>CM077790.1:29096850-29661850 GCA_039737535.1 Lagodon rhomboides | reverse complement strand
GGCAGAATCACGTTGATGGTTCAGTGTCTCGTAACAGGCTGGGTGGTGTCTGTGTGTCTTGTTTCTGCTCTATGTAACCTCAGTGAGACGATTTGTATTTACGACAGTGGAGCTGTGGGGGGCGCCAGATCACACAAAATGCCAATTTCTACACAACGGTGCTTTAATGTTTATGTAAACAAGGAACACATGCAGTTTTCTCCAGCATGTGTCATATCCTGTTCTAAATACACATATATTAGTCTGGTGGTGGAGGTACTGAGGTGAGAAGGCTGCTAACTACAAAATTCAGCAATTATCTTTAATTTTGAACCACAAGAAGTTCTTTAGACGTCTGACTGAAGTTGAAAAGAAGTCTAAAATTACACTGGACGTCACCTGGAGATGCGCTAGTAGATGCTGAAAAGGTGTCAAAAGATCTCATTCCTTCTGGCTCGCCGCTGGATAAATATTGATCTCATGGGGAAGCAGACGTAAACAAGATGGAGATCAGCGTGGTGTAACAGCTTGCTGTCGTAACGACAAACACGTATGGATGAGTGGAGAGACGAGGTCAACGCAGGTTTTTTTTATTCTTCAGCGAGAACTGGAGGTGAGCTTTTAAGCTAGTATGCTAGCTGACGTTAGCCTCAAGGGCTAGAATGTTTACGGTTGCTTGGCAACACCGTCAGCTGCTCGAGCTTCCCTCCCTCATCGGTCGCTGTGGTCCAGTTCAGAAAGCACCGATCCAAATCATCCAGATTTTATAAAGGTTAGTTCTTCATTGTCTTCATTGATTTTATCGGGGCAACGATGAGTCTGAGCAGTTCAAGAGGCTTCAGACTGGATCTGTAAATCCCTCACTCACAGATTAACAGATAATCTCGCTTCCTTCACACTGTAAATTTTTTTGGCCACAGTGCATCACGTGACGATGTAATTACACTGTTTGGCCACTACGAAAGTTGTCTTCAAAGCCTGGCGCACTTTCTAGTGGCTCGGTGAGACAACACAGACCAAAAAAGGTGCTGCAAATAAATAAATAAATGTAGTTTTTAGAACATAGACACAGA
Organism: Lagodon rhomboides; assembly: GCA_039737535.1. Classification (NCBI taxonomy): domain Eukaryota; kingdom Metazoa; phylum Chordata; class Actinopteri; order Spariformes; family Sparidae; genus Lagodon; species Lagodon rhomboides. Next base: position 29,660,798 of record CM077790.1, on the reverse strand, counting down.
TAATCTGGAAAAATGCTGAATATTGGCTCCAATAATCGGTCACTCCTGAACCAAAATGATGCACACGCTCGAGCACTGCCGGGGGATTCAACCATGTCATGGCAGGTGTGTCGCTCAGAACCCGAAGAAGAACAGTGTCAGGTGTAATTTTGTTTGATTTAGCTTTTCTCTGCAGCTGCAAGCAACGAATCTGCCTCTTTGGAGCAGCGTGTTTGTAACGAGCACTCCTCTGCACCTGCGAGACGACGAGGGCGGCGGCAGGTTAATGAGGAGGGTGACACGCTCAGAACGCCTCCTGACGTTGACATTAAAAACCAGAACACTGAGTCGCCTGGTTGAGAACATAACAAAATGTATTGGCTGTTGAAAAACTGTCAACCATTCTGAGTGTTTGAGTGTTTTGAAGGAGACTCAGTGAAGCAAGTTTTCAATAAACAACTCAGTTTTATGTCAGAGATATTTAAACATCGACTATCAAAGCGAGACGTGATGAAACCCTGCTGCAACTCACACGCAGATTAATAATTGAGGGTGTCTGTCACATCAATTCGAAACGGTCAAGAGACCAGAAGTCCTCCAGAAATTTTCCCCCAAAATGAAACTGAACTTCACGTTCAGATGAAACTGGGTCATTTTTTATTCATGAAGCTCGAGATCGTAAAACGGAGGATCTAAATGAGAAGCGTTACGGCTGATGGAGGAGGAGTGTAACCTGCTGCCGAGAATCATCCGGTGGAAGGAGATTTAATAATTGACTCTGTGTGTGTGTGTGTGTGTGTGTGTGTGTGTGTGTGTGTGTGTGTGTGTGTGTGTGTGTGTGTGTGTGTGTGTGTGTGTTACAGGGCTGGCTCTGCAGATTCAGTGCTACCAGTGCGAGGAGATGACACACGACTGCTCCACGCCGGACTTCATCGTCAACTGCACCGTCAACGTGCAGGACATGTGTCAGAAGGAGGTGCTGGTGAAGGAGGACGGTGAGTCCAGCCGGTTCCTCGTCTCTCTCTGTCGTCACACACGTGTTTTCATCCCTGATCGTTTCCTGTCAGGACGTCTCAGATTGGCCTCAATCCAAGAAGATCGGATTAGACTTTGGTGGCGATGTGAAGCTTTTTGAATGGAAGGCGTGAAATCGAGAGTCTCCGAGTGCTGCTGGTTGTTGTGAGAGCAGGATCAGTTTGTTTGTGTCTGCGGTCGCAGCATCAGGGTGTGCATTGTTGTTGCTCGAGGGGTTTTCTGATGTCTTGTTTCTCAACAAAAGAAGAGCAAGGAAGCGGTTATAGTTTATATTGTCGGCATTGTTTGCAGAAAACAGAGAGAAACACAAAGAAGGCAATCTCTGCAGCCAGAAGCCAGAGTGTCTGTGGGCTGATCTGAGGTCAGCAGCAGGGAGCTGCTCTATTAGAGGATGAAAGTCTGTAGAACATCTGAAACAGAAGTCATGGATATCAACTGAGGAGAGAATTGCGAGTACAGTGGCAGGTTTGTGTCTTCTGAGTGTGTTCAGGCCTCCAGTCATACAAGTTTTATAGTCGAGCCGATCGATCGATATCAGCTTGACTTAACTTTTGACTTCTCCTCCCTACATTTAAACACAAACATCTGAACTTTGTCCTCCTCAGATTTCCAAAACAGGCTCGTTACTTTAGTTTGAATGATGAAACAAAGACTGGAATGTGGAGAAAAGGCGTGTTAGTGTCTCGTATCTGCAGAGAGTTTCTGATTTTCTCTCTTTGTTGCTGCTCGGGACGCTTTACAACCCAACATGTGTCTATGTGACGTCCTGGGAATGAGACTCAACGATCAGCTGTCTTTGTGGTGCGTTCAGGAACAGCTGGGACAAAATCCTACTGATTCTACCTTTAACTTTAATAGTCTTTGAATTATATTAATATGACGTGAGCTTCAGTTAGCTTTGACCACAGACGTCCTTCAGAGGGAGACTGTAATAGCCTCATCACGTAGCGATGTAATTACACAGTTTGGCCACTACGAAAGCGCGGCGCTCTTCTTGTGATGGTGTTTGGGAGGTTGGTTTTAACACCCGTCTAATCTGGCTGTGGGAAGTTAATGATCAGCCTGTGCTGTTGGAGCCACATACTTCTGTCAGTTATTTGCTATATTAGCCACAAAAATCGCTGTTTGATAATTGGTTTTTCGTTCTTATTAATATTTATTGTTCCTTTTAATTTCTACACGCAGCAGACACACAAGTGCTTTTTAAGTTTGTTAATATTTAAATCTCAATTTGCATTTAAGTTACATCATCAACGGTTTTAGTTTATTCTTGCACTGTTCTATTTAAACTTTATTGGCCGATACATGAACTGTTGAACCCTCGTATAGATAAACTACCTCAGTGGTTCATAGTTCTGGTGGCTGGACTCACTTTGTGTTTTTTATACTGGTGTTATATGTTTGCATTTGTGTTTTCCACCATCCATCCATACAACTGTCCTCACTTCTGTCTTTTACATTCATTAAATCAACTTGCTTTTGTTTTGTGCTCATAAATTCATCTTAATCAGTGAAGATTTATAACTTCTGTGCACATCTGAACCTTTGTTAACGCTCACAGACTCTTTAAGTGCGAGTAATTCAGCGTCTGCAGGTTTAAGTAATGAATAATGTCTCTGTTGTGTGTTTACCAGCCTGTTTTGCTGCAGCTGGGTGAAAACTCCGACACTGAAAGGTCACTCTTTGTGCCCCGGGTCCACTTCGTTTTCACACCCAGCGAAAATTAGGAACCATTTTTTTCTCTCTGCTGCTGATGAGCCAAAGCAATGAGCTCCTGTCTTTGTAAACGTGGCTCCAGATCCAAAGGACAGGCGCACGTGTAGAGCCGACAGTTCCTTAATAAGAAAATTTCCGCACGAACGCTCGTGTACATCCCAGCCTTTATCTCCCGGTGTTATCATTAACGCCGCTCTGCATGAAAAGGAGGCTCAGAAACCCAGCTGACCACCTGATCGCTGCTTGAAATGCCGTACATACATCCTGCCACCTCTGTGCAGCTTCAGTGATGAGATGTTTGAGAACACTTGGCCTGTGATTGGCTTTACGTGCAGCTCTGATGTGGATGTAAAGGATGTTGAAGTGCTAATTAACGTCCTGAACCGGGCTGTTTTTCTGTTTCCTCTGTATCCGGAGGGACTTGTACAGTCAGTCTCAGCTCTCCAGCTGAGGAAGAGGCCACCTGGCAAAACTTAAAGGGTGAAAATCCTCCGTCAAAACCATCGAGAGTGGAGAGACACGTGCACAACCTCCGCTAAAATGACGGCTACTTTTCAGTTAGGTAGCAAAAGACAAGCCTGGCTTCCATCTTCTGTCACAATCATCATCATCATTTCCCTCTGATTATGTCTGCAGACATGATGAAAGACTGTGCTTTTACCCGAGCGAGCAGCGTTCCTCTCCCACTGTCTTTAGAGGGATGATTGCTGCGCTCCGGCAGGCCACCTTTCATTTCAACGTCCTCTGCCCTTCTCTTTTAAAGGCGAGGGGGAGGAAGACGTACGGTGGCGAGGGACGTGAAATTGGCCTCCCTTCAATTTTTTCAGAGGCAATTTCCAGGACAGTGACTAAATTAATGTAAAAACAGACAAAGCCACGTCCAAAGCCCGCAGGATTAGAGTATGCTGTGGTAATTTTGCATCTTATAATGAAAGAACTAGTGCAACATAAACACAGAGGTCTACTTTGGTATTGTTTGATGTATATATCATATTTAAATCTGCTCTAATCAATATTTTATATTAATGGGATATTCCGGTGTAAGTTTAATCCATGGTCTAACACACCGTGACACCGAGTAAGACTCCCCCTCGAGAGGTCAAGTTAGCTGACCGCTAGCTTAGCTAGTTTTAGCAACCTCAGAAAAGACTGCACAATAACAACACACTGCAGCTTATGTCTCCAACTAGAAACCGCCATCAAAAAGCCACAATTAATGGTGAGAACAGCAGCAAACTTCAGCAACAGTACATGTACAGTCCCAGCACACAGTACGAAGCATCAAACATCTGCTAGCTTTGCTGGATTTGTATTAAAAACACAGCACAACTCACCCTCTCCTCCAGCAGCCTGCCTGTGTGGGGAAGCCCTGACGAGTCGATTACCGAGTGCAGTAGATTTCTGCAGCTCAAGGATGAAAATGTCTGATTATTACTCCATTACTTCCGTTATTTTCCCTGTCAGCTCTCGATAATAAGAACTGAGCATTCCATGGATTCCGTTATATAATCGGAGACATTTTCATGCTTGCAGCTGTGATTGTTATCGTGCAGTCTTTTCTGAGGTTGCTAAAACTAGCTAAGCTAGCGGTCAGCTAACTTGACCTCTCGAGGGGGAGTCTTACTCGGTGTCAAGGTGTGTTAGACCATGGATTAAATTTACACCGGAATATCCCTTTAACAACAGATTAAATGACTGATGTTAACCTGTTGGAGGAGCTAACACTGATGTTAACTCTATCAGAAGTGGTGGTTTTTACATACATGTTGACTGTCAATCTGCCCCAAACAGCCAGATTACTTTAATGAACATTAGCCGTAAGCAAGACAACGACACACTGAGGTCAACTCTCACTCAGCAGACACTCTCTCCTCTCCGTAACGTTACGTTCACGTAGTAAAGTACATTTCATCCCCTCCAGCTCCAGTCAGCAGTCAACATATTACAGAACATAAACACCCGACAACGGAGGTCACCTCCACGATCACTGCTGCAGTCGGGTCGATAAACAGGAGTGAAGATAAATCCACTTTTTAATCCCAAAAGCTAAAAAGTCTCTTTCTAAACTCTCCTCCTGTCAGACGATCAGTTTGTGACTCTGCACACGTTAAAATACATCCTAACAGCCAAATATTTATGATCGCTTAATGAGTCAGAATATCACAAGCTGCTCCCTTTGGCGTTTCTTTAGTAATGTAATGTTCAGGCTCTGTTAAACAGTAAACACTAGAAATAATCCACCACAGATTATTAACCGATTACTGAAACAGTGAACTCACTCTGTGCTCTGATTCAACACATTTAGGTTTTTCTGACATCCTAATTAATAGAAAAGTTGAAGCGATAAAGTCCATTATCTCCGTACAGCAGGTTAGAAAACATCCTAATTAGATTACGATGTTAATTACCTGAGATTTGATTCATCACCTTGAGATAACGCATCGCCAGGAGAGCTCTTCTAATTGAAATTCAGCACAAACATCGTCTCCGCTACGTGGTGATTATATTCCATATGTGCACGTAATGAGCATGAAAATATATGCAGCGCTGCTATCGAGCAAATATCAGCAGAATGAATCCCGGAAAACACAACGGGGAAACACTTTGCATCGTCTGAGGAGCTCGAGGGGGATTTAATTTCATTTGTGCCTGGGAATTCTGAGATTCAGCACTTCAGTCTAAATTACGCTGTTGAGTTAATTTACGGGGGAAAAAAAAGGGGCGAAATTTCTTATCAAGTTTCTGAGAGAACTTGTGCTCTTTAGTTTAATGAGAACCATCACGGTCGGCTGCACAGGACGGAGCGAGCCGGCCGACGTGTCCGAGTGTTGATTGCTCCTCTAAATTAGATTTAAACTGAATAAATCACCGATCGATGTCCTGACAAAAACAAGGGATAGCATCGACACAAGCTAATAGTTAAAAATGGGAAGTTAAAGCCGGTTCTCTTTTAAATAAAGCATTGTTTTATTTAAATCAGCCGTTTCTTCTCGGATGGAGTGTCAGACGTGCGTCCGTCTGATCCGTCGGGTTTATTATTCGTCTAAATCAAACTCGACCGAGCAGTGAAATCAGATGGCAGTCGGTATACGAGCCAACATAAAGATGTCATCCAGATAAATGCTCAGCGGGACGTAAAGCTGTATTTTTAAGCAATAAAAAAAGCCTGAATTTCATTAATAAAAATTTTGAGCGAGCACTTAAAGGACAATAATTCACGGTGCTGTTGGATCCGTCAGAGCGCCGCGTTACTGCAGCGAGCCGAGAGCAAATACTGTTGTGACCTCATGTTTGTTTTGTAGTTTTTTAAAGGCTAAACGCAACAAATATTATAATATTAATACATTTTATTCATATAACACCTTTAACCCTCATGCACCTGATAAAAAGTGTAATAAATAAATAACTTGGAGCACATTTAGTACAAAAAATGTCAAACTTTCAAACCAACATCAGTCCTGATAACGACCAAATGTTCTGTCATTTTCAGGATTTTTAACCCTTTAAATACCAGTTTACATGATGCCACTGCCATTTTCCATTTACTTGATATTTAGTATTTTAGCTGCACTTCCAACTGTTACTTCTTTACTGCATTAAAACGTTCATTATCTCAATTTCTGTGTATTATTAATTAATTAAAACAGCCTCTGGTCTCGGCCATCTGTCGAGTGGACGGACCAGTAAACCAAACTCCATTCTAAAAAGCAGCTATTTTAACGGTCGGCCTTATTTTTCACAGTAAAAACTGCAGTTGTAACTTTACAAAGACGCTTTTTGGATTTGTTTCGATCTACAGGCACAACCGGCTCACGAGTCATTCACTCAGTAACATCATTAACTGACCTGTGATCAGCTGTTTGACACAGACGGACACGTATCGACTCTTCTTTGGGGAACTAAATACAAATCATAACCTTTCACAGTGTTTGTTCTCACCCGACAACTGTAGCAAAAAGGTTTATATTGACAGTTGATTATCCTGAAACATGAAGACATTTTGATGCCTTTTATTTCGTTAACAGTCGTTAATAGTTAACAGTTCTCAGCTTCAGTGATGCGTTCAAGACCACAAGTTGAAAACTCAAAAGCCTGTATGACGAGTCAAAATGTCCTCAGTGGAAGTGAAGCTCCAACCTTTTGCTCAGTTTCACCACGACAGACTGTTAAATGTGATTTTAAATCCCCACACAGTGAAAGTTAAAGAAGCAGAGTAAATCCAGTCACACTGTTTGTACCTTTGTAGCTTCAAGTTGTCAGCTGAAGAGTAAAAAAATTGTGTTTTTTTACTCACTGAGGATCAGAGAAAGTGAAATGTCATCTGAAGTTCAACATCTGAAAGCAGCAAAAGGATCAGTTTAGACTGAGCAGAGGAATCGGTCACAGAGGAGGAAAGAAACCAGAAAATATTCACATTTAAGAAGCTGGAATCAAGAACTTTGAACGTTTCTGCAGATCAAGAATACTTTAAATGTGAATGTTTCATCGTATCAAATGTTTATTTTGTTCTTACACCTGAGCAGACCATAAAACATAGAATTCAGCTGTAAAGAAATGCAGAAGTTTCAACAAATCTGTGCTACAGTTTACAAAAATAGTGAGAAACCCAAATGGCAAAAGCTGAAACAAGAACTTTACTAATTAAGCTGTCGTCTAAAATCAAAACTGAAGAGAAATAAAACACAAAAGAAAAGAAGAACAAACCAGAAGCTCGAGGAACATGAGCAGGAATCCAGAGACAAGACGAGAACTTAGATCCACAGGAGGCTGATCAGGGACAGGTGAGACTCATCAGGACAATCAAGACAGGAAGTGACCGACATGACACATGGACGACCCCTTACAAAATAAAAGCAGGAAACAATAACTAAACCAAAACACCAGAGCGTGACAGTCTGTGGTTTGCAGAAACGTACAATACCAACGTTTAATAGCTGATCTGATCTTTTTGCAGGAAGTCCATCACTGAAAACATATAAAAAGGTATAAAACTGTTGAAGCTGAACTTTTATGAATAAAATACAAAGAGTGGTTTAAAGTTTAGATGTTTCCAGATGAAGGTTCAGTCTTCTTGATGGTTCGAGGTGAGAAAAGTCATCTTCAACACTTCCTGTTTTTACTGCACCTCGTTTTCCAGCGACCGCTCGTCTTATCGGCTCTCGTTATTTTCCGGTTACAGATTACGTGTTACAGCCACGGTTTTCTGTTAAAGTCGTGTTAAAAAGTCCTCTTAAGGTTTCGAGCAGAAGCTAAAACTCAGCGTGAGTCGGGTTTTAATCTCCGGGCCGTGTCGGGCCGACGGGACATTTCCCTCCAGAGCTTGGCAACATTTCACACTGTGTTTCCTCTGGATTACTCAACACCTCCTGGGACCTCGGCTGGTATTTGCGGCGTATGTAAGACATGGCAGGATGCACAATTTAAATGAACAGGCGGGTCCTCGGCTGTATCGGTTGCAGCCGGGTGGAGAGAGGACTCGCACATTACGAGGGTTGTTGGAAGTTCACGCGCTCGGATGTCTAAATTTCTCTTCGCAGGGAAATGTCAGCGAAATGTTAAGGCCTCGCAAACAGTCTTTAATCAACGCAGAGGAGGAAAATAACCCAAACTTAGTGGAGCAGGTGGAGATACGTGAGGTGGAGAGCATTTCAGAGGAGATAAGAACATCGGAAGTGACTGTTTATATAGTTTTTAGTGTGTTTGGTGTAACAGACGCAGAAAACTTCACATCCATCGGTGCACAGATTTACTGTGAGTAGGACGGAGATCAGGAAACTTTAAATCATGAAAGCTTTATTCACAAAACTGGTAACAAGTGTGATGTGACAGCAGAAGTGATGATGTGGTACGACATGTAGAAACACAACGTTTCACTTTCTTTCCGTCCTTTTTGCTTAGAAATGTTTTAACTTCTGTCAGTTGTTCAGTTCCAAACAGAAACTGTAAGAACTGACGAATAATTCAATCATTCCTCTTTAAACAAGCTGAAACTGGTTGTCGGATACACGATGGGTCTTAGTTCGGGGCATCAGAAATGCGTTACGTTACTCTGTTACTGCTTTAAAGCTCCACTGTGTAGTGTTTTAAGTAATTTATTACCTCAAATCAGCGTCTTCATTCATAAATAAGTCCTCATTGGTGTAAAATGATCTCTGCCAACAATCTCACTTCTCCTCCTGAGGGAAGAATCACACATTGTGACGTGAAGCAGGAAGTTGGGCGTGAAGAGAAGCAGGGCAGTTTCTGCTTTTCTCCCAAAATCCTCTTCCCGTTTAACATTGGGGCTTATGGGGCAGTTGCTGGAGTTTGTGTCGGTTAGACGCAGATAATTCAAAAACCGTACATCCTCCCGATAAAGTGGACACATTGCCAGACAGAAGACAAGTGTGGCTACGTTCTTGGAAAATATCACTATTGTAGTGTGAAATCTGTGGCTAGGATCATCATCTAAAGAAACATTTTCGGAGAGTTTTTTTCAGGCTCCCCCACTCTGCCAGTTGGTGCTGCGCGAACATTCCGCAATACACACACATTGAAAATCCTGAATTTTTCTGAATTTTTGAAATCACTCACGATCAATTAAGGGTCACCGTTCAAAAACTAAACATCGTGGAAAGAAAGTTCAAATACAACTCAAATAGATGAGACTTGTGCCTACATTTTAAAGTTTGAATGGTGTCTCTAGGTCAAAGTATGCCAGAGCAGGAGATGTTTGAAAAATGTCAATGATTTTGCGACTTTTTTGACCCCGTCCCATTCATTCCTTATGGGAAGTTTTTCATACGGAGGCTTCCATGTCCTTCCGCTCTATAAAAAACGATGAACTGGTGAGAGGGACAAAAAGCTCTACGTGGTACAGATAAGGCTAAAGGCGTTTTCACTCAGAGCCAGCGTGACTGTGGAACGGAGGAGGAGCTTAGCCAGACGCGCTCGTCAGCTGCAGTTTGAAGTCTGTTTGAAATAACGTACCTCATCACCCGAAACTAAACTTGATGAAGTGCTGTTTGAAGACATGTTGTTGTCACAGCTTCTTCAATCTTGACACATCCCGCCTGCCGTAGTTCCAACAGGCTGCAATGTATGTTTGAAAACGCGAGGCGCTAGAGAGCAGTATTCGTTTGAATGCAGAATAACATTTAACCACTAGATGGGAGAAATAATTCCACAGTGTGTCTTTAACCCAGCTGTTGAGATGTTTCCCTTCGATGAAAGAAGAGATTTATCCTTAATTACATCCCCACCTCTCTGTTTCTGTCTTTGTTCCCTCTAATCGTCTCATCAGGAGCCTAATTTGTCCCTTTTCTGTCCTTATTTCAGGGATCCACTACCGGAAGTCCTGCGCCTCGTCCGGAGCCTGTCTCATCGCCTCCTCTGGCTACCAGCAGTTCTGCACCGGGAAGCTCAACTCCGTGTGCATCACCTGCTGCAACACGCCGCTGTGCAACGGGCCGCGCCAGAAGAAACGCCCTCCGGCGTCGGCCGGCGTCGCCCTGAGCACGCCGCGTCTCCTCGTGTTTTCCCTCTGCGTCCTGCTGTCCTCCGTCCTGTGCTGACAGAGCTGAGAGGGAAATGTTGTGACAGCGGAGACGAGACGTGGACTGAACTGTTTCAGAGACAGCGACGGATACGTAGATGTAAATTCTTTGGAAGCTTTGTACAGTTTATTTGTTCTTCGCTCTCTGTCGCCTCCGAACAAACCCACCGGGAACATTTTCATCATCACACGTGTCACAAACATGACGGCGGCGCAGCTGGCTGAGGTGACGTGGAGGAAACAGCTCTCGGCCATCGTGTCGGGCAGCAGGTGGCTCATTCTCATCCGTCCTTATTTACTCCCACGACAAGGTCGAACACGAGGAGGACGAGCCCGAGGAGGAGCTCTGTGAATGACTCTGAATCAATAACGTAACCTGGGACAATCATTTTGCTGCATTTATGAACTGAAGACGACGACGTGTGATGTGTTTGACAATGATTCTGGAAAGACAGGTGCAGTCGGATGATGAGAAACATTTGAAGCGGTGATGATATTAAAGCCTCCAGCAGCCCTCAGGCCTTTCAGAGGCCCAGTAGAGTTGAGTCAGATCGACGAGAACAAACAGTGGAAAACATAAAAACATCAAATTTGTATCCAGGAAATTCTAATCCACATGTGAAACAGTCAATCATCTATGAGATTCACATGATGAATGTAAATTTCTCATGTAGAAATGTCCAGTTCACATGTAGTCACAAGTAAAGATGTGTAATGAGGCACATTTCCAATGATTTGATGTGCAGTCTTTTATTTCTTTTGTTTCACATCTGAACGGGCGTAAATTATGTGAAAATATAATTTCACTTAAAATTTTAATCACGTGAAAAAAGACTTGTGAACATGTGCAGCTCATGTCAAAATTTTAATTCAGATTTGAATATTGCAAGTTTAATTGTGTGAAAATGGGGATTTCACAGGTTAATTTCATGATTTTATGTGCAATGTTTTGTTTCTGCATGAGGAAATTCTGATTCACATGTGAAAATTTTAATTTCTTATGTAGCAATTTTCAGTCATATGTGGAGAACTCATGACATTATCAAACTTTTGCATAAAAAATTTGTTTTGCATGTAAAAAAAAAAGAAATAGCCAAATGCATGTGAAAATTTTCATTCAAATTTGAAAAAAGCCAAAACATTTGTGAAAACTTCAAGTTCACATGTGAAATACTTTTGTTTGTCGTGTTAAAAAATGTGTTAAAATGTGGAATTCACATGTGAAGAAGCAAATTTCATGTGTTTTGTTTCCACATGTGAAAATTCCAATTCACATGTGGGAAAAGTATCACATATTAATTCAAATGTGAAAATACAAATTTCACTTTAATTTTTTTTTTTATTCATGTGAAAAAATACTTTTCACAATGACATTTTGGTTCACATGTGAAATCCGAAGTTCACATGATTTTGATTGAAACATGTAGAAATCCTAAATCACATGTGAAAATCTTAATTTCTCATGTGGACACTTTCATTCAGTCCGGTTCACACATGACATCATTTAATTTCCACGTGTTAAAATTTCATTTCACATGTGGAGAAGCAGATTTTGTGGTTTAAATTTCATGTGGAAATTAAAATAACAAAAATAACGTCTTTAACATTATCTGTTCTCTGCTCACAACACTGTCTGCAGAGCTGAACGAGCATGTTGAGATACACAAACCTGTTGTAAAATACTTATTCCATCTCTACTGACGGTTGTTAAGAAGGTCTGCAGTGAGGTGGAGCAGGTTGAAAAGGTTACTGATGATGTTCAGCCACTAAATGTGTCGTCTCTCTTTCACATTACAACACAACATGTTCGAATCATCTGCCTCCTCAAGTGGAGGCCAGTTTGTTGCACTAGCTAACTATGCTAACGCTACCTTAACCTTAACATTGCTAATGCTAGCTAGCTGAGCACAACTGCAGAACTCCACAAACTGGCGACGACCAACGACAGCATGAAACCAACTAGGTTACGTTATTATGTCACTAACCTGTTAGAAGCTGTAAACCAGAACAGTCATTTTAGACGCCACAAACATTTTAAAATCAATGATTCACAATCACAACAATGTTTTAAGGAAAAGAGATTTTATTCTGCACGTTTCTACGAGTTCTGTAGATGTCTTATTTTGTTAAAAGAATGATTTGTCTACGTAAAAATGTTGATATATGACCTTATATATGAAGTGTTGACACAGGAACCGTCCGACAACAACATGCAGGATACCAGAGCTACTTTATTTCTTAATTAGTTAACACATTAAGACAAACCATCACACTCAGCTGACCTCTAGTGGTCAAAAACTCCAGCGGGGACCTTTAACTTTAACTCGAGCTGTGGAGGCTTCATGCTTTGCTGAATATTTGAGCTGCGTATGATCATTTTCTTGAGTTTAAAGTCTGTTAAGTCCCGTTAAGCTTGCTTTTGAGCGTGAAATGTCTGACTCAGCACTTTGTACCGTGTTTCCCGTGTACGAGGAATGTCTCTGTTTGTCTTCTGCATCTTTAGTTTTTTCGCTGTGTTGCATTAAACGACTATATTTCAGACTCTGACGGTTGATGTGTGTTTGTTCCGGGAGCTGAATCCGTCTCTTCAGTCAGGCTCAGAGTGTTTGAAGCCACTCCAGAGTCACTTTCCTGCTGAAAGGTTATGAAGGTCGGAGTATGTTTCTCCTCCGCGGCGGTGGAGCGGTTCGCCTTGCTGCGACGCAAAGACCTCATCAGCAGCGGCTGCAGGGAGCGCGCGGAGACGGCGCGGGCGCTCCGTACGTTTCGCTTGTTGACGTGTTCGATGGTGAGGCGGCAGCGCAGCACCTGGAGGAACACCTCCCTGAACTGCCTGGAGGAGAGGTTGTAGAGGAACGGGTTGATGACGGAGCTCAGGTAGAAGAAGGTGTCGGCCACAGGGTGGAGAGTGATGTAGCTCCGGAAGAAGGCAGTGGTCCAGTCGGACTTGGGCACGGCGGCCATCATGAGGCGACGGATCTGATTGGGAAGCCAGCAGACCATCAGGGATCCGACGATGAGACCTGAGGAAGAGTCGGAGACACATTTGTTTAGTTTTAATTTAATTCTAGGGTGAGTTTTGTATTTCTTGGCCGGCTTGTGTTTTGACACAAATGTCTGTCAATCTATCAAATATCTGGCTGTGAAAATACGTCAGTGTAAAGACGACACAACCAACAGTCTCGTTAGTGACGTCGTCTCGTTGAACATCGTCAATACGAGCAGATTTATTGTGATTTTCATCTTTTTTAGTCCCTTTTCTGAGCCCAGCTGTCGGCCATGTTGGTGTCGGTGATGTCTAACACAAAACCAGATGATATTTTAGTGTCATCACGACAAACAGTGACTTCATAGACTTTCAAAATCATCTTTTAAACTGTTAAACATTTGAACACTACTGTGCAAACATCGGAAACGCCCTCTGAGTGTGAACTCATCTTGTGGGAGTAAAGCCGACAGACCGGATGCTAACGATTATCACACAATCAATGCGAAAAACTGCACGTTTCTGCTTCCGTCACGTCATCTAACATGAAAAAAACTGGGCTGCTGAGGTCTGTTTTACTGACTGAACATCATTGTTCATCATCATTATCACGTCTAACAGCGGCTTCAGGTGTTTTCTCCTCCCTGCAGCTCTGAACCCCCTGCACAAAGACAACCGTCTGTTGCTGACGTCTCCATCAGCTTCCTCCCGGCTGCCCTCTTCTATCATTAAACTGCAGCATCCATCCAAACATCGTCTGCTTGTGCACCTCGACTACGCCGCCACGTGAGCTCCGGTGCGCTGACCTCCAGGACGCCGTCTCTGACTCTTAAACCGACCAGCTGACTCGTGTCCTCTGTCGGGTCTGAGTCACGAGCTGACTCTGTGGACTAACACGTCCTCGTCTCTAATCTGGTGTTTATCCGATTCCCCTGCAGTGTTTTTAATGGGAGTTTCGCTGTGACTAAACAGCCTTACAACATTCACGAGATTATCTGTGTGGAGACACGTCCTGCAGCGGAAACACAGATATTTACAATACGCCGTCCAAGACTGCTGAGGGGATTATTTATCTGAGGAAAGAGAAAAGAAAGAAGCAAACGGAGGCGGTAAAAATGTGTCTTCGTGTTTCTTTCCACGTCGTGTTTATTACAGAGGGGAACCCTCTGGGCCTTCTAGGTATTCAGTGAAGGCCTAAGTATAATTTTTGTGTACTCCAAATAAATGTATTGTATTATACATTTTTTACTTATTTATTTGTTTTTATTCACTTAAATAATATTAATAATTTGTAGATTAGGCTATTATAAACTTGGACTCACTTGTCTTGGCACACAGTGGGTTAAAATAACGGAACGAGAAATGGACCAATCACAATTTTTCTTCTGTTGGTATCTGGGTAAATGACTCCCCCGCTAGGCCTTCGCTCGCAGCAGTGAAGGCCCGTGTAATTCAAGTGAATGTGGCATGAATTTGACATTGACAGGTGTCTTAGCCAATCATATTTCATTGAGTTGGGGGCGGGATCATTTCACAGCATCTTCCGGGCATTCGCGAATACCCAGCATATTCACCATAGATATTCACCTGACTTCGCGAGTTTACCCATGGTTCATAGCGGTAGTCGGTTATGCTCTTCCAGTTGAACTCTGTGTTTACGCTAGCGTAGCTGTCATGCTCGCTCTAAAAAACGGCTTTTAATAAAAATAAAGCGACAAACTGGACAAAAATCGGAGGGGATACACAGTACGGATGTTTTAAAAAGTCGTGAGGACCGTTCTGTAACAGTGCCTCACCCGTCAGTTCTCACGGAGTTGGCAGATGACATGAAGCAATGGCCCGGCGTTAGCTAACGTTAGATCGACATAGTTAATTATCTTGTATTTTCTGAAGGTGTTGACGGCGAAGAATTACGCAGTTACAAAAGCACAGAAGCATACAACTACCTGCACAGTAACAAAATAGGGAAAGTACTGTTGAAGAAACACAGCAAGTTTATATTTCTGAAGGCAGCAGTGGAGCCCAGCCAGAGCGCCAGTCAGGCTAAACATACAGCGTGGCTAATGCTTATAATAATAAATAATAACATAATAGTTCCGTGGGATTTTTATCGACAAGGTGGAAGAAGCAAACATACACTCTCTTTGGGGGGTATTTTGTCGTTTCTCTTAACTTAGTTGAGTGCTTCTTGCCATAATATGGATTAGAATAGTAGTCAAATAGGGCTATTCACTGTATAGAACTGTGCTAACCTATGCACAACACAACTGATGGTCTCAAACACATTAAGAAGGCAAGAAATAACACAAATAAACTCTTGGCAAGACACACCTGTTAATTAAAAACCATTCCCGGTGACTGAGAGAGAATACCAAGAGTGTGCAAAGCTGTCATCAAAGCAAAAGGTGGCTACTTTGAAGAATCTAAAATAAAAAAACATTCTTTTTTGTTTAACACTTTTTTGTTTACTACAAAATTCCATAAGTGTTCCTTCATAGTTTACATGTGTTCAGTATTAATCTACAATGTAGAAAATAATAAAAATAAAGAAAACCCACTGAATGAGAAGGTGTGTCCAAACTTTTGACTGGTACTGTATATGTGAAAGTCAATGTGATTTGCTTGAGCTCATCCTCTGTTTTTTCAAGATAGTGGGAATTGCAAATGTGTTTTTTATTTGTTTCCAATACTCTTCAAACGATAAAAAATAATTACCATCTATCATTACCAAATCGTGCCTTGTAATATACTTTTTGTGGAAAAGAGTGAGCCTGATGTCCACTACAAAGGACAGGTTATAAACAATAAATCAATAATGTTTTTGAGAAAATTATCTTGGTAATACGTTTATTACATCCCAATTAATTAAATTATGTACAAAAAAAAATCTAATTATTAAAACCTTTTTTTCTTCCCGGTCTCAGGAGGATATGCTGACCTTGCATGTCACATGTAGGGCTCTGGCTATATTTTTATTGCTTTGTTTGATTTTTTATTGCCAATTGTGGCCCAATGGTCCGAGTGAAGGCCCAGGGTCCAGGGCCACGGTTCGCCACTGGTTTATTATAAGTGATGGGCTCCTACAATGAGACGCTGGTCCAGGTGTTTCTACTCTGTTGGACGCCGTCCTTCTCGCTTCGTTTTAATCTGAAGCGTCAGCGAGCTTTGATCACTGCAGCTCAGGTCTGAGTTTGTTCTTTTCAAAGATGGAAGACGTGGCCTCAGAAAACCGGAGGAAACTGGGGGATTTTCAGAACCTGAAGTGCATTTTAGTGACGTTTTCTTCAGACTTTCTGCATAATTTTAAAGACAGTTCACCCCAAGTTTCTGGTTGATAATTTGCACCAAAAGGAGCCTCATTGATTATCTTTGGCACAGAGCTGGTGACTCCGGTCCTGCTTCACTTCACAGCTTTTAAAAAAGTCCAGTTTGGACATTTTTGGCTCCTCATCTCCATCCTGCCTCCCTTATAAATTACACTAACTGCCCGAACGAAGACATAATCAATATCACACACTCCACTGATCCGGCCTCAATAAAACTTGCGAGGGGATGATGCATTTTGGCCGTTAATTCTGGCGTTTAAAAAGATATAAAAATGTTTAAAGGCCACTAAAATGTCACCTAGAGGGATGTCGGAGCTTGTAACTGATTAGCCAACAAGGCCGTCTTTATTACGAGCGATCGAGGAGACGGATCGTGTACGAAACGGCCGAATCTTTCTTAAAGATGGATTCTCTTTTTTTTTTTTTGTTTGGTTCTACCTGTCACGTCGGATCGTTGATCACAGTCCGGCCGTTCATCTGGAAAATTGCAACTGAGTCAGCACAGATCAGTAACGTCCCCGTAAAGAGAGAGAGAGAGTGCAGCTGAAGTGTGTGTGTGTGTGTGTGTGTTCACGTCAGTTGAAGGTGTGTGTGAGGCACTTACATGTTGTGGATACGTCTTTATTATTATTATTGTTAATATTATAGTAGAATTATTAGTATAATTCTACTGTAGTCACGCTGAATGTATGCCTGCTCTCTCACACACACACACACACACACACACACGCACACACACTGCGCCTTCCCTCCGCCACAGGCAAAATATAAACTGTCTGCTAATTAGAAAGCAATTAAACAAGATTATTGGAACAAAAATAATTGTCTGTCTCTGCTGTAATTGGAGTGTGTGATGGAGCTTCTGAGCGTCCTGGTGAGGCACCCGGTCGGGCAGAAGAGGGCGAGTGAGTCGCTCTTTCTGAGTAAACAGAGTGTTTATGAATTGTTTCAACACGTGCTGTGAAGAGAAAACAGACTACAGAAGTCCTTATGAAGTCCTCAACGTCACCTGCAGCTCAGTATATCGCAAACAACCCTTTGTTACTAGCCCCTTTCAGATAGAAAAGGTGGCACATTGTGCCTCCTTGTCTATCTAAAAGGGAGGTGTAATATTCCTCCTTTTCCAAAAAGCCTCCACTTTTCCTCCTCTGGTAGGCGTCAACATGTGACGTGACGTGAAGCAGGAAGTTGGGCGTGAAGAGAAGCAGGGCAGTTTCTGCTTTTCTCCCAAAATCCTCTTCCCGTTTAACATTGGGGCTTATGGGGCAGTTGCTGGAGTTTGTGTCGGTTAGACGCAGATAATTCAAAAACCGTACATCCTCCCGATAAAGTGGACACGTTGCCAGACAGAAGACAAGTGTGGCTACGTTCTTGGAAAATATCACTATTGTGGTGTGAAATCTGTGGCTAGGATCGTCATCTAAAGAAACATTTTCGGAGAGTTTTTTTCAGGCTCCCCCACTCTGCCAGTTGGTGCTGCGCGAACATTCCGCAATACACACTCATTGAAAATCCTGAATTTTTCTGAGTTTTTCGAAATCACTCACGATCAATTAAGGGTCACCGTTCAAAAACTAAACATCGTAGAAAGAAAGTTCAAATACAACTCAAATAGATAAGACTTGTGCCTACATTTTAAACGTTTGAATGGTGTCTCTAGGTCAAAGTATGCCAGAGCAGGAGATGTTTGAAAAACGTTGATGATTTTGCGACTTATTTGACCCCGTCCCATTCATTCCTTATGGGACATTTTTTGCAGTTTTTCTTCAAAATAAGAGCTTTACATTGCACCCCATCGGAGTTTAGAACTGGGTTCTTAGCGGGGGGCTTTTAATTTGAAAGTAGCGACCGCTATTAGCTCGCCGCTACAACAACAAGCGGACAACCAAGACAGCTACAGAGAGCGAGGAGACGCTAGCATCTCCCGGATCTCAGCGGCTTTCCAGCTGCTCATCTTCGTGGATGAAGTGACGAACTGACTGCTGTGATCAGCTGTCCACGAGTCGGCTTTTCATGCAGCTTATTCAAACCCATATTTATGTTGTTAGGCAGCGACCTCTGGTGGCCATAGTAGTTATGACGGCAGCAAAGGAGGAAGTCGGGTAGTTTAAAGAGCACTTTACTCTGAATATCACTGTTAGTATCACAGGAAAATTATGCTTCCTCTTCAATAAATTCTGGCGCTTTATATGATAACCAGGTGAATTAAATATTGTGCAGATGGTCAGGCGGCTTATGCACATCTGTAAAAATCGACATGCTTGAGATGGAAGGAAAAGACGCTTGGGAACAGGCATGTGTGGGGTTTTATAAATCTGATGCAAAGACTACATGTGCATGTTTCCTGTTTCGTGTTTTTCAAGTCATAGTATTAATGATTAATCTTTAATAAAAATGTATATTTAGAATATCTACTGCAGGAATCGGGTTGTGCAGCCGTCCAAACGCGTTCAGATTCAACAGACTGAGACACTTAAAGTGTCTGAATGAATATTCAGCATCACACGCAGACGTCAGACTCTGCAGCCGGTCGGACTCCTTCACTCGACTCTTTTGAAAGCCGGCTGTCGGCTCCAGAAATATCTCCCACCTGCACAGCTGCATAAACCTGCACATGAATGTTCAGCAGGGGCTTTTGTGAATGCAAAATTTATTTCATAACTCAGGGAGGAACTTTTCAAATAGAGGGCAACAGCACATACTGATGCCCTTCATCTCCATGATTGGAAACGGCTCCGTAGATTCAAACCGAATCACCGAGAGAAGAGAAATGTTTCCTCCGGTATTTTACGACCTGAAGACTGAAACTGGCTGATGTACAGTCGCCTTGATTGCATATTGAGTTAAACTCTTATACAATTATCAGAGTGAAACGTGTTAATGAAGGAGAAGACAAGCGTGTGATGAAATCAGTCAGATTTGTTAAATGAGTGGAAAGTTAAGGAATTAGCTTCTTCGCCTCCTGATGCCTGATTATGATGATCACAGAGAAGCTGTTAGTGTCAGATTTACTGTCGTGTGAGCCAACAAAGTGTACGTAGCTCTCTTAAAAGAACATGTGGATTTAACCCCTTTATGGGACGATCACCAACACTTTGGATTAGTGATTTACTCTGTAACAGATTACAATAACATTTGTTAAGTAATTTAACAGCATGCAACTAGTTACACGTGTGTGCCTGTGTATGAAATCAGTGGACTTGTGTGGCTCGGCTAACTTGACATAGCACACTTAGCAACATTCGTTTCAGCTAAATATCTCAACAAAACTAACATAAAACTACACAAGCAAGTGCACGAAACGTTAATAATCCATACAGTGCGGTGAACTTTGCTGTCGCATCACAGTAACTGTTTTAACAGCAGTTTAAACACTTAAACCGGCAAGCTAACGCTATAAACATTAGCTAGCTAACACGATTCTACTGTAGGCTATCGTCAAGGAACACACTGAAAATAAGTCGTTATAATTATCCTGTTGTTCTTGACATTTTACACATTTGTGTGATTTAATATTACGTCAAAAAAACGTAATCTAGTTTACTTTGTTTGCGTTAGCTTGCCAGCTATCAGTGCTTCAGGCAACTTAAGCTAGCGAGCATGTAGCGGTGTGTCAGTGACGTATTTTTGTGATCCTCGTTTTTAACACATGTAAGAGCTGTATAATTAAACTGTGGGACATTTAATGATGTATTTTATGTCGTAGAACTAAAAACGTTTACATATCTTCACCCTGAGGGAACCAGAAGTGCTAAAATGTGAACTGATTTCAGGGTTTCAGGGCTACAAACTACACGTGTAAGAGCTTTATAATTAAATTGTGGGACATTTAATGACGTATTTTCAGGACTACAAACTCCACTACTCTATAAAAGTCACACACATAAAGATTCCTGCTGATGGATGAACATTAAAATCTTATTATGAATGAAGTAGTGGTAAAAATAATGCTTTTATCCAACTGTCATACACCAACAGAGCTAGATTTTAATTTGATTGGCGTTAAAAGGAGGGATTTGGGGATCGAAGTATAAAGCTTGACTCGCTTAAATAAAGTCTGTACCGCTGAGGGAAATGAAAATAAAATAAAAAACCAGTGCCATTAGTCATCGAGCCGCCTCCGTATTGATCTGGTTGGATTTTCTCGTCAGACATGGGATGAAGATGTTAAAAAAAAAGTGTCCCGTGGATAATAAGCGACCTGCGATGGAGGCAAACATTATCAAAGCCGATGACAGCGAGTACAAATACACCTTGAACCCACACACACTGTCAGACGAGAGCAGACGGAAGCGCCGCGGATGATTTTCACCTCACTGAGAGCAGAAAGGAGCTTTTTGTAGACGGGAATTTTGGCACGTTAACTGCATAATAATGAGTTTTTGAGTTGCCAGATGGGTGAAATAAACCAACAGGATAACTCTGATAGTGCCAGGAAGACATCAATCACAGGAAAAATAATCCTTAATTCAAATAATCAAACATCGGCTGATTATTCTTTTAATTTTCTGGCATTAATTGTGTTGTCCCTCACGACAAACACCCACCTGACACAGGAGGCTGAATTAAAACCATGAAGAGCGATTGCAGATTTGTTTGCGACTGGAGGTCAATTAAGGTTTTTCTTCCTGCTCTCTAACAACTGTAATGAATTTACGGCGTCTTCATCCACGGAAGCCTCTCGAGACCGTGAAAATCTAAAGTCGTTTATGAGTCTGTCAGACGCAAACAGAGTGAATCCTCCCTCACAGCAAACAGAGAGCGACGTGACTGTTCGTACCGTTCGACTAAATCCAGGAGGAGTGCGAGCGAATTAATTTGAAGGCTAACAGAAGATTCTCAGTCATTAAAGCATTAAATAAAAACTCGAGTGAGTCACAGAGGAAAATTATTCATAATGGGTTTATTTTAGGAGAGATTTTTTCTCACGGAGACATTGCGACGATCCGATCTGGAAGATTCACGTTTGTTATCATGTAAACTTTTCAAAAAAAGAAAGGAGGCTAATAAACAGAGGCAGATGTTCTCGAGCAGAGCTGCAGTCCGAACAAAAATGCACATTCTCAATTTGCATTTTAATACAAGGAGATGGAAAAACTAAATTTGAAAAGATTTGAAGAAAAGTTTGAACGCTTGCAGAAACATAAAAGTTGCATGTATTGATAAAAACAACTTGCAGATTTGCCAAGGAAACTGAATTAGCTAATAAGTCTTGAAACGTGATTTAAACGTCTCCACTGATGCGACAGAGAATAATAGTAAAGGAAAACATCAGATCAGTGTAGACGAATTAAATATTAAATCATGCTTTCGACATTGGTTTCCACAGTTAGAGGTTTGACTGGTCGTCTTTTAATTCCTCTCTTCTTCTGCAAAGTTTTAAAGGCCTTTGACTGGAAAATTGGCGCCACCAACTTTTTAATCTCAGGTTACTTGTAATCGATAGAAACATGGATCAATTAGGATTTTTTTGTGCAGAATTCCTGGGGCCTCATTTATAAAAATGTTGGTAGATCTTAAGTCTTCAGATCATTTTCGACGAAGGTGTGACTTAAACCAATGACGCTCTTATCTCGATCCCACAGAACTATCGAACAATCACCTCTAACAAAGTGGCTCCGCTAATTCACTGAAAAACACTTCTTCACAATAAAAGCCTGCTCTTATTTCTGCATTTAAAAGCTTTTATTATGAAGCAGCATTACAGGAAACATCGTGTTTCATGTTCGAGAAACTAAAGAGATTCAGTTAGAAGCTCCAAATGTACTGACAGCTGAACACGCTGGCTTTTAAAAACATCTTTCTCTCAGGTTTCCTGCACAGACATGAGTTGTGTATCGATTTGAGGTGGTGAGGGGTGTTTGTTACGGGTTGGCCACAGTCGTGAGACATCACCGTCTAGACATCACAGACTTTTCATCAAATCCGTCATGTAAAAATGGTACAAAACTCTGTACTGTGTCTTTCTTTGACCTTCAGATCACCCAGGTGACACATTCACATCATAAATGGGATCAGGAAGAGTCAGGCGTAATGTCCCGTCATGTTTCAGTTGCTGCTGAACGCTCGTAAAACATCTGTTGCTGGAGGTTTCATGATCTCATAATTAATCGTTTTATGTATGCAGATGATGTGATTATATTCTCTGCCTGCAGAGCTGGTCGACAACATCTGTCATGTATAAGCTCTCAATATGGCGCCGGCTGTAACGGACGTCAGATTAAACGCTGAGCAAAGAAATGAGGTGATAATCGGCTGTAAAGAGGACAGAAGATCTGTGTTTGCAGAGCTCTGTTGATGAGAGCAGTGAGGTCAAATATCTTATCAACGAGGTCGTAAATGATGCGGGAGGTAATAATATCACACCTGCACTTTGTACTGTTACATGCGTCTGTCTGAACCAAAGGTTTGACCGATCTGCAGAAACCAAGAGTCACTTACAGTCGTGCTATGAGGATTTTGTCTGTGCAAAGATTTTATAGTACACTCTTAGAAATAAGGGTTCCAAAAGGGTTCTTCTACAAGGGCTGAGGTTCTACCTGGAACCATTTGCTTCTGAAAAACCCTTTCCCTGAAGAAACGTTTTTTCAAGGGTTCTTGGTAACACTAACGGTTCCAGTAAGAACCATTTTGATCCAGAGAACCCTTTAAAAACCCTTTCCTGAATAAAGGGTTTTAAAAGGGTTCTTGGTAACACTAACGGTTCCAGTAAGAACCATTTTTGATCCAGAGAACCCTTTAAAAACCCTTTCCTGAATAAAGGGTTTTTCAAGGGTTCTTGGTAACACTGACGGTTCCAGTAAGAACCATTTTGATCCAGAGAACCCTTTAAAAACCCTTTCCTGAATAAAGGGTTTTAAAAGGATTCTTGGTAACACTAACGGTTCCAGTAAGAACTACTTTGATGCAGAGAACCCTTTTTTGGAGAAAGAGTTCTTCAGGGATTGTTGAAAGCATGGGTATAAGATCCTGTGTGGGTTCTTTGTAGAACCTCTCATGGGGGGTTCTGGGTGGAACCTTACACACACAGTTCTAGGTATAACCCTTTATGTTGGGTTCTAGGTAGAACCCTCCACCTTTATAAAAGGTTCTACCTGGAGCCAAAAAGGGTTCTCCTATGAGGACAAGCTGAAGAACCTTATATGGTTCTACTCAGAACTTTTATTTCTAAGAGTGTACTGCTGGTCAAAAGTTCATCAGTATGGAAGCAAAACATTATGATAAACATATAAATATACCTCAGTTTCTCTCCACACTGTTCTCCTGTTCATGACAGATTTATATTTGGACAGAACCTCACTGGATTTGATTGCTTTCGGTAAATTCAATAAAAGAGCGCAGTGTAGTCGTTCAGCAAACCTCTCACAAGCCTGCATCAATCACATTACTGCTGGAGAGGATTCAGGACCGGAGCAGATGTTGGTTTTTACCTGATTAAATTACAGTATATATATAATACTTCATTAACTGGGTGAGAGGAGAGCAGCAACACAATGTCACTCAATCCGCTGTGAGAAAACAACAACCTGACTCTCCGTCGTCGAGGTGAATCTTCTATCAGCTGCAGAGAATTATCACCTTCATCTCCTCGACTCAACTTTATTATTATTATTATTATTAATTCCATACTGGCGCTAAAACTCAGAATATCTCTGACATCTGTGACACCGCTATGATTTTCTTTTTCTCTGTCTGTCTCCTCTTGAATTGAAAAAAAAAAACGCACACAGATCATCAAAATGTGCTTCTGACACCACTTACATCAGCAGCGCTTTCATTTGGCTGATATGACACTTGAAGACTGAAACTTTTTTGTTTTTAGCAGTATAATAATCCCCCGCTTGAATTCTGAATGCCAGATGCACACTCGTCATGAGGAGCCTGTACCTGAAAACTTCACCATTTCATTCCTTGTTACGTTAAACGCACGATATGCGATTTCTGCCATCGCTCGCCATCTTACGGATAATCTACGATGAGGTAATCTTGCTGTTTGGAGCGAATAAACACTAGCAGGAGAAATAAACACAAAAGATCCCGCAGTCAAAGGAAGATAAACTGCTGACAGCCGCCAAAACAAAACAAAACAAAACACAAGTGCTGGTTAAAATCAATCTGTGTCATGACTCAGACACAAATATTTAAGAAGAAGGTCGTGTTCATTGACTTCTTTCCTCTGATGAATGAAACACAGTGAGTAAACTGTGGATTTCTCCGGTTTGAACATCGTTGGAAGTAAGCAGCTCGTTGTGTAAGATATAACAGTGGTCTCGTTGATTTTAGACACTTTAATGCGGAAATCTTACATATTATAAACAACCGAACAAAGTAGAAAATCAGAAAGAGAGACAGCTCTATCGTCTGCATACTGACGTAGTTACACGATCAGAGGAATAAAGATTACGTGTGAATCTCTGAGAGACAGATGCATCTACAGCTTTTCAACATTTGGCTCAAATTCCCTCCAGAGGTGTTTTTAACAGTCTTGAAAGCCTTTTTGGAAACATTCACACTTCACTTTGCAAAAAACAGAAACACTAGATTGATGATTCCTCCCTGTAGTACACAGTTTGGGTAAAATAAATCAAAACTCAGCTGTTCCAGTGAACGAATGCACATCATCCTTATTAACAAGCTAACAGCACGATGACGACCACAGCTTCTCATTATAATCCCGTCTGTGTAATGATGGAGTGCGTTGGAAGGTTTACAAAGGTTGGGTTTGTTCAGCCGGCCATCTGTTATCTCTGCTCAGTAATAACGTGACTGCACCTTTTAACCTTCTTTTGAAGGACTAATTTTTCTTCGCACGGTTTAAAGTGTTATCAGAGGCTGGAGTGATACAAACCGAGTGGCTCCGAGCTGTTAATTTCACCCTGTCGCAGCCTCTTCACGGCTCCGGTTGTTAGGCTAAATAATTCAGGAGTAAAGGTGATAATTGCTGTTCGGTGTCTGATCAGACGGCGCTGGACACTCTGAAGAAACCTGTTTGATTCTCGACACGTCTGTGTTGTAAACGTGAACGACTGTCGGTGAAGACGAGTGTTATCCGTGTGAGGGGCTGTAATCACGACTTATATTGTCTAACAGAACAGAAAGATCTGGGAGGAAATCAAACAGACGTCTGCGCGAGAGCTTCACAAAATCAAACACGTCGTAGCTTCGGGATTTAATGACAGGCAGCTGATGGAAGATTAGGATTCTGGCAACTTGAAGCAAGAAGCAAATAAAAGTCCGATCCACATAATTAAGACCGGCAGTCAGAAACAGATTAAAGACTTTGCCGATGAAGGAGAAACTTCACATCCATCGCTGATAAATGCTTAAATTATGAAGGTGCTCAGTAGAGAGCTCAAAATGCCTGTTTCATTTTAATCAGCCTTTCTTACAGACGACATTTTTGGAGGAAAAGGTGTAACTGATAAGATTAATGGCTGAATTCCAGTTAGCTGCTTCAGCTTTAAGGTTCTGGTCTCGTCCGAGCTGGCTCGTTAATCTCAGTACTAATTAACGCCTGATGGATGTAAGTCAAAAATATTCCCTCTGTCTTGTAGCTACGAGCAGCTGCTTGTAAAGTCTCGTTATCTTATCTTATCTCAGCTGTGTATTAAAACGTACGCCTGGTGGATCACTAATGTCTAACTCATCATCACTGCAACACAGCAAACGTTCCAACAAAAGAGGGAAAACAGTCCTTTTTGTGACGGCGGCGTGCTGCTGCGACTCGTCCTTCATGCTACGGGGCACATCCTCCACGCTTTAATTGCTTTTAAGAGTGAATGTGATAAAACGTGCCAGTAAGCTTTGATTGAGGCGCCGCTCCTCGAAGCGCCGCGTCCCGCAGGACATTAAAAAGCTCCTCCAACCCCACCTGCTCGCCGCTGCGCCCGCAGCCTCGCCCTCAGCAACATCCGACGTGACAAAGGTCCCTCGTTAGGGAAGAAAGCAATTTCCCAACTTCAGTGGTGCTGTGATGGATTCCTGAAGAGAGGCGGCTCTGTGAGAGAGCTGAAAACTCGTCTTCTATCAGTTCTTCATCGCTCACTCTGAGTTTTCATTTTTAATTGAAAGCGTTTTTGTGTTGTAGGTGCAGTAAGGTTCAGCTTCTGCAATGACCAGCAGCTGCTTCACCCGTGGAAACAAAACAAGCTGTTTTTCCGTCACATCTGTTCGTAGGGATTTGCATTTCCGCCACACCTGGGCATCTTAAACCGATGACATGCTCGTCCCGATCCCTGCAGTGCTATCGAAGAACAGGTTTAATTTCCTGTACACCCTGAAATTATTTAGTCGTTCAAAATCTTTCATTCTGAAGCAGCATTACAGGAAAAGACTAAACACGACTCCTGAAACAGCTGAGAGTGAACACGACGAAACAGTAAAACACAGCAAGAACAAATCTGTGAATATTCTCATTCATCCAGGTCATAGTTATCTCAAGGAAATTTAATCGAACACAACTGGATTTGGTTTTTGTCTTGAAGACGTTTCACCTCTCATCCAAGAGGCTTCATCAGTTCCTGCTCGCTTGACTAGGCTGAGACTAGTCCAACTAGCCGGTGTGGAGGTCCAGCTATTTAACCTCTCAGGACCTCAGTGGCCTTGTGACCGCCTCCTGAGAGGTTAAATAGCTGGACCTCCACACCGGCTAGTCGGACTAGTCCCAGCCTAGTCAAGCGAGCAGGAACTGATGAAGCCTCTTGGATGAGAGGCGAAACGTCTTCAAGACAAAAACCAAATCCAGTTGCGTTCGATTCAATTTCCTTGAGATAGCAAGAACAAACAGGACGAGAGAAACCAAAGAGATTCAGGTAGAAGATACAAAAGTACCTGAACACAACTTTCTCTCAGATTTATTACATGAGTTGAGTATCGTGTAGCAGGTCCAACGCTCAATCCTAAAATATCAATACTTCGATAACACCATACTTCTATTGACGATCGATCAAGCATCAACTGGATCGGTTTCTCTCTTTTACATTGTACCCACACATTTGTGTTTCATCATCGAGTTCAGCACCTGTTCATGACATCATCGCTACAAACCAGCAGCACCAAGTCCTCAGTGTCTCCAGAGGTTCTGATTCAAGATGATGCTCCAACAGTATTTATCAGAACCTGATCTTGGTTCTAAATGAGACTCACTTTGCTCGTTACATCCACAGATATACAAGTATTTTTCTGTTCTGGTTGAAATTCAGCAGACACACAGGTGGATATTACTCCCACACCAGCGAGCGTATAAATCTTTAACCCCCCTGACGTCTTTATTTAGTGATCACTGATTTGAGTTTAATCTTAAAAACAGGGCTGTTAGCAGGATGTTATGAATGCGTCACGAGAGGCTTCAGCACATCGTGAAATATCACTTACAGGAGAGTCTGAGCCTGACGAGCCTCCCGCAGAGTGAGTTATGTGCCGGCGCACCGCTGAGTCTCACGACTAATCCCTCTTCAAGGTTTTCGTCCTGCGTGCTGTGCTGAAGCTGGAAGCATCACTGCAGTCTGAGCTTCAGACGTCTGCGGAGGTTCATCAGGTTAACTTCAAACGTGTCCGAATATCTGCAGAGTCTTTTAACGAGACGTGAATATCAGGATTATAATGTTTATTCTACAAATGAAGTAAAATACACGGCGCCAATCAATGCTTTCACACTGACAGTGGATCACATCTGTAATATCTGACTTCCTGTCTGGCTCGAGCTGCCTCTTCCATCAACAAATAGATGAATAGCAACGTCTGGAAGGCCCGTGATCATCGACGGCGACGGTATCGTGACCGTAACAGATCCAGACGTACAGGAAACACTGGACTTGTCATTGGAGATTGTGTCAGCGACTATTCCCAACTACTTTACAAAGTGATGTCGTGTTAAAGGTCCACTGTGTAGTGTTTCAAGTAATTTATTACCTCAAATCAGCGTCTTCATTCATAAATAAGTCCTCATTGGTGTAAAATGATCTCTGCCAACAATCTCACTTCTCCTCCTGAGGGAAGAATCACACATTGTGACGTGAAGCAGGAAGTTGGGCGTGAAGAGAAGCAGGGCAGTTTCTGCTTTTCTCCCAAAATCCTCTTCCCGTTTAACATTGGGGCTTATGGGGCAGTTGCTGGAGTTTGTGTCGGTTAGACGCAGATAATTCAAAAACCGTACATCCTCCCGATAAAGTGGACACGTTGCCAGACAGAAGACAAGTGTGGCTACGTTCTTGGAAAATATCACTATTGTAGTGTGAAATCTGTGGCTAGGATCGTCATCTAAAGAAACATTTTCGGAGAGTTTTTTTCAGGCTCCCCCACTCTGCCAGTTGGTGCTGCGCGAACATTCCGCAATACACACACATTGAAAATCCTGAATTTTTCTGATTTTTTCTAAATCACTCACGATCAATTAAGGGTCACCGTTCAAAAACTAAACATCGTAGAAAGAAAGTTCAAATACAACTCAAATAGATGAGACTTGTGCCTACATTTTAAAGTTTGAATGGTGTCTCTAGGTCAAAGTCTGCCAGAGCAGGAGATGTTTGAAAAACGTCGATGATTTTGCGACTTTTTTGACCCCGTCCCATTCATTCCTTATGGGAAGTTTTTCATACGGAGGCTTCCATGTCCTTCCGCTCTATAAAAAACGATGAACTGGTGAGAGGGACAAAAAGCTCTACGTGGTACAGATAAGGCTAAAGGCGTTTTCACTCAGAGCCAGCGTGACTGTGGAACGGAGGAGGAGCTTAGCCAGACGCGCTCGTCAGCTGCAGTTTGAAGTCTGTTTGAAATAACGTACCTCATCACCCGAAACTAAACTTGATGAAGTGCTGTTTGAAGACATGTTGTTGTCACAGCTTCTTGAATCTTGACACATCCCGCCTGCCGTAGTTCCAACAGGCTGCAACGCACGTTTGAAAACGCTTTGAGGCGCTAGAGAGCAGTATTCGTTTGGATGCAGAATAACATTTAACCACCAGATGGGAGAAATAATTCCACAGTGTGTCTTTAACAGCCGAAAATCAGCCGATACTGTTTCAGGGATCCGGTCTGTGAGAGTTTCTTCAAAAAATGACAAAAACCAACACTAACTTTCACAAATGTCACAAACTTCATGTTGAGCCACTCTGTTGTGTCACATGGGAGGAAAGTATCAGAATAACATTTCAGACCGGTCGGCTCTCATCACGCAGACATCGCTCCATCCCAGAGGCCAAGTGCCGGCGTGCTCCGGCATCTCCGGGCGCAGTGTGGATGTTGTAAAGCAGATAAGTAAACACGCCCACGCAGTGAAACCTGTGATTTCCCCACAGAGCGCCGACACTCTCAGCCGTGTGCAGGATCGTCTCCCATGCGGGTCGCTGAGTGCAGCCTGTCACTCGCAGGACGGTTCGCCTACAGCGACGCCGGCTGCCGAGGGGCCACAGGGCTCTGGAGCTTATTACTAAACTATGTAGCTGTCAATCAGACGGAGGGCGAAGACGCCGAGAGACGAGGGAGAGCCGGGGAGGAGGCCGCACGACAAATCCTCCCAGAGGTTTATTTTATATTTGATAGTAAAAGGGTTTGAAAGAGGCCACCCGAGCGTCGTAAACAGGCCGACGGGGAGTCAGGATCTGGTCAAACACAATAAATAAGCCCCATCGATCCGGAGGAGAGAGGTTCACGGGTGGCAATTGGGCTGTCGCTGCAAGTTCATGAGCTACGGCTGGTGGGAACAGGCGAGACAGAAAAAGTTATGAATCTCCTGCACGCTTAGAGATAATTATCATCGTTTCACCACGATGATGCCCAGAAGTTCAAGCGAGACACGACAAGAGGACGAAGTATTTAAGGTGGCTGAAGTTTTAAACATCTGTATGATGTAACTTCACCGAGACAAAGAGTTGCAGAACAGGTGGGAGGAGATTGGACGGGAATTAAATGTGGCGAAGGAAAAGTGGAGGTTTGTACAAGACTGGTAACAGACGTCTCTATTTTCCTACATAAAGGAAGCAGAAAAGAGCCGTAACGGATGAAAGGTATCAGGCTACATTTTTGTGTCAGCTGCCTGAACATTTTATTTAAACGCCTTCTTGTTTGGTTTTTTTCCTTTTGTTGGGATAAAAGGACTCTTGTTGCTTATTTACTCCAGACTGAAGATAAATGTCTCGTTCACACACAGGCTACAAAGGTTCAGATGATATATTGGTATATATTTGACTGTTATTACAAAGCGTTCAGCTCTCTAGATCCGTCTGATGCTCGGCGATAACGCCGGTGAAGACGGGGGGATTATCGCCGCACACATCTTGAATAAAAAGCATCGTGGGATAACAAAAGAGCTCGCTGCCCTTTTCTTTTCACACATATTCAGCCTCGGCGAGCGTCCACATCGCCACAACGGTCGTGCTGAAGTCAGAGGTCACCGGCCAAAGGCTGAAGGCAGAAAACAGAATTAATATTCATCGGCCAGATGCCGGCTGCCTGTGATTGAAAAAACTATCTGAAGCAATTAACCTCCTGTCCTGGACGTGATGTGTGGGCTACTTAACGAGGATGTTCTCTGCTTTTAATTACTCTCCAAAGTCGCCCGAGCCCGACCAGGATTAAAAGTTATTTCAAGGTAAAGTGGAGGAGGCGTCCACAGATAACTGACATCGGCGCCGACAACACGGGAACGCCTGTTTTTTTTTTCCGTGGGGGGCGTCGGAGTGGAACTCGACGGTCTTTTTCTTGTCTGCCGACTGCAATAACAATTCAATTCATAATCACATTGGCAGTCAGATGGCTCCTGCAGCAGACGGAGCCGGCAGTCAATAAGGAGGAGAGAGAAAACTGTTGATGCCAGCAGACTGTGTCGTGACCCTCCGACTAATATCCAGTCAGATTTAATATTCCATTATGAAGGAAGGCGATGGAGTCCGGTATCGCCGCTCGCGCTGTTGTTCGCGAGCGCTGAACTGTTATGAATTATGAAGTAGATCGACGTGGTGATGTGGCTTTGAGGGTATTATGACACAGCTAACAAGCAGCGATGTTCAGATTCTTTACTTTAACTTGCAAAAGACAACTTTGTTTTTGATTTAACTTTTCATTCTGGAGTAAAAACCACGAACGGTTGTAGAGAAATGACACCATCCATGTTTAGATCGGTGTTAATGCTGCACAAAGGACACAAGTCTGCCGTAGAGAGGCTTCTTCCAGTTTCCATCATTGGACCTTATCTATAGTGAACGAAGAGAGACGGATGATTTATTGATCCTGTTTGAATTGTGTCATGAATCACACGTATGATGTTTGTCTGTTTTACAGATAAAGTTCCAGGTCAATAAAGTCTCAGTCTGTCATCAAACTAATAAAACATCAGACTGTGAAAGTACGTCATTACAAAGACAACACAGTGACGTCGTCTCGTTGAACCTGTAACTTAAACACTGTAGAGCTGCTCCTGTAGATCAGCAGCTCACAGAACTGAACCAGAACCGAGTCTCCTTTCACAGAACTGCAGTCGTCAATATGAGCAGATTTATTGTGATTTTCATCTTTTTTAGCACCTTTTCTGAGCCGAGTCGACGGACATGTTGAGCTGTTTAACACAAAACTACATGATATTTTACTTTATTTATGACAAACTGAGACTTTCTTGACTCAAAAGCATCTTTTAAACTGACAAACATGATGTGTGATTCAAGCAGGATCCAGAAATGATTCGTCACCACAGTACAACCATTTTCCAAAATAAGGGGCGAGACTTCGGCTCACTTATTAGTTTCACTTGACGATCAGCTAATGACTCTCGCCGTCACAGAGGAACAAAAGAAAAATAAGAAAAATACCTGGTGCAAAAAGTGCTCCGAGTCAAATTGAGCGGTGAGCGGTACCGTCCAGTGGAAACACAGCTTTCTGAAGATTCATTTTTAGGAAGAGTTTCAATAAAAAACATAACGAGTTACCATCTCAGTCTGTCATCAAACTAATCAAATATCAGACAGTGAAAGTACGTCATTACAAAGACAACACAATGACGTCGTCTCGTTGAACCTGTAACTTAAACACTGTAGAGCTGCTCCTGTAGATCAGCAGCTCACAGAACTGAACCAGAACCGAGTCTCCTTTCACAGAGCTGCAGTCGTCAATATGAGCAGATTTATTGTGATTTTCATCTAACAGTCGACGGACATGTTGAGCTGTTTAACACAAAACTACATGATATTTTACTTTATTTATGACAAACTGAGACTTTCTTGACTTAAAAGCATCTTTTAAATTGACAAACATCTTATGTGTGATTCAAGCAGGATCCAAAAATGATTCGTCTCTCTTCATTCACCACAGTACAAAATTTTTCCAAAATAAAGGGGCGAGACTTCGGCTCTCTTATTAGTTTCACTTGACGATCAGCTAATGACTCTCGCCGTCACAGAGGAGCCGACGGCTGCAGTGACAAAAGAAAAATAAGAAAAATACCTGGTACTAAAAGTGCTCCGAGTCAAATTAAGGTGAGCGGTACCGTCCAGTGGAAACACAGCTTTCTGAAGATTCATTTTTAGGAAGAGTTTCAATAAAAAAACATAACGAGTTACCATCATCTTCACGTCTCCGTCCTCCACTGTGAAACTAGCACAACCGTAAATGAGATAAGATCTTTTATTAGTCCCACAACGGGGAACATTTGCAACGTAACAGCAGCAGAGGGGAAAGAAAAAATAGAGAGGATAATTTGAGGCCACATGAATCATCCGGTATTAAAATGAGAAGAATCTCGAAGCCATCTTTATAAAAATGACGATATTTTGGTGTCAGACCTTTAAAACAAAAACCATTTCAGAGGATTCCTCAGCTTGTTGCTCAGCTTCACTTTCAGCTGGTGTGTAACTCAAAAACACATTAACTTCTGTCACCGAGGCTCCGTCCGGTCCATCACACCGCCTCCACAAACATCTGCATCAGTTCACAGATTCATTACGGCCGCGTCAGCTTTCTGTTTGGGGAGCAGCGCCTCATAACTGTGATTATTATGTTCTCAGACTGAAATACAGCTGACGTCGGAATTAATTAATGGAAACGTTAATTTGGATTCACCAGAGATCATCTGAAGAGTGCAAACCTTCATCGTCTGTAAGAGAAGTTGGGAAGTACGTGAATTCTAGATAATGATAATAAACCACTAAATAATTAAACACACTGAAGGTACAGTCGCGTGTTAAAGGCCCCCACACACCGGCTCCGACGTCTTCCTTATCCGACTTCCTTCTCCGACCACTCCGTCGGATCCGTTAGGTAGAAAAGTCACACTGAAACACACCGCCCCGGCTACACAGCAGCGTATACGTTCTGCGCCTGCGCGAGATGCAATAAGTCTCCTAAACATCGGGTGGCGCTAGTCTCGTGCCAGTCACCCAAAACATAAAAACAGGAAATGACAGAACGGAGTGCGGACCGTAGCTTATCAGAACAAAGCACACACAGTGTTAGCTCGGCATTACTTGCGTGATGTTGTATTACGGTGGTCTCTCTTCCACCAGGGCAGCCAGCTGCTCCTCAAAGTCCTCGGTCCACACAGCCATGGCTTCCAAACATACGTTGGTTTATCCCCAAAATAACGAACGGTGAAGTGTTGTTTGTGACTCTGTGCCGTCTCTGTTTATGTGGTTTGTTTACCATCGTCACTTCCGCCGCCCCTCCCACACGCCGCGCTGATTCGCTGGCACACCGCCAATCAGAATGGTCACTGAACAGCTAGCTAACAACCAATCAGAGTATCCGACGGCGTCCTGAACTCAGCCGTCCGACTGAACATGTTCAATCGGATCAGACGCCGTCCTCGCGCTCCGACACAGCTGAACACACCGAGCACAATAAAGTTTGAGATCTCTCAGGTAATAAAAGTAATAAAACACAATATATTTTGTATAATTATCTCCGTCTGAAAGTAATAAGTCGTAGTATTTAGAATAGATTCAATAGCTGAAAGAAGCTCGAACCTTCACTGTCGCTGTCTCAGATCAAACCTTCTCTCTCTGACTGTTCGACAAAGGTTCACATTAACTTTCTTCCTCCGGTTCTTCATCTGACACTCTTCATCATCATCCTCCCACTCTTTTCCATAAATACCATTGTCAGACGCTCTCTTCTTCCTCCTTATTATCACATCGCTGTCGCCGGCCTCATCTCCATCAATATGAGTCATCGTGACACCACCCTCATCAGTTAACACCAGCGGATGTGAAACGTGAAAAACAATTATGTTCCATCGGCAATTAAGCTGCACGTGGATTGTGACTAATGGATGAAAACTGCTTTTATTAGCTGGCTGCGATGCATCTGACCCTCGTCTCCTCGTCTATCTGAGGTCACAGAAACTCAATCTGAATCGACACGTCGTCCGATACTGAAGCGTTGAGGACGTTCGATTTGAGCGCAGCTGGAGTGCTCCTGAGCATGATGTGGAATAATATGCTCACTGATTAATTAATTTGTTTATGAAGAGAGAAAGAAAGAAAGAAGAAGAAGAAGAAGTCAGACGACCTAATTTGTCAGAACCGTATTAAAAGATAAACTGCAAAAGAGTCAGCAGGAATCCATCATGTGTTTTTCTTCGGGACGCTGCGAGGCTGATTAAACGTCTCGGTGACTCTCAGCAGCTGATGCATCGCTGTCCTGAAGGACTTCAGCTCAGTTACACTCACAGCTTCAACAACTCAACAGTGAAGAAGACGCTTCTATCAGGGTGAAAAACATCTTCTACAGTTGAATCTGCCAAAATTAAAAGAAAGATCTGATATTATATAAAATAGATTTATAATTGTTCTAGTATGTTCTTTTGTTATGACGTTAAAGTCACTTTTTAAACTAGTTTCTGTAGCTGCAAACAGGATTTTAATGACAAAATGAGTAATTTGATTACCCATAAAAGCATCACAGATGTTTGGTATTAGCTCTAGTTTTCAAGTAAA
Source organism: Lagodon rhomboides (assembly GCA_039737535.1). Classification (NCBI taxonomy): domain Eukaryota; kingdom Metazoa; phylum Chordata; class Actinopteri; order Spariformes; family Sparidae; genus Lagodon; species Lagodon rhomboides. The sequence continues at coordinate 29,625,302 of CM077790.1, read as the reverse complement.
AACTCCAGATTTGATTTATGAATTATTTGACGTCAAAATAAGAAGAATTTAAACTTGGAAACTTAATAATGAGGATAACAGCGGGCCGAGTATTGAACCCTGTGGAACACCAAATTAAATATAATTAGAAACATGCTCACTGATACTTTTTGGTATATATATTATTTACTCAAATAAAAATAAATCTTAATTCAGTATTTGCCTTTTTTTTACTCTTGGCTGTACTTCTGTTGATAATACTTTATTAATGCCCTTGAAATCATTGTCAGTTAAAAGGAAATTAAGTCTTTTCACGAAGTTCATTTTTAATAGCATGATATACACGTTTATTGTTAGATTATAAGACATTTTATAAACACTAATGAGAAACAAACGTTTAAGAATGTTAATAAAAACCTTACGAGTTTATCATATTTTTTAGAGTTTAACATTTATTGAGTTTAACTAACATATTCTGTCATTGTTACACCTTTACTAAGCATTTTTTGTTGCTTTATTAAGATTAACACACTTTTTAATGCATTTACTAACAGATTACAATGCTTATTGCAGCTCCTGGATATAAAGCCTGAGAACAAAGCCTGATTAAGGCAGGTTAAATCAGGAGAACTGTATTTTGGCACCATTAAAAGTGTGCCGAATTATCTATCATCACTTCCTGTTTGCTGTGTTTACACTGATGTGAAGATACACGTCGCTGGATTACTTTGATACAGAAGCAAACTTAAAAACGTGAAGATTCTCAGGCAAGTTCTGAAGTTATAAGGAGGTTTACGGCTGTTTAATCACGACAGGTATCAAAGATGTGACATCCTTAAGAAGTGTCACTCACATTATCTTCCCCAACTTCAACCTGTCGTACCTTTCAGTTTAAAAAGGAAATGTCACTTGAGTTTTGACATTTCAGGAGGTTTTTGTGCTGTTTAACGTGAATCTGCAGTCAAGATAAACTGTGTTTGAAGGCAACATGACAGAGAGCATATTTGGGGTTTTAGTGAGTATTTGTAGGTCGGAGCAACAACAAAAAGTAATAATCACATACGAGTACGCGTTTCATCGACCTTGAATCCCCATCAGCAGCCAGGTTATTAAATCAATGGGCTGAAGGTTTGAGACGAGCTGTGAGAGCACAGAGTGAATTCCAACGCTGTGATTCACAGCCACGTGGTCGTATTCGGTGTTCGCTCAATGTCAGACTGATACGACATGACATCATGAGTGACTGTATTCAAACAGGATGTGTAGCGACGGTCGCTCTGGAATGTAGATAAGGACGTTATTTATATAGAAAATACCTCGTCATCAATTTAAAGGTCCACTGTGTAGTGTTTTAAGTAATTTATTACCTCAAATCAACGTCTTCATTCATAAATAAGTCCTCATTGGTGTAAAATCTCACTTCTCCTCCTGAGGGAAGAATCACTTCTCTGTATTTCCATAGGACGGGCGAGCTCTACGGAGGCTTCCATGTCCTTCCGCTCTATAAAAAACGATGAACTGGTGAGAGGGACAAAAAGCTCTACGTGGTACAGATAAGGCTAAAGGCGTTTTCACTCAGAGCCAGCGTGACTGTGGAACGGAGGAGGAGCTTAGCCAGACGCGCTCGTCAGCTGCAGTTTGAAGTCTGTTTGAAATAACGTACCTCATCACCCGAAACTAAACTTGATGAAGTGCTGTTTGAAGACATGTTGCTGTCACAGCTTCTTGAATCTTGACACATCCCGCCTGCCGTAGTTCCAACAGAAAATCCTCTTCCCATTTAACATTGGGGCTTATGGGGCAGTTGCTGGAGTTTGTGTCGGTTAGACGCAGATAATTCAAAAACCGTACATCCTCCCGATAAAGTGGACACGTTGCCAGACAGAAGACAAGTGTGGCTACGTTCTTGGAAAATATCACTATTGTAGTGTGAAATCTGTGGCTAGGATCGTCATCTAAAGAAACATTTTCGGAGAGTTTTTTTCAGGCTCCCCCACTCTGCCAGTTGGTGCTGCACGAACATTCCGCAATACACACACATTGAAAATCCTGAATTTTTCTGATTTTTTTTTAAATCACTCACGATCGATTAAGGGTCACTGTTCAAAAACTAAACATCGTAGAAAGAAAGTTCAAATACAACTCAAATAGATGAGACTTGTGCCTACATTTTAAAGTTTGAACGGTGTCTCTAGGTCAAAGTATGCCAGAGCAGGAGATGTTTGAAAAACGTCGATGATTTTGCGACTTTTTTGACCCCGTCCCATTCATTCCTTATGGGACAGTTTTTCATACGGAGGCTTCCATGTCCTTCCGCTCTATAAAAAACGATGAACTGGTGAGAGGGACAAAAAGCTCTACGTGGTACAGATAAGGCTAAAGGCGTTTTCACTCAGAGCCAGCGTGACTGTGGAACGGAGAAGGAGCTTAGCCAGACGCGCTCGTCAGCTGCAGTTTGAAGTCTGTTTGAAATAACGTACCTCATCACCCGAAACTAAACTCGATGAAGTGCTGTTTGAAGACATGTTGTTGTCACAGCTTCTTGAATCTTGACACATCCCGCCTGCCGTAGTTCCAACAGGCTGCAACGCACGTTTGAAAACGCGAGGCGCTAGAGAGCAGTATTCGCTTGGATGCAGAATAACATTTAACCACTAGATGGGAGAAATAATTCCTCAATTCCTTACTTCTGGACCAAAACATCTCTCCACACATGCTTCTTACATACGCCAGATTCTTCAAATATCACGTCTGCTCGCTCCCTCCTGTGCAGCCGACCTGCCTGCATCACGTTAACCGTCGTGTGCCCACCAATCTTAAAAACTGTGGCCGGCCGTCAGCTGCAGGCGGCAGCTGTGATGTAGATGACAGGTATCAGGAAGCTGCAGGAGGCTGAGCTTCTTCTCAGCACGACGGCTTATTCTTTAAAAAATGTTTCCCCATCTGCAGTCAGAGGCAGGTTCTCCTTCTTCCTTCCTTCATTTCTTTCTTATATGTTTCTTTATTTAATATTTCTGCATTAAATGTCTTAAAAAACGTCTGTCTGTTTGTTACACCAAGTAAATTATCCGTAGCCGTACTCAGAATGGGCTTCAACTGGAAGTGAATCGGACTGTATTAAAAATTGATTCGAACATTATTCACAGGAAAGCCTCTGAATCGAGCTTCAGATCAATGTTTTTGATCAGCTACCCAGCGAGGACTTTCCTTCTTCACGAGCATTATCCTAAATGTATCTCTAAATATACACTTTTACAACCATTTTTACGCTTTAACATCTTCGCCACCTTGTCTGATCGAAGTTCGTTGCTTGTTTGTATCTCAAATAACTAAAAAAACTGAAGGAAAAAGCTCCGTTCAGCTGGAGGTCACAGAAGACCCACCTTTAATTCATTCATATCAGAAATGTTGATTAAAGGTTGTAAAATAAATTCCCTTTCCGTGACAAATAAACAGTTTCGACCGGGAGACGTTTGAACATTAACCAGCGGTGAGTTCACAGTTTCCTCCTCCGCGTCTGGAGTTCAGTTCCTGCGTCCTGCTTCTTGTCAGCGCTCTGTTTATTCATGCGGTCGCTCTCTGTGACCGCTCTGCCGTGTGACTAAAGGACTCTGGGAGTTCGCCGGCTGTATGTTTTGGTGTGTCTCCTTCCTCTTTTCTACCTCAGCCTGTCTGTTGTGAGACGTGTCAGCATCCGTTAACGTCTCAGAGTCCCCGTCTCCTCGTGTCCGATGCTCGCTGACGTCCATCGGACCGAGGCGATGTCCACCCCCGCCGCTCGCACCGTGTTTATCCTGCAAGTTCTCTTATTAAAAGTGTATCCGACTCGGACGACTATCTGCTGTTTTGGCATCAGAAGGGGAGTCGTTCTCTGTGAGGTCTCTTGTGAAGTTTCTCTCTCTTGTCTTGATGTTTTCTTGGAGCTTTTCTGAGTTAAAACATGGACCTTTGATATCGTAAACAGTGGCGGCCTTATCATTATGAACGGAGAGCATGAGAGAACCGAACACAGCAGTCGTCAATGTTGAAGACATCACGCAAACAGACTTGAAGGTCCGGTGTGAAGGATTTAGTGGTATCTGGTGGTGAGGATGCAAACGTCTCACCCTCCCCGACAGTGGCTACAAAAACATGAAAGGTTGTCTGGTGTTTGGTTTGTCCTTTCTGGGCTACTGTAGAAACATGGTGGTCCAACATGGCCGACAACGTGCAAGCATGGACCTCTTCATTAAACCTGGACACATTCATGGAGGTGAAGTCCCGTTCGAAAGCTGCTCGGTGGCGCATGAAGTCATAGACTTCCACCGACCGAGCCGGCGAACCAGCAGCTGGCTTGAATCTCGGCTCTTCTGGACTCTCCAAATGTTATTTGGACCGAATGACTCAAATTCTGACGGTGAAACGAGTCATTTCGTGGGGGTTGCAACGCTTAAAAGAACGTATCCACCGTTTTACAGACACTTCTTTCACCATGTAAGCTTATGGGAAAAACACATGATGATGATGAAGCCTCGCTCGCTCATCCTGAGAGCCTGTGTGCAAGAGAACAACTCCCTCTTAAGATTTTTCAGCCCGTCCTCATCAGAAAAAAGACCTTGTAGTTCGTCTGTAAAAGCAGCTTATTACAAACCATATTTATGTTTCTCGTAGTGACCCTCTTGGCTGTGGTCATGGTTAACCAGTACAGCAGCAAAGAAGGAAGTCAGGTGACGGAGCATAAAGAGCGAAATACACACGACTTTCAACCAGGAAATCACCGTCTACGTTTATGTCCCATGTCAAACCGAAAGTCACAGTGACTTATGCCGTTTTTCCACCGACAGTACCAGCTCGCCTCGCCTCGACTTAGCTCGCCTTTTTTGCGTTCCCATTACTGAAATCTGGTACCTGGTACCTGCTAAAGTGGTGCTTTTTTAGTATCACCTCCGTATAAGTTCCAACCGAGCTGAGCTGATGCTTCTGTGTGACGTAAGCTGGCAGCCGGCCACTGATTGGACAGAGAGCGACGCCACTTGATGACTCATGACGAGCGCGACGTCCGAGCCTGACACCCGCTACCTTTAAAAACTAGCATCTGCGTTCAGTCAACATAGCGATTACATGGAAGGAACAACGCGCAGGAACACGGCGTGGACCGTGGCAGAGGTGGAGACGCTCCTGAGTGTTGTCGCTGAAGACGCATCCAGAACGAGCTCGATGGTGCGACGAGAAATGAAAAGGTGGATGTGTTTAGCGTCGCCCACAGCTAGCCCTGTTTATGTGTCGCGTGGATAAGTACGTCACTGATGACGACCCGCCCACGTTGAAGACGACCCGCCCACGTTGATGACGACCCGCCCACGTTGATGACGACCCGCCCACGTTGAAGAGAAACTAATTCTAGATGGAAACGCAACGCGTCTGAAACCAAACCAAGTAGAGCAACGCTAAGCCGAGGCGAGCTGGTACTGTCGGTGGAAAAATGGCATTATTTTAACGTCCCAATGTAGTGAACTCAACGTCGCCTACACAAGTTAATCTTATCAAAACAGACCTCCTCTTCAAATTGATCTTACTGAACACTCATCCTCTTTTGCAACAGGAAACTAACACTGTGGACTAATCAACCTTGTGGGTTGATGGGTGACGACCTCGTGGCGTTACGTGACGTACGTTGCGAAATGAATACTGAGCATTTGAAGATTCTCCAAGAAATGACAGAGTTCAAAGGGTCAACTACTGTAACTTACTTATTTTGAACCGAACCACAAGGTTTACGGGTGAAGGTGTGTTGCTCTTCTTAGTTTCAGATGATCGTACCCTGAATATTACGCTCCTCTCGCCTCAGTCCTGCACGCTGCATCTCAGAACAAGCAACAGCGAGACGGTTTATCTCCACTGTTTCCGAGCACGCCGTAAACAAAAGCGGCGCGTCTCGGTGTGTGTGTGTGTGTGTGTGTGTGTGTGTGTAAAATCAATCACTTGAAACATTCATAACATCGCAAATAAGCTTGTGTTTGTCTTTTTTTATTAAATCCACTTGTGGCAGACAGTCAAAGTGGTTCACTCAGCAGCTGGTGTAAACAGATGAAGAGGCTGAGAAAGGTCCGAGCATCACACACACACACACACACACACACACACACACACACACACACCTCCGTACAAATTGGGCCAAAAATAACACTTGGTAGCTTTTCTGTCGACACTTTTGGGAGATTTCCTCTCTTATGAGTGGACACGAAGCTCCCAGCAGGTATTAAAGCTCAGACAGTAAACAAGGGAACTTTTTTTGAGATATCAAACAACAACGTACCCAGAAAAATGATGGTCTGCTTCCTGGCCGTCTTGACCTTTGCACTTTCATGCTTGGAGGCTCTTGGAGCTCCGTTGGCGCCGTCGCCGTCCGCGGACACCAAAGGCTTCCGGAGCACGAGGATCATGGCGCGGCACATGACGGCCACGCAGATCAGCACGATCATGTAGATGATGAAGGCGATGAAGATGCTGCTGCGGTACATCACCCAGCGCTCCCGCAGGTTCGTGCAGAACGTCAGGTTCTGGACGGGTACGTCTGAGCGGAGGGGGATGTGCCCCTGAGTCCCCGTCGCAATCAGCAGCGGCAGCGCCACGAGCACCGACACCACCCAGGCGAAGGTGATGAGGGCGGAGGTGCGCTTCCCGCCCAGGGCCTTGAAGCGAAACGGGTGGCAGATGGCCACGTAGCGCTCGAAACTGAGCGTGGCCACGTTGAGGATGGTGGCGTAGCTGCACGCTTCGAACAGGAAGTTGTAGATCTTGCAGGAGACGTTGCCCGAGGCGGACGAGAACGGGAACCAGATGGCGCTGTAGAGCTCGACGGGCATGCCGATGAGGAGCACCAGCAAGTCGGAGCACGCCAGGCTGACCATGTGGTCCGTCACGTTCTTCTGCAGGTAGCCGTTACGCTTCAACACCTGCGTCACCCTGATGGTCACCGAATTACCCACAATACCCGTCACCAGGATGAAGCTGTAGAAGACGGTGAGGAAGATCTTGAGGGGGGTAGTTGGGCTCCAGCTCCCTCCAGTCCTTCTCCTCTGATATCTCCACTTCCTCGCCCATGACTGCGAAGCGGTGAGCTCTGACTTTCCAGGTATTGATTCTGTGCTTTTAGCTTATCAGCTCCGCTGGGCGCAGTCGCCGCGATCAGAGCCAAGATCCAGAGGTGAGCAAGATAACGACTCGCGCTGAAACTTTTCTTTTGTCTCTAATAGCTGCTGATTCTTCAAGGCAGGTGAGAAGCTCCAAATCACAAGAGGTGAATCATTTCAGGACGCAGCACAGAAGAAGATATGAGGATTCAAGGATCAGAAGTCCGGCGTTTGGCTCCGAGCCTGGTCCCATTCCCTGATGGTCGACTGGGATCCCAGAGAGCCCGCGAGCTGTGGATCCACAGTCGGGAGGTTTCACTTCAGTCTGAGCAAAGTGTTGGCCAACACACTCGACTCACTCGACTTTCCTCCTCCCACCTACGAGGGCAGGGCGGTTAAACATTAACCAGGCAGCCTGAGTGCTGCGAAATCAAAGCAGCTGAGATTAACAATCACTAGTTTTGTTTGGCGATAACGGTGAAGATAAAGCTGGTGGACCTGTGTGACTCTCACCTGAAACATGAGAGAGAGCTGAGACGTGAGGGAGGAAGACAGAGCAGTAAAAAGTGGACGAGGTGGGGAAGTTAAAAAAAGTTCAAACAGGAAGCAGGCTGAAAGAGTCCAGACGTGCAGGTTCCTCTCAGAATTCATGGTGAGAAAATAAAACAGGAACTGAGTCATGATTGGTTGATAACATTTGAAGATAAGCATATTTTTCCTCTCAGCTGTAGAGTTATCTATCCATCTAGATCGTTTTATTCTGAAATAAACTCACTTTTTATCTCTTTTTATTCTCTCAAATATAAATGAACTAGTGGTGTTCGGCTTGTGGTGCTCAAAATACATTAAAGACACTGAGGAATTATTTCTCCCATCTAGTGGTTAAATGTTATTCTGCATCCAAACGAATATTGCTCTCTAGCGCCTCGCGTTTTCAAACGTGCGTTGCAGCCTGTTGGAACTACGGCAGGCGGGATGTGTCAAGATTCAAGAAGCTGTGACAACAACATGTCTTCAAACAGCACTTCATCAAGTTTAGTTTCGGGTGATGAGGTACGTTATTTCAAACAGACTTCAAACTGCAGCTGACGAGCGCGTCTGGCTAAGCTCCTTCTCCGTTCCACAGTCACGCTGGCTCTGAGTGAAAACGCCTTTAGCCTTATCTGTACCACGTAGAGCTTTTTGTCCCTCTCACCAGTTCATCGTTTTTTATAGAGCAGAAGGACATGGAAGCCTCCGTATGAAAAACTTCCCATAAGGAATGAATGGGACGGGGTCAAAAAAGTCGCAAAATTCAAATCAACGTTTTTCAAACATCTCCTGCTCTGGCAGACTTTGACCTAGAGACACCATTCAAACTTTAAAATGTAGGCACACGTCTCATCTATTTGAGTTGTATTTGAACTTTCTTTCTACGATGTTTAGTTTTTGAACGGTGACCCTTAATTGATCGTGAGTGATTTCAAAAAAATTCAGAAAAATTCAGGATTTTCAATGTGTGTGTATTGCGGAATGTTCGCGCAGCACCAACTGGCAGAGTGGGGGAGCCTGAAAAAAACTCTCCGAAAATGTTTCTTTAGATGACGATCCTAGCCACAGATTTCACACTACAATAGTGATATTTTCCAAGAACGTAGCCACACTTGTCTTCTGTCTGGCAACGTGTCCACTTTATCGGGAGGATGTACGGTTTTTGAATTATGGAAGGACATGGAAGCCTCCGTAGAGCTCGCCCGTCCTATGGAAATACAGAGAAGTGATTCTTCCCTCAGGAGGAGAAGTGAGATTGTTGGCAGAGATCATTTTACACCAATGAGGACTTATTTATGAATGAAGACGCTGATTTGAGGTAATAAAATTACTTAAAACACGACACAGTGGACCTTTAAAAAGTCTTGACAGCAAAGTCTCTGTGCAGAAATCATCACGACCTGGTGACTCCAGATGATCCACAGACTGTGTCGGGAGCAGTTTCATGTATGAACCGTGGAATAACAAAGCCGACTAAGCTCGCTGACAGTTGTTAAGAAATGTTTTTGTTATATTTAAGCAATTAAACAGCAAATAAAACATCACGCATGTCCAAAGTCTTCCTGGAGGCTCAGTCATTAATTTTGCTCGTATTTGAGAAGCCGGTCGTCTCTACAGACGTAGACGTTCTCATTCTGAACTCCTGTCGTGGTTTTGGAGTTATTTCCTGTTTTATTTTGTAGGTTTCATCCTCATGTGTCACCCTCTGTTCTACACTTCCTGTCTTTGTGTGTTTCCTGCCTTTATTTGTTTCACCCATCCCTCATTCGTCTTCACTCGTCCCTCGGTCGTGTCTCCCTGAGTCTATTTGTTCCTCACCTTTTGTCTAGTTTGTCGTCCTTGTTTCTTTTCTTTTCTCTTCACTGTTTTTCTTAAAAACAAATTCTGGTCAAACACTGGACTTAAACGGGCCGCCTCGGCTTAAATCTCCAAAACTCGGCAACTCAACCCGAAACAATCTGCACGGACAGCAACACAGGTCGGAGGGGAATATGTACTTTTGATTTTGTTGTGAACTGTCCCTTTAAACGCCATCAGTTTGTCATTCTTAAGAAACACTTCACCAGGCTCACGGCTGCTTCTGCTCCACCAGACAAAGCTGCCATTACGTCTCCGGCTGAGCCTGATTAGATAAAAGCTCGGAGTGGCCTCTCGCTGTGATTGAATATTGTCAGATACCGTCAATTAAGCCGTCGCGCTCGGCGTGCCGTCACACCGACAGCCAGATGTGAGCCGTCAGATGTGAGGGAAGTGAAATCAAGGTTGATTGCTCCGTATGAAGCCGGAGCCTCTTAATTTACGGCTCAGATCTCATTTGAATTACGGCTTCATACGTTCATAATTACATACAGTCTGACGTGACGCTTCTTATAGCTGGATAATGAGGCGCTCGCGTGTGAGAGGCTGCGTGACTCTGAGAAAAACACATCATGTGTCGTATTGTGCTGCCGCGCTTCGAATCGCTGACAGCTGCTGGATGTTAGAGGAAATGGGTCGAGGTTAAATAGAAGACAAACATGAGAAGGCGCCTAAATAAAAGTCAGTCATGCGTTGGAGCCATGAGGGCGACTGGAAGCCCATTTCTGATGACATAATTATGACAAGTGACGGGTGAGTGACATCAGAGAATTCAAAATATGAGATAAACAATTTAAATTATGAGTTTAAAAGTTGAAATAATGAGAAAAATAAGTAAATATGAGTTAAAAAGTCACAATTACGGGTTTAGAAAGTCAGAATTATGAAGTAAAAAGTAAAAATTATGAGTTTAAAAATTAAAATTATGAGTTTAAAAATTAAAATGATGAGGTTAAAAGTCATAATTATGAGGTAAACAGTAAAAATTAAGATAAAAAGTCAGAATTATGAGTTAAAAATTTAAATTATTAGTTTAAAAATTGAAATCATGAGTTTAAAAGTTAAAATAATGAGGTAAAATGTCACAATTATTATTATAAACTAAACATTATGAGGTAAAATGTCAAGATTGAGTTTAAAAGTTAAAATCATGACTTTAAAAGTTAAAATTATGAGATTGAAAAATTTAATTATGAGTTTAAAAGTTGAAATAATACGAAAATAAGTAATTATGATGAGATAAAAATAATTATGAGTTAAAAAGTCACAATTACGGGTTTAGAAAGCCCGAATTATGAGGCAAAAAGTAAAAATTATTAGTTTAAAAATTGAAATTATGAGTTTAAAAGTTTAAATAATGAGGTAAAATGTCACAATTATTATAATAAACTAAACATTATGAGGTAACATGTCAAGATTGAGTTTAAAAGTTAGAATTATGAGTTTAAAATTAGAATTATGAGGTTAAAAGTCAAAATGATGATTAAAAACTCAAAATAATTAGTTTAAAAATCAAAATTACGAACTTAAAAAGTAAAATAATGAGTTTAAAAGTCACAATTATTATGAAAAAGTCAAAATTATGAGATAAAAAGTTTAACTTGTGACTTCTTAATCTCATTAAAATGACTAAGCTCATAATTGTGACTTTTAAGTGTATTTTTTTATCCTGGTTTTGTCTTATTTGTCTCCACAGAGTCGTCGTGTTTCTACAATATAAAGAATGAAGGAAATGAAAGGAGAGAAAGTCACTCAAGTTTCCTCTCGACGCTGAAAAGATCTTTTTTGACTTAAATTGCTTCAGGTGAAATTTATTGTATAAGAATATATAAGACCTGAAATGTGTTCTGCTTCATGTGAGAGCAGGTTTTACTGAACATTTAGGCCACGAGTCTGTGTTTAAGTCTGATTATGTTCGCGGTTTGAAGGCACTCGCTGTTCGGAGGCATTCAGCAGCACCATCGCTGCCCTGCGAGACGGTTTTTGGGCGTCTATTATCCGAATTCAAAGCCGTCACGCAGCACTATTCACTGACAGGAACACAAAAAGCTGTTTTTAGTGGAGCGCGTAATGTTTTCATACAACATTATGAAAGAGAATATTTTGTGGATCCTTTTCAAACGAATCTCTAAATGAAATCGAGGCGCTTTGCTGCGACTCGACCCCGAAGAGGTGAACGTGTGTGAATACGCTTCTTTCAGCGCGGTCGGTAATTGGACACCGTTACTGGCTCGTCTCTGTGTGAGTACACTTTTCTTTTTATTTATCTTCATGTAGTTTATAATCAAATGTAAGTCCTAACAACTAATTCAGATATAAAAATGAGAGCCGTGGACGAAATCACAACTCTCCTCTCTCTGTGTAGATGTCTTAAACTGACGAGAGAGAAGTTTGTGTGATGTAAATATTGACTTGTACATTTGTCGCCATCAGAGTTTAGCCTGTGAGCCTGCAGACATTTATCACGTAGGCTTATTATGATCTATATTAGCGTTCCTCGTCAGGCGGTGACCTCTAGTGGCTGCAGTAATTAGACGGAGGTGAGGAGAGGTCGTCATGGCCGTTTGTTTTCCACGTTCAGAAGAAGACGACACAATTGTGACTTGCAATACTTGCGTTCTGCAAGTGTTCGAGTTTAACACATCTTAAAGGGATATTCCGGTGTAAGTTTAATCCATGGTCTAACACACCTTGACACCGAGTAAGACTCCCCCTCGAGAGGTCAAGTTAGCTGACCGCTAGCTTAGCTAGTTTTAGCAACCTCAGAAAAGACCGCACGATAACAATACACTGCAGCTTACGTCTCCAACTAGAAACCGCCATCAAAAAGCCACAATTAATGGTGAGAACAGCACCAAACTTCAGCAACAGTACATGTACAGTCCCAGCACACAGTACGAAGCATCAAACATCTGCTAGCTTTGCCGGATTTGTATTAAAAACACAGCACAACTCACCCTCTCCTCCAGCAGCCTGCCTGTGTGGGGAAGCCCTGACGAGTCGATTACTGAGTGCAGTAGATTTCTGCAGCTCAAGGATGAAAATGTCTGATTATTACTCCATGGAACGCTCAGTTCTTATTCTCTGAGAGCTGACAGGGAAAATAAGGGAAGCAATGGAGTAATAATCATACATTTTCATCCTTGAGCTGCAGAAATCTACTGCACTCGGTAATCGACTCGTCAGGGCTTCCCCACACAGGCAGGCTGCTGGAGGAGAGGGTGAGTTGTGCTGTGTTTTTAATACAAATCCAGCAAAGCTAGCAGATGTTTGATGCTTCGTACTGTGTGCTGGGACTGTACATGTACTGTTGCTGAAGTTTGCTGCTGTTCTCACCATTAATTGTGGCTTTTTGATGGCGGTTTCTAGTTGGAGACATAAGCTGCAGTGTATTGTTATCGTGCGGTCTTTTCTGAGGTTGCTAAAACTAGCTAAGCTAGCGGTCAGCTAACTTGACCTCTCGAGGGGGAGTCTTACTCGGTGTCAAGGTGTGTTAGACCATGGATTAAACTTACACTGGAATATCCCTTTAATTGAGCTATGAATTGACCATCTTGGCCTTTTTACCCTCAGGGGTGCATAAAATACAGGTTATGAACTTATTTTTAAGATACAAAAATGTGAAATATTATCTGGAATTGCCTGAAAATACTCCATATGGTTCATCCCTAGTTACCACAGACATGAGCAGGAAGCAGACGTGGCTGACGTTGGTGATCTCAGTTTAGGCTAACTTGATGTAACGTTAACTAACCGTTAAACATTAGCTTGGTTTTAAATTCAGAATAAGCATACTTTCACAAAAAATAGATGTCGAGGTGATGAACATTGAATACTTCTTCATACTTTTTTCCATTGAATACATGTTAAAAGGTTGAGCAAGTGATCACAGACATCCTGCAGCTTTGACACGTCTCACCAACATTTACAAGAGATGTAAAAAGATATATTTTAATAGTGCAGTGTAAGTATGAAAACAGGCAAAATAAAAGAAGCATAACTCAAGAGCTGAGGTTGATAAAAAGGAAAGTTACTGTTAGTCCTTACATCCTGGCCTTTCTTTTTTTTTTAAATCTTACAACATCTTCATTAACGACACTTAAAAGACGGAAATAAATCAGATGTGAGAAAAAAACGAGACAAAGAACCTGAGAAAGAAAAAAAAAGATAATCAGAAATAAATCACACAAGCACCGATGATAAAAGAAGGAACCGAAATTATTCTTTAAAAAGAAGAAGGAGGACTGATTGGCAATAATGAACAAGACAAGTTTAAATCTGTCACTTAAAGTGCTCGACCCGTTCGTTCACCCTCACAGGCTGCTTCATCACTTCCTCCACTTCATATCGACGGAGAGTGCCGTAAAGACGACGTACACACATCTGACGTTCAACAGGATGAGCGGACTAACGTTTACATTTCACCCTCAGCCGTAGAGTTCGACCGACACAGAGGCCGCTGACAGAGACGCTCTTCTCTTCTTCACATGATAATCACAAAGCAAATAAATCAGAAACAAGAAGATCATGTACAAAACAGTCCGATAGGTCGCAAGTAAAAGAGGAATTTGGCAGTAATTCTTTACACTGATACATAAAATATAATCTCATAGCAGGAATCCGTCCGTAGTGGTCATATTGAATTTCACAAATAAAAACATCAGAACTCGGTTAGTGTGTCGCTGTGTACAGTATTTACACCCATTTTTAAAAATAACCGTTATTGCAACAAGGCGTTTTTTTTTTTTGTAGCTTATAGCGGAAGGCTTACGATCGAACGCAGAGGTTACGTTTCTATCACAGCTTGTCTTCATGATCCAGCACAAGAGAGTTGTTGGCGACGCCTTCTTTCAAAGGTTTCATGTCATTCTTCATATCCGACTTATAAAAGAAAATCAAGATGAAAAAAACAAACAGAACGTGGGGTGTTTTTTTTGTTAAGAGGAGGTTAAAATGTCCAATTCTACCTGGAGGTCAACAGGAAGTCGATACTCATGATGGTTCTGTCAGAGCTCGGCTGACATGAACCCACCGGTGTGCAGCACCAGATGTTGATATCTGTATCAGAGCTGCAGTACAGTATAAAACCTCCAGGTTGATGATCTGTGCGCGTGGAAAGCTCCGTCAGAGTTTCCACCAACTCGTCTGACAGATCTGTGAAAACGTTCTGCGTCACCTTCACTCTCACAAACAAGCAGCGAGGCTTCAGAAGGCCGACACACAAAACACGAAAAACAAAAAAAGTGATGTGAACTCGCTTGATTTCAGATTCTGTCTCTGTTAGTGTTATAATCAAGTTCAACTTCGTACCGTTTCGTTTGGTCACATGACGCTGTAGTTATCACCGATAATGTCCAGCACCTCGAGCACCATGAAGTTTCTTTTTTTTTACACAGAAAAAACAAGTAAAAACAGGAATCTCAGTCCGTGACGACCGAAATGTGAAACTAAAACTGAACCTGTAGAAATGTATGCTTTCATCTCAACACTGTAGAAAATAAATAGATTTAATATGAGGCACTGGGGTAGTTTGAATGTCTCTGAGAGCTTCCAGATTGTCTGCAGATCCACGTTCGACACCTGGGGGGAGACAGATGAAAGGATATGATGAGAACACTGAACGAGACACCGTGTCATTTAAAAACAATGTCAATATATTAATCAGTTAAATAGATTAATCATCAGATGGATCCACATAAACTTGCTACTTTATTTGCTCCTCCGTTAGACGCTTCACACCAGCAGACGAGCTTAAAGGGATATTCCGGTGTAAATTTAATCCATGGTCTAACACACCTTGACACCGAGTAAGACTCCCCCTCGAGAGGTCAAGTTAGCTGACCGCTAGCTTAGCTAGTTTTAGCAACCTCAGAAAAGACCGCACGATAACAATACACTCCATTACCTCCCTTACTTTCCCTGTCAGCTCTCGATAATAAGAACTGAGCGTTCCATGGAGTAATAATCAGACATTTTCATCCTTGAGCTGCAGAAATCTACTGCACTCGGTAATCGACTCGTCAGGGCTTCCCCACACAGGCAGGCTGCTGGAGGAGAGGGTGAGTTGTGCTGTGTTTTTAATACAAATCCGGCAAAGCTAGCAGATGTTTGATGCTTCGTACTGTGTGCTGGGACTGTACATGTACTGTTGCTGAAGTTTGCTGCTGTTCTCACCATTAATTGTGGCTTTTTGATGGCGGTTTCTAGTTGGAGACATAAGCTGCAGTGTATCGTTATCGTGCGGTCTTTTCTGAGGTTGCTAAAACTAGCTAAGCTAGCGGTCAGCTAACTTGACCTCTCGAGGGGGAGTCTTACTCGGTGTCAAGGTGTGTTAGACCATGGATTAAATTTACACCGGAATATCCCTTTAAGTCTGTTCCAAACACTGTCGCCTCTATTAGAAACCACATGCTGAGCTCAGATCCTCTCTCTGCCCTGCTGCTGGTGATTGAGATGAGAAAAGCTTGACTAAACCTATGAATGGACTTCGCAGACTGGGTGGCCAATCGCCGATCTTAAATATTTACGTGATGACCATCCTGTCCGGCTTGTCGGCTCCACCTCGGACAAACAGATGTTCACAGAGAAACAACTGAATGAACGGAGGGAGGACCCTCATCGAATGTCCGAGCAAAAGCCTCGTGAATGGGATGTAAATCTACCAAAATGTTATAATTAAATCTGCATGAAAAGATTTTTCAACCACTTGGAGGGAAGGACAATAAGCTGAAAGCAAAACACGAACATATTATCACTGTATGAAGCGACTGTGTTTCATTCATTCAGTCATGCAATTCTAATATTCACTCCTGAGAAAAATGTCCTCCTGCTGCACGATGTTCTCCAGCTGGTCCTTAACTTTCTCTGTCTGCTAGTAGCTTCTAGACGAGTGATGTACAGTGAGTTTATGGTCGACTGAACACTAGATGAATCTGTGAGCTTTTAGTTTTAGTTTGTTTTATTTTGTTTATCAAGTTTGAAAGAACAGCTGTGAGGAGTCCTCGGTCCAATCACAACTATTTATCTGATGTCAGGCGGGCCAGCGGACACACAGAACAGGATGACATCACCTATACGGAACAAACTGAGCCATGACGAGCTTTAACTTTAACTCGCAGATTTCCAGAACCCGATGAAAAACAGGCTCAGTCGGTATCAGACAGACAGAAAGCCTTGAAGTCAGTGCAGAACAAATATCTACTGATGAAATAAAACCACTGAACGTGACGACAAATTGTCTAATTTCAAAAAAATCATAAACGATGACGGAGCAATATAACACCTTTGAATTTTTTATACATATGAAATGAATATTAGCACTTTCACATACTGAAGTTTCAAGGTAAAATTAAAATAATCCTTCTTGGGGAAAATCTACAGTCAAAACAAGCCGAAAAGTCGGGTTTTTCAGCTCAGAAGCTGTAATTTAACAGAATCTGAGGCAGTTATTCAGGACGAAATGACTTCTAGATGTGACAGAACTACGTTAATACCACACAGAAGCAACATCTGGTTGAAAGAAAGTACAAACTGAAACTGACTTCCTGTTATAAATCTGATTATTGTAACAACTATTTGAATGAATACATGCTGCAAAGTTTGATGAGTCTGAGAATCACTAAAATGCTGAAATTGAGCTCGGAGGGCCAAACTTTAAAAATTCATGACTTTAAGAGTATTTGGAGTACAGCTGCAGGATTTTCACGGTCCCATGAATTTAATGGAAGTTTTCAACATGAATTTTTCCAAGAAAATCCCATGACATGAGCCGAGAGGCCCGAGGTGAGCTGGCACCGAACGACCCTATATTTAGAGAGAGTGGTTTAAAATTCAGCTCTGGGATTTTGCATATTTCTGGCAAAGAGTTAAGACCTGGCTGACTTGATGCATCATCTACATTCACACAAACACACAGGTGAACAACACGCAGGTCAAACACACGAAGGGTCGAGTGAATCATTTACTTTGTGTTGGACTTGCTGGATCACGAGCAGAAGCTTCCTTCGTGGGGGGAGACGGCGTGTAGAGGAATAAGGCTTTCGCACTGCTCGCTGTCTTCTGGCAGTCTGTGGGCGGGAAGGAGCGAGCCGGCTGTCAATCATCATCACAGTCATCATCTCGACAACCGTCATTATTATAATCATCCCTCAGCAAAGCATTCACAGAAGAATGGAGAGCGTAACCGCCGCGGAGAGAAAGAGGAGAGTCAGTGGAGCATGTACATCTGATTACAGACTTAAGTTAGCGAGGCTGCGAGCCACAAATTGAGTCTATTGTCCTTGTGAGAATGTCAAGAGAAGAAAAGAGTCTTAAGTGTGTGTCAGGAGTTAAGGTCAATTCATTCCTAATATTCGACCGCACGCCACATTACAATAGACTCGCTTCAAACTTTAAAAGCTTGAACTTTCTTAAACAGACTGAAGTGAATTGGAGAAATTTTCCACATTTTGTCACAAACTCACTCGAGTGTAAATTAACTTATTCGGCTGGCGGCCGCGTGTGTTTGTCCTGAAGACACTTCCATTTGCCTTTAACACGTGGAGCTCACTGAAGAAGCATTTTCACCCATTAAGCATGTGCGTCTGTTTACACTCTCTCTGCAGCTGCGTCACAGATGCCATAGTAACCACTTGTGACGCTACTGAGGCAGGCGGCGGCTAACAACCTGTCTGCGAGCAGAGAGGCACCTGGAAATGACACCTGTGGTGAGGATATAGTCATCGCGTTAGTCCGATGAGACAGATCCACATCCTGTGTACCGGAGTTTAAGCACGCCTCGGGCCTTATAAAGCCTGATAATACATTATCCCGTTAACAGAATAAACAAGAAAAACGCAGCTGCAGAGACTGAAAGCTGATAAACACTCTCTGCTGGCCCGAGGAGGTCGAACAGTTCAATTAGTTATTAGGAACATTTTAGAGATGATTTAAGAAGAAACACTTCATTGTGAACACGTTTACGGATCATTTAGAGGTGGAAACAGATGCTTCTGGCTGGACTTTACTCTGATTAATTACCGTACAACTGCACACTGTGTTGTATCTGCATTTCCTGAGAGGTGATTATTATCTCCCTGTTTCCTTCTTTATCTTCTTCTCTCTCTCGCCAACTGAGCACCTTGTGTACAAACATGAAGAAATACTTTTGTTCTGGAAATAAGTCAATTGTCATTAAAGATGGGCATTTACAAAGGTTCACAAGTGAATTTCATCCTTAAAAAGTAGAGCTGGTTCTTAAAGACAGCAGAGCAGTATCGTCTCTAAAGGATTAAACTCTGCAGCTCCAACAAGTTAAGTGTTATTTGTAAACTGAAAACCAAGAATTGAATCTAAAAACTAACTTTCTGAGCTGAAAACCAACAACAGGGTGTCGTGTCAATTGTTTTTACCTGTGAATTCGATGTTTCCTGCAGATGAAGACGTAAACTCTCCTCAGCCCCACCAGGACGGGATCCCAGTTGTTGTAGTGACATAAGAGCGCGGCGATGAAGAAGGAGAGGAAGACGGGAACCGCCCCGGCAAAGAACAGCCACGAGAAACGTACCTGTCCGCACACAAGTTACAACTACTGTCACTTCAGGTTGTTAGATTCATTCATAAACGTACAGTATGTTTGAATTTGACATTCAACCCCCCAATTTAATATATATTTCATTTATAAACATTTACACACAAAGTATTGAACAAATAGAGATGTTAATCAGTGCCTACATTAGTAGTTTTTTTGGTTATTGTGATGTAATTTCCTAACCTGACTCTCGCCAGATGCATTTCGCTCCGCCTAGCTCCACTCACATCCATCTGGGATCGCTCCCGTTGGGAGGGATTTCGGCACCAGATTTTCAGGTCGAGCCAATCAGGACCGCCGGGCGGGAGTTTCATAGATGTGACGTAGCGGAGAAGCGACTGTTTTGATTCAGACAACAATGGCGGCTCGCATCGAGGAAGCAAGCGTCAACATTGATGCTGCTGTTTCATCCGTGTTGTCCAATCTACCCAATATTCTTTCGTTAAAAGAACGTCGCTCTCATCGACGTCACAGGTTGGTTTCGATGTGAGCGGTTGAAGTAGCACGTCAGTAAAGATGACAGACAAGTGGTTTATCCAATCATATGCAAGGATTTTTGATAAGGCCCAGCCTTCTGAAACACATCTCCAATGGAGCGATCCCAGATGGATGAGTGGAGCGAGGCGGAACGAAATTCATCTGGCGAGAGTCAGGTTAGTAATTTCCTAGATTATCAGGAAATGCTTCAAATCCCTAAATTATGTAAGATTCAAAAAAACGTACCGTACAGTAGTGTAGCATACCCGAATATACCCTAACATAATGTAACATGTTTTTCAAAATGTCCCTTTTTCAAAATGTCCCTCTGATTATTAAGTACCTGGAGTGGAGAACTTACCTTCTGCATGCAGATATCTGCCATAATAGAGAGCGGGATGGTGAGGCTCAACGCCAGAGTCCCAATTAGAGACGATGTGAGGAAACAGCCCCTGTGGACAGAAACCAGCATCACCAGTTACTGAATTAACACCCAAGTACATGAAACTGAGGATCATTTAGAGTTTCAGTGTAGAAAACTACTCGACTAAAAGCAAGAAAACGTCCTCAGACAAAATCTAAACTGTGACGACTTGATGCCAGAGCTGTGACCTGAATAAATTACGGGTCAGGTGCTCACCAGAGCCAGAGGAACTCCGACAGGACGGTTCCGATGAGGCCGTTAATGAGGATGTACGTCCACACCAGCTGGCTGGGAAGCTCGAAGGCCTCGAAGCCGGTGTAGTGGAGCAGCAGGAAGCCCGGCCACAGCAGCAGCAGGTTGAACAGACCCACAAACCCTGAGAGACACACGAGCTTCAGCTCAGAACTCACCTTCTGTCGGCCCCAGTGGGGAGCGATTTAATATACAGACATGCTCACATTGCTAACGAACATATAAACTGAGCATCTCCTCACCAAAGAACATGGGAATGTCGAGCTTATCCTCCCGATCCACTCGTCTCTTGATCATCACGATGTAGACGGCGTACAGCACCGCCCCGGCCAGCGACCACAAAGAGCCTTCATTAAAATTTAAAAGGTCAATTACACTCGGAAAGACGGTTTAAAACTGTATTAATTCAACACGATTAGGCAAGAAAGTACGATTTCACTGATCACTGTCTCCGTGTTTACCTATGACACCGTTCCCATCGGGGTTGTCCATGCTGGAGAAGCTGACGAGGGCGACTCCTCCCATGCTAAACAACAGAGTAAAATGTAAAATAAGATCTAAATCATCACAAAGGCTCCTTCAGTGTTCATATATTCCAGCTCAGTGCAGATAAGCTGGGCTCAAAGTTTATGTTTTGTTCGGAGAAAGAGGTCAGGCCACGAGTAGTTATCCATGTGAGGAGAATATCCACAAAGGATTTTCTTATAATCCGGCCTGTAATTCTTGAGATACATTAGTGTAAACCAGCCGCACACGCAGCGACACACAACATTCATCGCCGCTCGAATAAAGACGTCATTACGTGATTTTAAACCCATTTCATTGTTGTAAACAGACGGAAAAAAATGAACCTTATTACTTTGAAGTCACGGAGCATAATCACAGTAGCTGTGTGGTGTTTACACTGTTTGGATACTTATCGTATCGTATGAGAGGAGAAAATTACTCTGAGAAAATTACATTGTCTGGGTCAGACTGTGATCAGCTTTAATACACCGCCGGAGTATTCAGAGGAGGAAATCTCACAGCGAACTGCTCATCATAATCACTCCAATTTCAACTATGGACGACTTCTCCAAAGTAGGTAGATGAGAAATAAAGACCGTAAAAGCAGAGAAACACATTAGGCAGACAAATAACACTGAACAATATATACACTCAGGCAGGCTGAAACTTCTCGACTCGACTACCAACACTTTCCTTTAGCTCTTACCTCAGAGCCACGGCCAACAGTTTGGACAAGGTGAAGCGGTCGCTGCTGTTGCTGGGAAAGATGGCTGCTAAGATGAGCGTGAACAGGCCTGAAGAGCGAGAAGAGAAAGAATCAGACCACATCAAGCAGCAGGTCAGCTTCTCCTAAAGTTAAAGGGATAGTTTGGGTTTCTGAAGTGGGGTTGTATGAGGCACTGCAGTACATGGTGTTTGGTGGTTCCCAGTTTGGAGACTACAGCAGGAGTACTAAAAGAAGGCCCACCTCACAACCATTATCAGTTTAAGTGTCTGATATATTTAGAATATTTTAACAGCTTTACCTCGCTGTCAAACAGCCGTTTTCTACGAGTAAACTGAAGCAATTTTAACACTTTCTCCAAAGCCAGTCAGTTAAAAAAATTGTTTTATTGTTTGACTTTGTTGAATCCAAACAAACTGAACTCACTCAATTACACAAACAAACAAACTAGCCAATCAAGACAGCAGTAAACAAGCACCTCTCTTACACAGATCACAACACAAGGTAACGTAACAGTAACGCATGTAACATAAGTTAACATAAGGTAACGTAACGTAGCAGTATACCAGCAACTTTCCTTGTTCTGCAAGGTAAATTTATTACTTTTGTAAAAGGAGTCTGGTGGGTTTTTAGAGAGCATAGATGGATTTAGTTTCTGTTGGAAAGGGCCTTCTGACAGCAAAGTAAAAACAGTGAAAATACTCTAAATATAACATATTACCTTAACTGATATTTATATTTTGAGGTGGGCCTCTTTTTAGGTAGCTAAAATACGTTTTGCTGCCCTCAGCCACAGTAGCAGCACATTGTCTAGTTTCATCTACCGGTGGATGTATGACAGCTGCCCTTTACTGAAGGTAATACAATGACTTCAGATAAATACCTCATACAATTCCACCTTCAAAAACCTGAACTATTCCTTTAAATAAACATCTGTTCTCTAACGCTACCTAACCAAGACTCATGTAGGTGACAACAATCTGTTTTCACAGGAGAGAGAGAGAGAGAGTCACCTGAGGTGGACGACAGAACGTTGACGATGGCGACCTGTGTGTCGGATAAAGCTTCCTGATAGGACAAGTTAGCCAGGAACCACTGGAAGAGAAACAGAGGCGGTGATGATGATGATGATGATGTCACCTGACGATACAACAGCTCTGTGCTAAACCACATGTAACTTATCGAACGTTTTCAGAAGTTTTAAATCAGTAAAAACTTTTTAAAGCCTTAAAGTGAGCAGTTTAAAACCTGCATCAAACACTCAACTTTTATATTTCCGAGGAGTTTTCTTGTTGTGCTTCTCAGGGACGATGAGTCACAAATTAAAAACAGAGCTCCGTGATTAATGACTCGCAGTGTTGGCGCTCATAAACCTTCACTTTCTGCCTGATTACATAATTCATATGTGTCAAAAAGAACCTTTTTTTTGGTTTGGTACCAGCAAAACACTTTGGTTGCCAACTGACCAGCACAAACCACAAAAAGAAAGATAAATGTGTGTTATTAATGATGCTTTAAGAAGCTTTTTTAGCTCCTCCATCTTTCTTTTTAGTCTGCCGAGGAACCAAAATAAATATGTGGTTCCTCAGCTGCTAAATGTTCCACTATGTTCACCATTTAGTCTCTAACTGTGTCCGTCTGCTGTTTGGTGCTGAGGAGGCAGCGTTTCGTTTTAGAGCTTTTTTCACTGAGCGCAGCTTCCTGCCGTGACCGAAAACGAGTCTATTAGAGTGCTGAGACTGAACCCGAACGGTGAAGTTGCAGCCAGACAGCTAAACAAAGAGATAAGATGGAGTTTCAGGTGATGATTCGCTGGATGTTCATCACTTTCGATGTGTTTTGAGGCTGTGGCTCGAGGCCATCTGCTGCCCTCTTAAACCAAACTGAATATTTTTCAGCTCTCATGTTTTATACATCAGCGTCGTGTCTATAATTTGATACAGAGATGGAATATGAAAAGCTGGAATTCCTGCTGACTTTTACTCACCACAAAGCAGAAGAAGAAGCTGATTTTGGCCACATCGGTGATGGTGAGCTTGCCCACCGTGCGCAGCATGGCCTCGTGGTCCTTGGCGGCGGGGTAGGACATGCGGGACAGTTTGGCCTCCAGGGCCTGCGTGGAGGGCAGCTGACGCACCTCCATGATATTACTAAAACGCACCCGCTGCTTTTTGGAAGCTGCTGGGAGGAAACACACGGAGAGAGGAGGGAAAGGAAAAACAGGTTTTATTCAAATGGAAAAAACCCATTTCCAGACTCCATTTGTATTTTGCAGCGAGATCGTTTTATTTTAATACGCAAAATATCCTCCTCGTCAGGTGCTAATGCATGATGATGCTGTTTCAAACACCAGCGCTAAAAACACTAAACAAACCCGACAAACCCTAATAATCTGCCTCCGAAGCTTTCCTGTGCGGCCTCGGACTTGAAATTGAGGTCAGTTTTTTCCTGAACTGCTTTGCAAGAATCAAAACGACTAAATATTATTCAGATTTTTCCACTGCTCTGCAAAACACAGCCGAGACAGACGAGAGCGACGTCCTTCTGCTCAGAGTTTAGGTTTTATCATGACTGAATGTGAACGAGGAGATGTTTATGTTAAATATTGTACCGCTTTCATACGACTCTAAACAACGTGCTTTATCTTTTTTATAGCTCACCACTGCACACTGTAGATGACTAAATACAGATCAACTATTTATGATGACTGTATATAAAGATGGATGACAACTAAACTCCCCAAAAGTGAAGCCCAAACATCTTGATCCTGCTGGCTAGCATAAATCCTCCTGCTCCATGTGAGCTGAAGAGACGTACGAACCTGTATGAACTGTGGTTCTACAGAATCTACAGATCTATAGAAAAGACTTGCTGAAAGTGGCCATGAAGGACTCAAAATGAGCCCTCAGGATGTCAACGCTCACCTCCGGGGTATTTTTGGCTTCATTTTTGTACGATGAGAGGAAGTAAAGATCTGAATACATCATTCTGTGTACTTACAAGATTCACAGTCTCCCATTAAACAGTTGGAAGGCTCTGCAGGAACGTCCTGGAACTTCACTGGAACGTACAGCGGTTCACTCTGCACAGGAAAGAGACAGTCCAACATTAATAGTCAGGGGTGTCACAATATAACTGTTATATTAATAAATTGAATACTGTGAAGTTATGTTTTTTTCCACAAAGAGAGAAAAAAAACAAAGTAAACAAAGTTAAAGATGACTGATAATAGTGTTATCCTACATTTGTTATGCCGTGATAATTGAGCAGCACTAATCTGTAGCTGTTAAAGTGAAGAGTTGCAAACATTTTGTTAACCAACCCCATAATTTAATTCTGCACAGTATCTGTGTTTACATCATTGGGTCCCTCCACTGTCGACACGAGCAAACAATAAAAACTTGTTGTTATTGTTTCTGTGATTAATCTACGTACCAAACAGTTGTTCACAGTGGTGTCAGTGGTGCAGGGTGCGAAGTAGGCCTCAGCATCAGCAAACTGCAGGAACAAGCAACTCAAACCATCAAATTACAGACAACAACAAAGAATTCAGGTTCTGTCTTTCTGCTGCAGTGACTGAATTTCCTCAAGAGTCCTTTTACAACTTTATCACGTCTTAAAGGAAAAGTCACAAAACGGTCATCGTGGCTTTATTCTTCCTGCTGCAGCCTCTAACTGAGCTCAGGCTGAAAAACTCTTATAATCCATCATTTCTATGAACATTCTGCTTCTGCTGCACATGAAATTAAAAACATTAAGTCAATAAACCTGACAGAAGCCATGGTTTGTGATTCTGCATCCCTGAAGTTGTGAAATATCAGAAATGGTTGGAAAAGAGACAGAACATTTAAAACATTTAAACACACTGCCCCCGTGTGGTGAGAATGTGGCTCAACGACTTACAAACGCAGAGTGCCGGCGCTTCAGAGAGCCGGTGCACTGCTGCCTCCAGGGCCGCCACAGCAGGAAGCCCAGCAGGTAGAGCACAAACATGGAGGTCTTGGTGAAGGTGCTGAAGAAGGGTTTGTTGTACTCCTGTCGCTTGAAAATGTACTGAAGGAGGAACCAACAGGAGGAAACTGTTAGGACACCAGCTTTTATTGGTTAACTAACATGTGTGTGCAGGCTGGAGAGTCGACACTTTGATGTGTGCAGGCGCCACCTTTGGTTTCACTCCCGAGATCTCCTGTTTACTTTTTTCTTTTGCATTTCAAGTTTGTCAAGTTAAATACAATTCACCCTCAGAGAACAGGACGAGGAGCGTAACAGAATATATTTACTCAACATGATGTGACACTTGATACTGTCACCGCTCTACATTTTAAAAGGGTTATTGTACCTTGCACTCCTTTTCGTGTATCCGATTGCTGTAGCTGTTTGTGTCTTTGTTTAGTTATTCTATTATTAACTATAAGAGGCTATAAGTTGTTTATGTTTGACACAATTGATTTGTAAAGACGTCATTTACACCCTCTACGTGCGGTCAAGCCGGTGTAGCGTTTTTAGACAGGAACACATTTAGTTTACCAACTTGAAGTTAAGACTTTATCAACCATTTGTGTGGAAAACGGACTGACTGGTGTAAAAAGTCCTTACCGAGGTTAACTCAGAAGAGGCAACCCAGATGACATCCACCAGCAGGAGTATGACCACGCCCAGGGCCATCCGCCTCCGCTGGGCTGCAGAGCTTCCCTGAGAGCTCATCCGGTTCATGATGAACACCCACTCCATCGGTACACTGAGGAGAGATTAACAAGAACGTGTTCAAGGTACAAGACATTCAGAAACTTGCTCACTGCTGGAGCAAACATCAAATCATTAATTAATCAATGACGTTTCTGTCAAAGTGACGTCCTGCACATAGAATTATAGATTCTAAGAATAAAGTAAAACACTATCAAAAAAGCTCCGTGTCTCATGTTACTTAAAAAGAAGAAATCATACAAGTATCATGCACGACTTTAGATAAGTAATGTTGAATAATCAATTAGTCATTGACAGGAAATGAATCACCAACTATTCTGATAGTCAGCTGAGTGATTTATTAGGGCAGATAACAAACATTTGTGCCAGCTTCTAAAATCGGAAGATAAACCGCTTTTCTTTGTGTTTTGGACTGTTGGTCTGACGGAAAAGGCACTTAACGAGGCTCTATGTAAAACATAGCAGCAATTTACATGCGTCAGTCACTGTTTTACTGGCCGTATGTGAGCAGATTGTGACGTGACGTGAAAAATGAGACCTTCCCCGTCTCGCCCGGTTGCCTGTGTTTGTTTAAGTTGTCCAATGCTGCTGGACTGTGGATTTCTTTGTGAAGGCTTGGTTTTCTATGACAGTCCAAAGGAAGTGACTTTATGTGTGTTCTCCAGTGTCTCGTAACAGAGAGTAACAGTAGCTTAGTAACGTTAGTTTAGAAATGGATGACCGGCTTCCAGCACAACACAGAAGCTCCACAGAGCTATTTTCTAATCATGCAGAACTGTGACATTGAACACAAGAAAGTACAAATCTGTCAGACTGCCTGTTTTTCAAGATTTAACTTTGTCTTAATTAATTGAAAGATAAAATACAGAGCATTAGAGGCAAAAACTATGCTTTGCCATAACTGTTTTACATTGACATACACACCTGTTTAGCAGCCAACTCTAAAGTCCGAAATGATCTTCTCAGGTCAGATTCACTGTTCAACACAGAGAGTGAAGAGCAACCAGAGGACTCACACTTAACAAAAACCTGCAACAAAAAGAAAGACAGTAACATTTTTACTCAAGTATTGTACTGAAGTACAAAGTCGAGGTACTGGTACTTTACTCGAGTGATTACATGATAATCAACGTTATGATTCTACTCCACTTCATCTCATGAAGCAATTATTGTTCTTTTTACTTCACTACATTGATCTGGAAGCTTTAGTTACTTTTCAGAAAACAACTTTTCATTCTCTTCCTGTCCGATGAAAACCACGTACAGAATCTCTAACTCTTCTGATAAACTGAAGGATAAAGTGTTCCTTCATGCGTTGATAAAATTCTCTTCTTACGATAAACAAAACTCTTTAAAAACCCTCTTGGATTAACTGGAAAATGCATCCTCACAAACTTGAAAACACATTTTGTGATCTTATAGAAATATGATGCATTGATGTAGATTAAACCATCAACAGTATATACTGGAGTTAAAATTTGCTCAACCTTAAACATCCACAGCAGTAAAATGACACATAAACATTAATGCAGCAGTAATATTAATAAGAACATCAGATATAAAAGTACTTTTGGTACTTTAAGTAAAAGTATGAAAGTATTATCAGCGAAATGTAGCTATTTAAAGGAGCACTATGTAGTTTTGGAGAAGAAATTCAAACTCAAAATGTAATATTTACAATATAAATGAAGTAGTAATACAAATATAGACATATTATTTTTTTCAATAAGTGAATAAACAAGCTGTTCTCAGAGGAAAATAAGGTCCCACAACACTGTTTGAAGCTAGAAAGGTGGCAGGGTCCGCCACATATAAACAAAGTATGTTTGAAATTGTGTTGTCCTTTAAAGTTAGCTTGTTTATTCAGTCATGACAACAAAGAGAGTTTGTTTAAGCATTTTAAAAATATATGAGATTAAAATATCTTCCCCAAACTACTCCTCTAAGTAATTTGCATGACTTTTATTTACATTGGAGTATTTTCACAGTGTGGTATTTGCAAATTTGCTTATGTATTGAAATAGAAATTTCAGATATAAATATGAGTTTATGTTGAATATGTAATGAACAGGAAACAACAGAAAATTACAATAGTCACATTATATTTGCAGACGATGAAAAGCCTAAAGCAAAAGAAACTGACAAACAGTTGGTGGCTTTGTTTACATATTCATAAAAGGAGTGAGAAGAAGTATAAACTTAGTCACTGAATGATAATTAAACAGCTTCGTTCATGGTCCTTAACTTGTCTCAATATAATGTTGATTACCTTTTATCTTTGTCATACAATAATATAAATTCAATACTGAAACAATATCCTTATCATAGATATAAATCAAGTAAAGGATCTGAAGATGGTCTTCCAACATCAGTGGAAACTTTCTTATAAGTGACAGTAAGAAGCTAAAGCAGCTTAATTAAGAAAATATGTTGACATTTCTTCTTTCCTGGGTGTTAAATAAGAGTAAAGAAGTAAGCAAAGAGCTTTCTAAGTTAGCTAACTGTCACCTGTGGGTGCTGCATAGTAAACAACTAACTGTTAAACACAGCTGTGCTGCACGAAGCTATTTAATTTTAAGAGTTAGCTTGATTAACACATATTTATTAGCCGTTTCTGCAGCCCCTGAAAACGAGCAAAACAGCTCAAAAGCTAGCTTTTTAACGAGCTATTAAATTCTTACCAGCCTGGAGGTGAACAAGTCGTGCTAAAGGTTGTGATTCAATGTAAAGGTTACGTTAGCTCACTGCCAGAAGTCGCTTCAGGTGGAGCTAATGTGTGCAGCTAGCGTTAACAGGTAGCATCGCTGTGCTACGTTTACCTGGTAATCAATATTAGCTAGCTGGATACCTAACGTTGACGAGCTAATCGCTAACAAGCTGGCTTGATTAAGTGATTAAAAACGGTTAATTAAAGATGTATTTTTACCTGAATGCGAGAGGAGGTCATCGAGTTTGTTCCATTGTTCCCTTGACTCTTCATACGCTGCTGAAATGTCGAATAAATCGCAGTTTTTACGATAAAATCACTGACAGCACAGTGGTTGTAAACATTAGCACACCCTCCCTTCGTCTTCGTTATCAGGTGACATCACTTAGGATGCGCAAGGAATTCTGGGATATGAAGTATTTCGGAGGCGAATATAGTTTATTTATCGGTTCTGTCCATTTCAACACTAATTTGAGCACTTAAACTGTTAAAACTGAATATATATTTACACCACAGCTAAATACATGACATAATGTGGTTATATAACGTTTAATAGGCAAGTAGAGAGACGCTATATTGTATGAATAAGCCATTTTCAAATTCACTTACAGCTAAATTATTCTCTAATAATCCAACTTCTGTGGAGAGGGGAGGAGATGAAGCTCTTAACATCTATATAAATGATTATGGCAAGAGAGACAGTATTTTTCTATAGATTGTATTTGATGCACTGATCACATTGATCGGATATCATTTGCTGTGAATGGTATTTCTTAAATATTAAAACACCTTTTAAATTAAACCCTTTTAACTTTGTTGTTAAATACTAAAAATGCTGAAAGTTAAAGATAGAACTTTATTAATCCCAAGAGTAAATGTTAGGCAGCAGCTGTAAGTGCACATTTTCGTGCGTACTGTTCTATTTATAATTGCAGACAACTTTCCATGTGTATGTATGTGTGCATGGGTGTGGACGTTTGCATAGGCGTATGCAGGGCTATGTATGCAAATGTGCATGAGTGAATGTGGATGTATACGCATGGGTGTATGTACACACAGGTGTACAACAATTTGCGTGGATCTTTTTAAGTACTTCCAACTCAGCCAGTGAGTAAATCCCACAAGCATTAGTCTAGTACAACCAACATGACATGTTTTGTCCTCAACAAGGTAAATCAAGTTGAACCAACTTAATTTTAATTAAAAAGTTTTGGTGTTATTTAGTAGTCAAATAAGTCAATTCAAGTTTTTCCTACTCATTTACTTTGCTTCGATTATACTCAGAAATGTCCATGCAAATTGTTACCTTTGTTTGTGTAATATTACCTTAATTCTCCTAAGTCAAAATAAATTACACAAAGAAATTACATTTTTAACAATCAAACTGTTTAATACAAAACCAGTATAAACAAATGTCTGTAAATTATTGTCATCAGACATTCTCCGGTTGTATTTACTCTGCTCCAACTGCGCCCCGTGTGGTGCATTCTGGGTACTTCTGGGTATTATGGGTATTCGCGCCAACCGTTGGAGCTCCGCCAAAGGGATAAGTTCAAGAAAGTGGGAGACTGAACTGTAAGGTAAGAATTAAGTTAATGTTAGTGATATAGTTGGTTAATTACTGCAGTCTTTCAGGTTTTATATTGTTGTAGAAATGAATAAGTAAAATAACTGGAGGCTCTTGATGTAATTTGTAATTAACAATAGCAAGTGGCTTCAAAAGACTTCTTGTGTAACGTTAACGTTAGCTTGAAACTAATGTTAGCAAGTTTTGAAATACTTGCTTTAAATGTAATTAGAACCTGAAGTTGACTGTAATTTAAAGTAAGCAGGGATGTGTATTTTTCTTCCACGTAACGTTTAACGTTTTCGGCTGCATGCAGCGGTGTTTGCCGTTAGCGAGCGGTTAGTCGGCCGTTAGTGCGACCAAAAACCGCAGGGGGAACTCTGAAGTCTGCGCTGTCTATCACCTGCGGCTGGGCTCGCTCTGCCCTCTGCTGCGGTTGGCAGTATTGCCAAAGTAAATGTAACTAACTCTAAAGCTCAAACATCAACATATATGTCGACAAAATCAACATTCCCCCACAGGTTAAACTCTGAAGAGATTCTACTTGCTGCAATCTGCTTCCAGTTACTGTCAGGTTTCTTGGTTTGTGCGATAGGCTACCTAATTCTGAATATTCCATCACTTTTTGGACATATTTGCTGGTATCCTGATTATTAAAAGTAAACCAAAGCTTCAGTTATAGACATTAAATGTTCTATAGATTTTTTTTGTGAACCTACAAAGTTCAAACTGCACCTAGTTGTTTGAATTTTTTAAAGATCTAAGCTACAGTTAAAAGACGTTATAAAATGTTAAATCAAATAAAATTATATATGCCAATTTAAATAAATCTGCTCTACATTGACTCAAATCAGAGTAGCAGCAAACTTAGTAGGCTGCTTCACTCACTCCAAATTTCTCTGTCACATTGTCCTAAAAATCAAAATACTGATTTATTAATCCCACGTGGATAAATTAAGTATCTGTATTCAACCCAACTTAACACAAACACACAGCCATGAACAGGCGATGCCCGAGGACACAGTGGTAGAATCTAACATTATTATCTTGACTATGACAACCCTCCAGCTAACAGCTGTCATTTTGCCAGAGGTACCGAACCTGCAACGGCCACAGATTTGGATGTTTATACCACCAGCAGAAAGTGTAGGGCTAAGTTCTGTCATAGATGTTTTCAACATAAAGGAAAAGGAATAAACTGAATGTACGTCAAGTAAGGATGCTTTGTGCCGAGTTGTACACGTACCAGGATTCATAGTTCCCGGTGTATAATTAAGGATCAGTTAAACATTAGCTGTCTAACTGTTCTGTGCCCTGCCCACTCTGAAAGCGAAGGTTGTCTCAGGTGAGTCTCCCTTTAGTGTGACGTTTGTAATTTCACCGATGTGCCTGGCTACAAAGAGGATCTCAGTTGGTGAGTAGACAGACCTGAAATATAAATTTAAAGAATCAAATGTGTAAGACTCTAAGACAGACAACATTCTCAGATTGATGAGTGGAACTGATTAATTAACATTAACCCTTAAGTGTTTGTTTTAGGATTGGTGATTTGCTGGACAAGAATCATTGCTTGTATAGTCCATGTAGTCCATGATGGGAAATCGACAACCCAAGATAAGAGCAACAGTCATCTCGGGTAAGTCATGACATGGAAACTAACATTGAATATATTGTTCTGAAATTCAAGTGACCTCTATGAAAGAAAATCATCCCCCAAAGCTATAAAGTTTCCTTATACTCCAGAGTCCAAAGTTCAGCAATTGTGTGTTTTACCACCTCTGATAGCATGAACTACCACCACTATCAAAGTGTCTATACTGTCGATATCAATGTCGATCAAAGTCTATACTTTTATTAGAGTCAGTTTTAACTCATTCTACGTCGGATTGAAGTGCTCATGAGTCTATACCATAATATCTTGTTTCTACACAATCTGATGTGATGACTGTAAAACATCCCTGTACTGCTGTTGTTTTTGTTGTTATTCTTTTGGGGAGATCTCATCAAGCTTTTGTGGCCCTCATTCTGATTTAAGTGCTTTAAGACTGGGATCTGCCAATAGCTTTTCTATAGTGAGCATCCAGATTGGACAGTTTTGACGGTTTCTAAAAGGATCTTAAGGGTTGGGACCTTTGTAATACGTCTGGATTGGTCAGATAATGATTCGTGATTTCAGTTCAAAACACAATTCTAAATTATTATCATTATTACTGTGTGGAAACAGTAATAGGGTGTGTCAAATGGTAGTTTTATACATGTAAGTATAAGACACACTCAGTGTGTCTGTGTGTGTGTATGTTTCCTATGTGGCGGCAGCAGACACATTGTCAGTTGAACATTTGATCTATATGATCTTTATGAATATTTTATTCTCTCTTCAGGTTCTCAAAGCCAGCCATCGCTTTCCAGTTGAATGAGTCTGATGTTTCCAGCAGAGTGACATCATGGCGACTGCAGACACAGGTGAGATCTGTTTATTCTATTATTATTTGTTACACACTTCAGAAATGGAGCCAATTCTTTCAGATTTTCACTCCACAATAAAAACATATAATAAACATACCATACAATAATGCTGCATGATAGTTGCATATAAAAGAACTGCTTGGACGAAGCACATACTGTCCTGCCCCGATTCCCAAAAGGTTGTGACGCTGTGTTAAACATCAAAAAACCAACAAAAAAACCAAAATGCAATCATAGGTGACAGTTTTACAAACTGTTCCTTGGCCCATGTAGTAATATCCAACTGAGTCATTCAGTCATGATACCATCTTCTGTTACCACTGAACCTGTTCAACTTCACAACACATATTCACAAAAATTGGATGTTGATGAAAAGTTGATGAGGTCTAACATTGAATATATTGTCTTTGTACTGGCTTCAATTGAGTATATGTCAAAAACAATTAGCAAATTAGATCATTCACTTGTATTCATGTTGTACACAGCGTCCCAATGTTTAAAGAATTGAGGTTGTATTTATCTAATAACAGTAAGAACGATTATAAATCACAACCCCACAAAAAAATATGACTGACAATACTCATACACAAGACTTGAACCCAGGCGCACGACTCAGAGAAAGAGTGCTCCCTGAGGTCCGGCCATAACTCCAGGTCTGCTTGAACTGATTATGAAAGACTAACTTAAAATTAGGGCATAATCAGAGACAGAAGCCATGAACATTCTGAGACAGTCTTGTCATTTTATTTGG
Organism: Lagodon rhomboides; assembly: GCA_039737535.1. Classification (NCBI taxonomy): domain Eukaryota; kingdom Metazoa; phylum Chordata; class Actinopteri; order Spariformes; family Sparidae; genus Lagodon; species Lagodon rhomboides. Next base: position 29,591,676 of record CM077790.1, on the reverse strand, counting down.
AATGTCTCAAACAGGGCTGGTCAAAGAGGACTGTCTTAAGCTTTGACTTGACCAACAGGATGTTCCTGGTAAAAAGAAATTGAAAATGAAATAAATAAATACAATTATAATATAATTCCCTGTTTCTTTTGTTGTCTTTTAAATCTTTAAATTATAAGATCCCTATAATTATTATTATTATTTTCATAGTCTGAGCACGGCAGGCAGACTAACACTTGCATGCAAGGAATCTGTGAAAGTCATTGGCCCATTATCTGAAGTGTGGTCTTTCATTTGGTTGAGGCATTTCTTCAAAAAAGGTCATACAGTGTAGATATGCTGGGTTTAGTCTTCTTGTCCATGCACCTCCCATTAACCGTTACTGCAATGTGAATGTTGAAATTTAATGATTAGCCAAAAAGTGTAATTTAGAGCAGTTTTGAACAGGTGTGTCACTTGTATAACCAGTATTGCTGCTTATGTTTTCAAGCAGTGCAAATTATAAAATGATTGTGATTTTCCTTTACCACCGTTCAAAGAGCAAGAAAGTGGGCAGGGGTAAGAGAGGGAGGGAGAGAGAGAAAAAGAGCGCAATGGAAAAATAACTGCCCTTCATCTCTTATGTGTTTTCTCACATAAAATAGTACCGTATTTTCCGCACTATAAGGCGCACCTAAAAACCTCCAATTTTCTCAAAAGCTGACAGTGCGCCTTATAATCCGGTGCACCTTATATATGGACCAATATTGAGCCACAACAGGTCTCGCAACTACAGTAAGCAGCCGCCGACTTCATTTTCCTCCGTAGAAGAAGAAGCGCGCGGTGCATGCTGGGATATATGACTGCGCGAGGCTGATATATCAGTCTCAACTGTGGTCCGAGCTTTCAGGAAGGCAGGAATTGTCACGGAACTGCTAGACAACACCAGCGACATTGACTCGATTAATGACGACTTCGACGAGACGGAGCCGGGCATCATCCGACTGACAACGGAGTTGTCAGAACGCTGGTTTGTAATCTATTAATAAAGTTTGACTGACCTATCTGACTGTTTTGTTGACATTCCCTTTAGCGCAGCTCCATCTAATGGATGCATAACGTAACCCCAGCCTCTACTGTAGCGTCTATTCTATGCGCCTTATAATGCGGTGCGCCTTATATATGAACAAAGTTTTAAAATAGGCCATTCATTGAAGGTGCGCCTTATAGTGCGGAAAATACGGTAATGATAAAGGTCCAAGAGCGCATCAGAACTTTGTTTAGTGCAGTACACCTACAGCTTGTTTAGTAACCCAACAGCTGATGGAACAAATAATCTCAAATATTTGTTTGATTTGGCCCTCCTCTTTGTCTTTTTGCAGACAGTCAATGAGTCAGTGTTGGCCTCAAAAGTCATATTATCACCCAGGATGGTGCAAAGTTACTTGCATCGACTTACTGACTCCACAGCTACACCATTAATAAAAGTCGGTGCTGTGACAGGCGAGTTTCTGCAAAAATCAATTAACATCTCTTTTTCTGGTATGATGTCGATATGTGTTGTTTTCAGGTATATTTATGCTAAGAGACGTGCTACTATTGTAGCCAGTGTGTCTGCCCTTACCTGTTTACATGGATGCCGAAATGAAAAGCAAGACATAGTCAGTGTGGCCAGCATGTTAGTGATTTAACTGACCCAACACCTTTTTCCATTAAGTAGCTTTAAAGTTGGAAAATATATCTTTCTACACGTCTGATATAGTCTCATATATATTCTGCATCAACTCTTCACTTAAACTACATGATTTTTACACCAAGTGGAATTTATCAAACCCAAGACTTGTGTGTTTTATGTTTATGTATCATTCCATCCATCAAATGAAAAGATTCTCAGAGGTGTTGTGCATCATTTTAAGGGATTTAATCCTGATATATAAATATATATATATATATATATATATATATATATATATATACACATGTGTACCTTTTCTCAAATAATATTTGTGAAGTCAATCTCTTTTCTGCTGTGGAAAAATGATAATAACAATAATAAGTTTGAGTATATTCATATAACACCTTAAAAACAGAGTAACAAAAGTGCTTTACATGCAACTCTATCTCCAGGTACTCACCTGAGTAACTCACTACAAAGGTTATGTGCACCCGTGTTTATGATGAATTCGTCTGGCCACGTTGATCATGTCATAAAAGTTATTGTGACAGCCTTAATAACCCGTTACATTATTAGGACAACAACATGACAACTGACTTCAGTAGGTTCCAGCTCGTCTTCAGTCTGCTCCTGCTATGAGCAGGCAGTGAGTCAAATCAAATGCACAGGCTGTGCTGCTCAATTCATTTTCTGCTCAGATAAATTTCATCTAAGTATGCAAAGGAAGCCAACTTAACAGAGAGTTAACCTTGTATCTTAGTACCTTAGTTTTATTTCACGTGTTTTCCAGCATTATCTCTATTTACAATTTTTCACACACTTATTATTTACCATCGTTTAATTTTGTTTTAATCTGTTTTGATGAAACAACTTTACAAACACTCTAAATTTACCTTTGCTTAAATCTAAGGACAAATTTATATCATACATATTTGGAAAATGAAGTATCCATCATCCTTATTACCAATCAAAGCCTACTTGATGTGCGTACATGACTCAAAACTAGTTCACCTAGTTTTCCTGAAATTGTGCAAAAGATTATATCTTTCAGCTTTATAAATACCAAAGTATTGGTATCCTCGGTCAAGGGTGAAAATATTTATTACCTGGGATAAAATATTTAAATGTTTTATCAGAGATGTGTGATGTCGTCAGTCAGTCTTCTCCATGTCTCTCCACATATAACCCAGTGCTGTCTCCAAACTAAGGCTGGATCAAAGACAAAGTATTTGTTGTTTACTAGTTTTAACTAAAACAAGTAAACTACTAAATAATCAGAAGTGTCCCTTTGATTAAAGATAACATGTGAATGAATCTATGTTCCGTATCCTTATTGACAGGTGATCTGCCACCACTGAAGCGGAGCAGCAGCTATGGCATGTTGCCACCTCACAGTGAGTTAAATTGACCGGAGTCAGAATTATTCTTTTGTATGTTTACATCTATAATTTAAGTCTTCTATTGGCCAGCTGCCATTGCTTAAAAAGCTGTGACACAGCAGTTATAAATTCAATTTACACTGAGGAGGTTTTTCTAAGTCAGTGTTTTCTTTCCAGTGTCTGAGCTGAGGGTTGTTCTGCTGGGGAACAGCTGGTCTCAGAGGAGTTCAGTGGTGAACTTCATACTGGGAACAAATGTGTTCAACACTGAGGAAGAACCAGACCGCTGTCTGCGAGTCAGTGGACGGGTAAAGGAGAAACACATAGTTCTGATCAACACCCCAGATCTGCTGCATCCCAACATGTCTAACAAAGAATTGACAGAACATGTAAAAACCTGTGTGGGTTACTCTAAACCTGGACCTCATGCATTCCTGCTGGTTCTACAGCCTGAAGACTTCACTGAGGAACACAAACAAAGGCTGCAGAAAATCCTTGAACACTTCAGTGATCAATCATTTGACCATTCACTGGTTCTCATATCAACACCCAGAGAGGAGAGTCCAGGTCTGATGGAAAGGGTCTTGGAGAGTCCACCACTGAAAGACATGATGAAAATGTGTAAATTCAGAAACTTGAAGCAAAAAAACCTTGAACATTCAGAGCTGTTAATACACTTGGATAAAATGGTAGAGGAGCACAGTGGAGATCATGTCAGCTGTGATGTGTTTGAGGACACAGTGTCTTCTTCACCAGCTGACCATCCAAGCCCCAAACAAAAGGAAAAACAATCAGCTTTCAAAGACTCTGTTAAAGCTGCTGGTAAGTGCAGAAACAATTTTGACATTAAAAAATCTGTTCACACAAATTATCTTTGATCATTACAAAATTAAGCTGCAAATGAATGTCTAAGTGTTGTATCGTAGTCAACTGGATTGGAGTTTCTTGAAAATGTTTCACGTCTCATCCAAGAGGCTTCTTCAGTTCTAACTAACTGGAGGGGAGCTGCAGGCTTTTAAACTCTGTGTGGGAGTGTCCTTACAGAGTCGTTAAGGACATGTGTGGGTTGTTGACCCAACCGGCCTTCATGTTGGTTGCTGGGGTTAGGTGAGCCCAGGTGTGAATGGAGGGGGGAACTCAGAACAGCATTGTAGGTGGGTGATAAGTATTTATGTATATTATAACTTTTTTCATAATATCATCTTTTTACAGGGAGAGTGATAAAAGGAATCACTTCTGAAGTCTCAAGAAAAAACCCTTCGATTGACAGTAAGTGAATCCAGTGTTGTGTATTTTCTCGAACATCAACCCAAACACATTTCACAGTTCTTTTACCACTTAAAAGCAATACAATAAAAAAAAATCATTTCACATGTTAGTATCTAGTATTTAGTCTTAGCTGAGTATCTGTTACACTCATTTGGCTACTTTGCATTTGTAAAAAAAAAAATATCCATATGTACAAATTGAGTATTTCCTGTAATGGCTCTGAACGCTGCCAAAGAGTAATTTTAATTGCCATCACATTTTCTCTAAATTGTATTTTTTTATGTGAAACAGCTGTATATGAACATAGTTTGGTTAATAGTGAATAACAGAATCTTGACACTATGAATTGAACCTAAACATTTGCCAAGCCTGTCGATGACTGAAGAGATCTCCTTATGTACAGTTTTATGTTTTCAGTACTCACAGTGTTTGAGTCATTTTATCTTCCTCTCTGTTGTATTGCAGCATCTGGAATCAGGATTGTGCTGCTGGGAAAAAGTGAGGACGATCAGACAGGACTTGGTAACTTCATCATCGAGGACCAAGCTTTTTACCAAAAGACCAAGAAGTGTGTGGCCTCATGTGGAGAGTGGAGAGGAAATCCTCTAACTGTGGTTAAAACTCCAGACATCTTCGATCTGCCTGTGGAAGCTGTCAGAGAAGAGATGAAGAGGTGCATCAGTCTTTGTCTTCCTGGACCAAATGTTCTCCTGCTGTTAGTGAATCCTTCTGATTTCAACAAGAAGAAAAGAGAAAATCTGATGAGCATCCTGAGTTTGTGTCGTCAAGATGCTTTAAAACACTCGATGGTCATTATGACAAGCAGGGAGACTAAAACAAATGAGTTTGTGACACAGCTCGTTAAAGACTGTGGAGGAAGACACTACGGCATGTTTGAAAACAAATACAAGTCATTAATGGAGATTATTGAGAAGATTGTCCCTGAAAATAGTGAAGCCTTCCTCACCTTCGGTGAAGAGACCATCAGACCAAATTCTGAAGACATCAGAGCAGCTTTAAACCTGGTTCTGTGTGGGAGGGGGGGAGCAGGGAAGACTTCAGCAGTGAAGGTCATTTTAGATCAGACAGAGTTTCCTTCAGACTCCAACTCATCAGAGTGTGTTCAGAGTCGGGGAGAGGTGTGTGGACGTTGGGTTTCCCTGGTGGAGCTGCCTGCCTTGTGTGGAAAACCTCAGGAGGAAGTGATGGAGGAATCACTCAGGTGTATCCCCCTCTGTGATCCTGAGGGAGTCCATGCCTTCATCCTGGTCCTACCTGTGGGTCCCCTCACTGATGAAGACAAGGGAGAGTTAAAGACCATCCAGAACACATTCAGCTCTCGAGTCAATGACTTCACCATGATTCTGTTCACTGTGGAGTCAGATCCTACAGCTCCAGCTGTTGTTGACTTTGTAAGAAAGGATAGAGACATCCAGGAGCTCCTTCAGAGCTGTGGAGGAAGATATATTGTTCTCAACATCAAGGACAAGCAGCAGATCCCAGAGCTGTTGGACACGGTGGATAAAATGAGACTGAGACCCTGCAAAGACAAACCATGCAGCTACACAACAGAAACATTTGCACATGCTCAAATAGAAAAGATCAGACAAAAAGAGGAAAAGATCACCAAACTACAGGCTGAACTGAAGGACCTGAGAACAGACAGCACCACCAGCTGTAAGTACTGTACAGTTTAAATAGAAATAAAAGGGATGTAACAACACCACATTTCACAAAATCATGCTAAAAAAAATGCTGCAATGCCATCGTGGGGCTGTGACAATATCTATTATCCTATCATGTTTTTTTTTGCTCATAAAGTTCAAGGATCTAAGAAGGGATATTAGTATGAATGCACTCTGTTTTCTCCTTCTCATTGTGTTGTTCTGTTATACTGCTCATTCTCATAAAACCCACTTTACTCCACCTCTGATTGGTTGGCTTTGTTGGTTTCATATCAATGCTACTGTTGGCTCACACAGACGCTCTGGTGATGTCTGTTTTCTTCTTTTTTAGTTTTTGGTATCGTTACATCCCTCATAAATAGTAATACATTATGTTTTTTAAATAATATTTTCCTATGCTTAATCATTCACTGGACATTAAACAGTCTATACTCCAACTGTGAATATTTAAGTAACTCCATGTCCTCATATTTTACAGGTGCTGGTAAAGAACAGAGCCCAGAGTGTCTCAAGATTGTGCTGTTAGGGAAGACTGGCTGTGGGAAGAGCTCTTCAGGAAACACCATTCTAGGAAGTGACAAGTTTAAAGCTGATTTAAGCCAAAAGTCAGTCACCAAACGTTGTCATAAAGAACAGGCTGTAGTAAACGGTCGTCCAGTCATTGTGGTCGACACTCCTGGTCTGTTTGACACAACTCTGTCTCATGAAGAGATTAATGAGGAAACGGTGAAATGCATCAGTCTTCTGGCTCCAGGACCACATGTCTTCCTGCTTGTGACAGCAATTGGCAGATTTACACAAGAAGAGAAGGACACATTCAAACTTATCAAGAAAGGCTTCGGGAAGAATGCTGAAAACTTCACCATCATTTTGTTAACTGGAGGAGATAAACTGGAATCAGAAATGGGCTGTCCATTGAAGAATACATTGAAGACAAATGTGATGATACCTTTAAGAAACTGATCGCTGACTGTGGAGGAAGATACCAAGTGTTTAATAACTACAGTACAGACAAACGCAAGCAGGTCAGTGAGCTGATCACCAAGATCGACACCATGGTGAAGACAAATGGAGGCAGCTGCTACACTAACGAGATGCTGCAAGAGGCCGAGGCAGCGATACAGAAAGAAATGGAGAGGATCCTGAAGGAGAAGGAAGAAGAGATGAGGAGACAGAGAGAGGAGCTTCAAAGAAAACATGAGGAACAAATGGAAGAAATAAAAAGAAAAATGGAAGAACAGAGAGCAGAAATAGAAAATGAGAGAGAACTGAGAGAAAAACAACTTAAAGAAAAGGAAGAAAACATCAACAGAGAACGTGAGAAGAGAAAGAAAGAACAAAAAATGAGAGAAGAAGAAGACAGGAGGAGAAAACAAGAGGAAGAAATTCAGAAACAGGAGTGGAAACTAAAAGTTGAAGCTTTGGAGGAAAAATTAAGATCAGAGTCAGAATCAAAGGAAAACATTGACAGAAAGCTGAAGGAGAGCAGAGAAGAGATGGAAAAAGAACGACAGAACTGGAATAAAAAACAAGAGGAATGGTGGGAAAAACGACGTCAAGAAGATGAAAAGAGACGACAGGAGGAACAAACGAAACTCAGAAAACTGCAAGAAGAACACAAACAAATGAAAGACGATGATGAAAAGAAAAGAAATGAAGAGGATCGAATCAGAAAAGAACAAGAGGAGAAAGTGAAAAAAGACTTAGAGGAGGACTATAAGCAGAAAATTGAGGATCTGAAGAAGACACAAGAAGAGGAAGCCAGATTGGAAGCTGAAGAGTCCAATGAGTTCAATGAGAAATACAGCAAGGAATCTGAGGATCAGAAGAATGAAGAAACTTGGAATCCCGTCAAATCATCACTATTGGAATGTTTTATATACTTACTCTCTTTAACATTTTCAAGTGGCAGACAAGTTCCAGAAGGAAAGACTTAACTGTAATATTTTGCAGTGGACTTACAGACATGTGTATCACGACACAAGGAATACTTCTCATTGGCTGGCATCCAAATAAGCATCGCATGCAATAGGACAAAATCTCTGTGACGTGACGTTAACAACCACAGTCCCCTAATCTAAGATGACTATAAACACTTTAAAGAATCAGTAAGTCAACATGGTATGAGAGACAATAATTGACTCTAAGGTTCTCTAAGGACTCTAAGGTGTTCTAATATGGAGATGATTTTTATTTCATCAACTTGTGTGTACAGAAATATATTATCAAGTCATAATGTTGTCCAACAGGATGTTAATACAGAATGCAGTAACATTTGGGAAGCTTCCATCAGTTAGTTACTTCTTATGTTTTTGTATGGTGAGTGGAACTCTTTAAATCACAAAATGTTGATAATGTTTTGTCTCGTGATAAACGAGGCTTCTAATAGCTGATTAACTCAAAAGATCTACAATTATTTGTTTAAAACCTCTGGTCTGTATCACTGGAAATACTTTTTAAATGTGTAACATTCAGGATTCTGTTTGTTTTATTTACACTGTGTACAAAGTCAGCATTTTATTGGATATGCAATAACCTATATTAGGTTGATTATTGTAAAGACAGTGTGAGCACAATGAGCTGCAGCTGACACATCTTCAGTCTTTAAAACATTGATATGACTTGTTTTTTTCTGTACTGTTTTATTGGAACAAAAAAATCTCTTTCTATTGTTTGTTTTCTTGTACTTAACCAAATTTTTTGTGTGATAGATGATAAGATGTTTTACTTTCTAATATAAGAAATAGTGTGTTTGTAATGTATATTAAATGTTTAGATGTCATTCACTCTGTTTTAAATATCAGAGAAAATATGAAATATTAAACCACCTGCTCATCAGATAATAACCATAAATAATGACATTATAGATTGAATGTTCATATTTTTCTTTGTTTTCTTACACGTTAAATAAAAATGCATTCCTTGTTTCTGTGATTACATCAACCTAAAACAATTCAGATAAATCATAAATTGTTCTGTATGTGATCTTTGGCTTCTTTGTCATTCTGAAAGATCAATAAAGTGTTTCCCTGTAGTTCTGTGTGACTGCTTTGTTTCTGCCTGCACAGTGATAGAGCTACTTGAGTATTTTCACTTTCTGCACTTTTCACTACACTACTTTTTTTAAATAACTTTAGTTACTAGTTACTTTACAGATAACATTCTGCATAAGAGCTTAAGTAACACATTTTTAAAATAATTACTTAACTTGAACTTAGTTACATCCCATCGATGGGTAATGTTACCGCTGGTTGAGGTAGAGCTTGTTTTACATACTTTTTTGTAATTAAATCTAAAACACAACATCATATTTTATACACTGATTCCATGTTTGTGTGTGTAAACTCTACATCTGAAGATTAACTAGTAACTAAGATAATCAGATACAAGTAGTGGAGTAAAAAGTAAAATATTTGTCTACAAAATGTAGTGGTGTGGAATTATGAAGTAACAGGAAAAAAAAGACTCATACTTCAATGCAGTATTTGAGAAAATGTCCTTAGCAGTGTTGCTAAGTACATTTACTCAAGTACTGTATTAAAGTACAGTCTTGAGGTACTTGTACTTTACTTCAGTATCTCCATTTTCTGCTACTTTATACTTCCACTCCACTACATTTATTTGATATCTTTAGTTACTAATTACTTTACAGATTACATGCTGCATCAGAGCAAAAGTAGCACATTTTAAATTAATTTAACCCACAGGCGCTTACGGGTGTGTGGATATAAATGTGATTATACATACATGTAGGCATAGGTGTGTATCTACATATTTAGGTGTGTAAGTGTTTATGTTTATATCTGCATCATGTGTGTAGGTGTAGCAACCCATATTTATTAGATTAATTATAAAAAATGTTGTTTTACACCAGCTCCTGAATAAACAGGGTTTAGTTTTCTGTTTAAACTTGGTGTTTTTTGTGTTGCTGATCAGGAGTCTGTGGCCAAGACGTCCAAACACAACTGGAAAATAATTGTACGCATGGCATACATCAGTTTAAAAGGACGATTCTGTTATAATCTCATAGTAGGCTATATATAAAAAATAAATAGATTTAGATAAAGAACATGTTTCTGAATGCGCCTGCAGGTGTTCGTGTGTCCAGCAGGTGGCAGCAGCTTCCGGTGTGCTGCTGGTTTAACAACAGTAGAAGAAGAGACGCCGCTCTGTCAATTAAACATGGCGGCTTCCCTGATGGCCGAGCAGAGTTGTTGAACTTATCGATTCTGTTATGTTAAAACTACTGCGTTATTAAGTCTGTCACACTGGTTACATTTAATCACAGCTGCTACGACAAAGTAAAGCGTCTGTTTAACGTTAAGTAAGTATCACATATCTGTCATTATCATGTTAAAACAGCTCGCAGGGTTAGCATAACGGTTAGCAAGAGGCTAGCGCGCCAGCAGAGAACAAAGTGTTTATGATTGTGATACTCATCGTTAAAGTCTTCTTATTAATGCGTTATTACTGGGGTATTATCATTTCAACGCGAAAGTAATATCCAGCATTTTTTAAGTGAATTGGTATGATGAGTAACGTGCAGCATGCTAACTTAAAGCTAACCCTACACTTGCTAACCCGGTTATCATTGTAATCAACTAAAGCTCCAGTTAACTTGCTTGTTTAATGCGGTTATGTTTTCCACAGGTTCTTGTGTTTAATAGGATTTTGAAGACCATGTTGTCGACATTGTGAGGACACACAGAGCAGAAGTATGGAGCTTTCAGCCGAGGAGGGGGAGACCCCTCATGATGCCATCGATATGACCACCAGTGAAAGGGTGAGTGAGGCTGTTTACATCCTAATAATGCACTATTTGTACACCTGGGATGTAAACTGATGTAACAGAGACGTTGATGATGAGACTAGATATTGTTTGGGATTGTTTAGGCATGAACTAATGTATCTTTGACATTAGCAAAAGTCCTTAAATCCTCTTACAATGTCCCTGATCTGTGTTGGCCTGTTTGTGATGATGCAGCTGTCACATTAGCAACACAATGAAGGTGTCACGGTCAATTTAGAAATTAATTGCCTTAATATGTGTTTGAAAAGCTTAATTAAGGGCCCACCTGTAGTTTTTACTAAATAGTCATACTCAAAATTCATTTTTAATGGAAGTACTGACTTACTGTCTTAGTTGTATTGAAAGAAATAGAGCCCAGAATTAAATAATGTGCAAAGACATTTTTAAGATGTTAAAGAAAGTGGAAGCTCTGCTCACTTAAGAATAAATCTCGATAATTGGTGTTGAGCAGAAATGTTTGAAAGCAGCTCCTACACTTCATTTATTTTCATATGACAATAAAAATGCATAATTTATATGAAGAAAAGTTAATTTAATTTGCGTTTCCATTCCAGGTGGTGGATCTTCTGAATCAGGCCGCCCTGATGACCACGGATGACAAGCTAACGGTGCTGAAACAGGTTGGTTGTCTCTTCTCTCATCATCAGTTTTCACTGTTGCTAAAAAATACTGAATCAATTAACATTTGTCATTTTTTCAGGTCCAGGAGCTGATTATCAATAAAGATCCTTCTCTTCTTGACAACTTCTTGGATGTAAGTAAACCTGTTTGCAGCTTTCTTTACTAACTAATGAAGCTATTTTAATTAATAAACTGTATGTATTTCTTATTATATCAACTTGATAGTAAACTAAAACCTTGCTTTATAACTCTATCCATCCTGTAGGAGATGATCGCCTTTCAGACTGACAAGTCCATCGAAGTGAGAAAATTTGTCATTGGCTTCATTGAAGAAGCTTGGTGAGTTATCACACAGACAGAAGTCTTATAAATCTCGTGTTTGTGACAAGAATCATTTCACAGTTTTCTTAATCTTTTCTTTGTCATATTTTCTCCAGTAAACGAGATAATGAGCTGCTTCTCAGACTGATCGCCAATCTGAACATGCTGCTGAAGGATGACAGTGTGAACGTGGTGAAGAAAGCGATCCTCACACTCACACAGCTCTACAAAGTCACTCTGCAGGTAAACACACTTTTCTCAGCTTTCATAGATTTGTTGCAATGATACTGTTGATGAGTAAATACTGTAGATCTGATGGGTTTTTTAAATCAACTGTTGCCACTGATATCTGTTCAAACATTTTCTCTTCTGCCTCTTTCCTGTCAGTGGTTGGTTCGCTCTAAAGCGGTGTCGGAGAGGCAGGAGGCGTGCTGGGATCTGGTCACGCAGATGAAAGGGGACGTTCTGGCTCTGCTGGACTCTGAAAACGACGGCGTTCGCACTCACGCCATCAAGTTCACAGAATCATTAATCATCACTCTGTCGCCGCGGACATCCGACTCTGACGTCCCCAAGCGGCAGGAGGGCGACACCAGCCTGGACAAAGTCCCCAAAGATCACTCGTACATTCGTTACGGTACGGCTATTAGGATTGTGGATATTGGTTAGTATGTTATTTTAGTCCAATCTGTTCAAGCTCATCTTTTAAATCTGCTGCTGTTTGACTCGACAGACGTTCTGTGTGAGGAGGGAAAGAATGCACTGGAGGGGCTGCTGAAGTTCATGGTCCACCCGGCCATCTCCAGCATCAACCTCACCACAGCACTCGGCTCTCTGGCCACCATCGCCCGTCAGAGGCCGATGTTCATGTCAGAGGTGGTGCAGGCGTATGAGACGTTACATGGTGGGTGCTTCAAGCGAGTATTACCAATCACAAAACGTATTTAAAATGAGTGTCGTGATACAAAACCAAAAAGATAAACACATAAACATTGTTTATCTTGAATCTTTTTAGCCAACCTGCCGCCCACTCTGGCCAAGTCTCAGGTCAGCAGCGTGAGAAAGAACCTGAAGCTGCACCTGGTGGCTGTCTTGAAGCACCCGTGCAGTCTGGAGTTCCAGGGTCAGATCAGCACCCTGCTGCTGGACCTGGGGATGCCTCAGAGTGAAATAACCCGATCTACACCTGCACCACGAGAGCAGCGCAAAAGACCTCGCCACGAACAGTACACGGAGGGGAAGAAGGTCAAGATGGGTGAGTCACAGTCGCAGTCAGACATTCTGATTTGATATCTAGAACCAATCACAATGTTTGTTCACAAGAACTTCTGGGTAGAAAAATGTCAAAAGTCTGCTTATTTTCTCCTACCTGTCGATCCACAAGTGTGCCAAAGCTGTTCTCTGTATAATTATCATGTTTAAAACACCAAAATCTTTAAATTGAATGAACTAAACCTGGTGGAAATCTTGCAAAACGTTTCATCATCACACTCAGTATTTTTTCTTCCTCTGCGCTCAGAGCCGGCCCTGATCGAAGATGACGAGGACAAAGAAGAGCCAGCTCCTCTCTCCGTCCCTAAACCAGCTGCTGTTCCTGTCGCTCAGTCCGCCATCGACCTCACAGCCGAGTTCCTCCACCCGCTCCTCAACCCCGAGAACGTCGCCAACCTGGTGAGCGGCAGCAGCAGCGGCTGTTGTCACAGTTTGTTTCTTCTCTGTGAGACAGTTCAGCTCATATCTCTGTCCTGTTGTTCAGGTGCTCATCAGCATGGTGTACCTGCCCGACGTCATGCCAGCATCCTTCCAGGCCACATACACACCTGTTGAGTCAGCAGGTACTGACGCCCAGATCAAACATCTGGCCAGGCTGATGGCGACACAGATGACTGCAGCTGGGATCGGTCCAGGTCAGTAACAAAGACATCCAGCATGAAAGGGCTGAAAAATTCTTTATAAAGGTTGAAAATAAATTGTTGTAAAATGTATTCTGATTATTTGGGGATATTTCCGATTATTAATGTTGGTTTCAGCATCAAAGTTCTGTCTGTATATTGAAATTAAAGACAAAATTCAGTCTTTAATTTATCTTAGTCTTAAACCCTAATATCCCAGGACTTGAGCAGTGCAAAGCCAGAGAAGACGACACAACCAAAGAGGAAGGCAGCGAGGACGGCCCTGGTGCTAAAGATCAGCTCATCAAGCGCAAGTTTCCGGCGGTGATGGTGGGACAGGCGATCTCTGTGGTGGGAGGTTACACAGAAAAGACTCCAGCAGAGGCGGCTCCCGCTGTCAAGAGGCTTCCTGAACCCATTCTCCCTACGACACAGACCAAGTGAGTTCTGACGCTAACACAGAAACACAGCAGATAATATTGTGAGCGTCTGTAAGTCATTTTCCTACCTGATGATTGATTTTGTTGTTTCACAGGATGGCCGGTGCGAGTGGGAGGAAAAAAGTGTTCAGGTTGTCAGATGTCGTTCAGCCGCTATCAGAGGCACAGATCGAAAAGTTGACCTCCAGAGCAGTCAAACGCATCCTGCACTCAGAGAAGTCGATCGCTCAGAGTGGCATGTCCCATGTAAGTGATGAATAATTAGTGTTAACAAACAAACAAACAAAACAAGCATCTGTTTCAGAGAATAACCTCTGAATCTGCGCTGCAGGTCAGAGTGAAGCTGCTCTCCAGACTCGTGACGCAGTTCGAGGGGATGATGAAAGAAGACGTGCTGGAGTTCATTCTGGACGACATCCGGACGCGGAGCGACTTGGCCTTTTCTCTCCTCTACCAGGAGTACAACAGCTACCTCAGCCAGCTGCCGTCTGGGCTGCTGGACAGCTACGACCACTGTCTGTACACGCTGCTGTCGGGCCTGCAGGAGAAGCCTGAGCAGAGGGACGGGTGAGACAAAACACTGATCATTTCTGTAGCTCCTATTTTGACGTGGGGACTCACATGGTGTACTGATGATGCTCGTGGATCACCATGGTACCTCAAAATATGTGTTGTAGTGAATGGAGAGAGATAAATATATTTGAAACTGAGTGTTCACGTTCTCTCTTTCAGACTTTTCACCAAACTGGTCCTGGAGGCTCCCGTTATAACAGAATCAGCGCTGGAAGTGATCCGACGTTACTGTGAGGACGAGGTGAGTAACATGACGAAGACACGGCGTTCTTCAGACGTCCACTCGGCTGTTGTACTGATGTGACGTTTGTTTCAGTCTCGGGTGTATTTGGGCATGACGACTCTGAAGGAGCTCATCGTCAAACGACCATCGAGGCAGTTTCAGTACCTGCACGTCCTGCTGGATCTCAGCTCACATGAAAAAGAGAAGGTGGGAACATTTCACGTCCGTGTTTTAGCTCACTCTCTTAGGGACTGCTGACAGGGTTTTATTACATTTTTCCCTGTTTGTAATTTTTATCTTCAGGTGCGGACGACCGCCTTGGCTTTTCTCAAGCGTATGTATGAGAAGGACCAGCTCAGGGACTACATCGAGAAGTTTGCTCTGAACTACATGCAGCTCCTGGTCCACCCCAACCCTCCGTCTCTGCTGTTCGGAGCTGACAAAGACACAGGTCTGGAATACCTGAGCATTTATCTTCTCGTACATATTAGTTTCTTTTTTCAGTCCATGATTGTTTCGTGAAATTAAAAAAAGAAAAAACACTTCTCATGAACTTTTCCAGCTTAAATTTTCCTGCACAAATCAGAAGCTTCTTCATCCCTGGTCCACTCCTGTAACCTCAGTGTGTTGTGTTGTTGACAGAGGTGGCTGCTCCCTGGACTGAAGACACAGTGAGACAGTGTCTCTTCCTGTACCTGTCCCTGCTGCCTCTCAACCACCGTCTGGTCCACGAGCTGGCTTCTGTCTACACCGAGGCCATCGCTGACATCAAGCGCAGCGTGCTGAGAGCGATAGAGCAGCCTGTAAGTCCTCACCTGGAGAACGCTCAATTCTTTAATCTACGTAAAGGAGCACTGAGTAGTTTTGGGGAGGACATTTTAATGAGAAGAGAAAGATCTTCACTGACTGATTTTTATGTTTTCACGACATGTTTCTGTGTGTATAACAGATGTTGTGATCTGATGCCTGGAAAGCCTCGCATGACAAAATCCACTGATAACAAACTCTGGACTGTTGGACTAAACTTTGATCTATTTCTTCATGTGTTTTGTACTCGTTTGACCACAAGAGAGGGTAAAGTAGAGCAGCCAGGTGCAGCGAGGTCCAGTAAAGTAAACAGACGAGTAAACACAGCTGCAGTCTCTAATGTGCAATGTCATGTCATTGTTCTGTGATGTAAAAACTGTTGTGTCATCAGGTCAAGCTCACAGAAAGTTCAACAGAATAATGAGGAGACTCCATTTGACCTCATTTAAGCTCTGCTCCTTTTGAGCTAGTCTTATATTTACAAGTTATTTTGACTATTGTTCTGCAGATCCGTGGGATGGGGATGAACTCACCCGAGCTGCTGCTGTTGGTTGAAAACTGTCCGAAAGGAGCCGAGACTTTAGTGACTCGCTGTCTGCACATTCTGACAGATAAAGGTAAAAAAAATAAAAAACGAAACAATGGAACACGTCACTTCTCATCTGTACAACATCGAACGACAGCACAAAAGAATCAAAGTCTAGAAAATGAGAAGTCTTGATTTGTTCCTGTCGTTCTCTCAGTGCCTCCGTCTCCGGAGCTGGTGGAGAGAGTCAGAGATCTTTACCACAAACGAGTGCCGGACGTTCGCTTCCTGATTCCAGTTATAAACGGACTAGAAAAGGTAACATGCCTCCCGACTTATCTTATTAACACTTGATAATCATAATTCTTTCATTTTAATAATTTTACTTATCATTTTGGTGTTTTTTCTCATGTAGAACGAAGTCATCCAGGCTCTTCCCAAACTCATCAAACTCAACCCGATTGTAGTGAAGGAGGTGTTCAACCGTCTCCTCGGCACTCAGCACAGTAAGAAACTGATGGATGTCACGCTGTGATTTTGAATGATGAGCTTTATGGTCGGCTTCTGTTGAAGATTGTTTCAGGTGAACGACTGATGTTTTCTCGCTGTTGTCTTTCAGGTGAGGGAAGTTCATCGGTGTCCCCTCTGACTCCGGGAGATCTGCTGATCGCTTTACACAACATCGACTCGACCAAATGTGACATGAAGTCGATCATTAAAGGTCAGTGCTCGAGTTAATGTGGCACGTCAGGCTGAACCAAAGGCCAAAATGGAAAACAAAATCAAAACCCTAAATGGACAAAGACAGAAACACAAATGCAATGACTCTTGGCCTGAATTAATGAGCCTGGCTGAGCGTAGTTTACTTTTTCAGCTGCGATCAGCGGTGATTCGATCAGTTTCACGTATGTCCGACAGCTGGTTATAACATGTTCTGTGTCTGTACTGCAGCTACCAACCTCTGCTTCGGGGAGAGGAACGTGTACACGTCGGAGGTTCTGGCGGTGGTGATGCAGCAGCTGATGGAGCAGAATCCTCTCCCCATGCTGCTCATGCGCACCGTCATCCAGTCCCTCACCATGTACCCCCGACTGGGAGGCTTCGTCATGAACATCCTGTCCCGCCTCATCGTCAAGCAGGTCAGCACCAAACTCCAGACGAATATTCAGAGTTTTTACAGACGTTGAAAAGTTCATACAGTTTTTTGGAAAATGCTTAATTTCAAATATGTGTCGACATGTCCCTGCAGGTGTGGAAGTATCCTAAAGTGTGGGAGGGCTTCGTGAAGTGCTGTCAGAGGACGAAGCCTCAGTCGTACAGCGTCCTGCTGCAGCTGCCGCCCGCTCAGCTGACCAGCGTGTTTGAACGCTGTCCGGAGATGAGAGAGCCTCTTCTGCAGCACGTCCACTCCTTCACACCTCATCAGGTGAGAGCTGCCTACAAGATCACTCAACCTCATTTACAGTCCTCTCTTCTGATTTCATGATGTACGAACTGTTTCTGTTTTTCTGTGTAACAGCAAGCTCACATCCCGGCCTCCATCATGTTGGTCCTGGAGGGAGAGAAGAAACCAGAACCGAAACCTGTGGAGCCGGTCGTGGAGAAAGAGGTAACTGATGAAGAGGCCTTCTTTCCTGTCTTAATACCTACATCACTGAAAGCTGTTACGAATTTAAGATTAACCTGAGTTGTTTGTGTTAAATATCACAGAACCTGCTTAAAGAAGATTGACCTGTATACAAAGTACTCTCTTAAAAAGCTGTACAAACCCTGAATCTTGTCATAACTTTTCAATCATCCAGATGGAGCCAGATCCTGCCCCAGCGGAAGAAGAGGCTCCCGCTGCAGAGCTGCAAGAGTCCGAGACAGAAGTCCAGCAACATGCAGCCGACATGAAAGATGATGAAGAGCCGATGGAGCAAGAAGAGTCTGAACCAGTGATTCATGAGGAAGCTGCTGAAACTGTTTCACAGGTGAGATTATTTTTATGAGCTAACCATTACTTGTTATGGACAGTTTAGCCATCGGCCTGTGTGTTACAAGCGCCCTCCTGTGGTTTTCAGAGGATGATGCACTGAGGGACTACACTTTGTAGTTTAAATAAAATGTTCAGATTATTTTTAAATTGATTTTTTTCATATATATCTTACTCCATCATTTGTAAATAATATGCATTAGTATAGAAGCATATCATGCATGTTTCATTTTTCAGTTTTTTGTTTGTCCAGCACCGTGTGTCTGCCTGAGAAGATGTGATTGTAACATAAAACATGGAGCCAAAAAGTTTTGCCCTGAAAGCTAATTTTTGTCTCTCTTCAGGAGGACTTAACGAGAGAAGAAGAGACATCATCACCTCAACCAGAACCAGCTGAGGAAGAGATGGAGACGGCTCAACCTGAACCTTCAGACGACCAGGAGCCAGAAAAAGACGTTGAAGCTGACGTAGCAGCACCTGA
The DNA here is from genome assembly GCA_039737535.1 of Lagodon rhomboides. Lineage (NCBI taxonomy): Eukaryota > Metazoa > Chordata > Actinopteri > Spariformes > Sparidae > Lagodon > Lagodon rhomboides. The sequence continues at coordinate 29,573,041 of CM077790.1, read as the reverse complement.
TACTGGAAGCGGCAGCGAAGATGTAGAATGACCGCTCAGAACAAATGCACTCAAAGAAATAAATGAACATTTCTACTCTGCAAACATCCCACAGATTTCTTGCCAATAAATATGTATTAGTTTTTTTTTGTATTTGTAGAAAACAGATTTTGATTGAAAAAAAAAATCAAGGTAACTTTGTTAATGAAATAATTCAAAATGCGTACATGTTGTGATGAGTTGGCAAATAAATCAACAAAACATGGTTTCACTGTCTGCTTCAGTTCTGTTTGTTCCTTCTTCTACATTTTTGTCTGAAACATAGCAGATAACTGTGTTTGGGTTTTGACTTCCAGGTGTGATCAGTAGTCAGAGAATGTCAGAATTTCAATATTTGACTTTTAATGTGAAATCACCGGAAGAAGCTTTGCTTTTATTTTGAAAATTTTAACCGGAAGCGTTTTAATTCCAACGGTCCTCTCTGATCTCGCGTAGCGTGGACTTTTGACCGTTGACCGGGCGGGTAATCTCGCGAGATGAGTCAGGACCTGGTTAGTGGAACGTTTGCTAACTTTTGTCTCCTCCGTGTTTTTAACTCGTTAACCGTTAACACAGCTAACAAAGCTAACATAGCTAACAAGTGAGCGTCGTGTCGTGTCTCCCGGTCCAGAGTTTAAATGAAAGCTGTAATTCTCGCCGCCGGTTATGGGACCAGGCTCCAGAGGGACGTGTTGGCTGACAGCAGCGGCAGGTTCGCTCACCTGGCCGGTACAGCCAAGCCTCTGCTGCCGGTGGGACGGTGGGCTCTGGTCTCTCACTGGGTCCGTGCTCTGACCGCCTCCGGCTGTGTGGACTCCATCTATGTCGTTGTAGGTAACTTTAGTGACTGACAGCTACAATAGTCACTCAAATCTAAAATAAAATAGTTGTCAGTTATTCATTTTTGTCACCAAAACTTTGACCATTGTTAATTTTATGCTGCCTCTTGATTTGACAGGAAAATAACACTTTTGTCTCCACAACATTGATCTAATAGTTTCGAGTTGCTTTTTTCTAGTTGTTTACTTTACACTTGCATTTAGCTATTGGCAAAATGTAGATTAACTCACTCTGATAACCATGTTCCTACATAATACCTATCTCTGCACAGGACCAAATACATATACTACATACATTTATACTTATCTGAAGTGCTTGAACAAGATAAAGATGATTTGTACAAAAGTCAGTCTTAAATGTGTCTAAAAATGTTCTTAAAAAGTTATTTAAAAGCATTAAATTGAAGTTGAAAATATTAAAATACATCAATAATAATAATCCAGTAAAATAAGCCATTATGTAATATGAGTACTACACCATTTTCTGACATTTTATAGTGAAAACAACAAATTGTTTAATTGAGAAAATAAAGTTTAATCCTGAACTGGGAATAACGATCCTCTCTGCTTCCCTGTTAATGTCTTCCCGTTGTTCTCTCCACAGACTAACGCTGTTTATCACGCTGCATTTGAGGAGTGGGCGTCACATTTCACAAACGTCAAGATTCTCAACGATCAGACGAGAAGCAACGAGGTAAACGCAACTTTACAACCATTGTTTTTACTTCTTATCGTCTTTTTAGACCACCCTCTGGCTCAGTAACTCAGGTTCAAGTCCAGTAGAGCAAGCTTGTACTTTGCTTCAGTATCTGTGAGCATCTTAGAAGGGTTTCTTTAGCTCAGAGATGGTCTAATTTCTATCAGCATGATTAAATCTCTGAATCAAGTTCACGTTCTTCCTCCATCAGGGGCGTCTTGGTGCTGTGGCCTGTCTGCAACTGGCAGTGAAGCACTTCAAGATAGAGGACCATGTCTTGGTAATTGGGGGGTGAGTTTACTGAGTTAACATGATCAGTATGACCTCACAGAGATGTTGAAGCTGTGAAATCAAGGCCTGTTTCTGCCACTCTGATACAGCTTCATTTCCATCCACAGTGACACCCTGTTCAAAGAAGATTTCAGCCTCAGCAAAGTAAAAGAGACGTTTTCTGGCCACCAGGCGAGGTGTGAGGACAGCTGTCTGGTGCTGTCGTACCAGTGCAAAGACGAGGGTGAGTTTGTAAAGCAGCCACACTGAAGAAATCAGGCTTCAAGTTTAACCTTACAGAAGCTGTTAACTGTTGTTTGTCTGTACGTGTGTCTTTATAGAAACTCAGAAATACGGGATATTGGAAGTAGACGATGACCTGCGCATCCTCTGTATGAAGGAGAAACCTCTTCCTACTGAGACGAAGTCGAGGAGAGCTGTAAGTTCACAAACACTGAACAAAGCTTGTCGGTCCAGGGGATTAGGTTGAGATCTTGACAGACTACCAATCCTGCTGTCCAAACGTACACAGTCAATAACTTCTTTGTTTTTCAGTGTCCCTGTTTCTACGTGCTTTCGAAGAACAGCCTTCCTCTGTTGGATACTTTCATCGAGGAAAAGAAGGTACATTTATTATTTAAAAGTCCCACATGTGATGTGAATTCAGACTCAATTCTGTGTTTTTCTTAAATTTTCACAACTTTTCATTTCCTCAGGAGGCTCCGATTGAAGAGAAAGACGCTCCAGGGAACTTTGTGTCTTGGCTCATTCCAAGGTAACTTCTGCTGGACCCTCGAGAGGCTGAGGGTCTCATATGTGTAAGACTTTTTGAGTTCAATCTGTTTGTATATTTCTTAATAAATGAGACCGTTTTTGTTGGGTTTTTTTGTCTTTCAGGAAGCCAGTTTACGTCCATCAGATCTCTGGCCGTTTCGATGTTGGAAACCTTCCTTCTTATATTGAGTGCGACCTTTACTTCAGAGAAAAACTCCAGGATGTTGAGTCTTACATGGTGTAGAGGACACACAGATGGACAAAACCACCATATTTATTGTGGCGTGTTTAAAAAAGACAATCAAATGATCAACTTCAAGAATCCGTAACAGTAAATCAAGAATTTAAACTGTAAATATCAATTGTACATCATTTTATAATTCATATTTTTCTATTAAAATGATTTTTATATTCTTTCATTACAACCAACGATTTGTCTATCCGGTGAGGAGTCTTGTGCATTTGTCTGAGGCCTTTTCACGTTTGTCCTCCATCTTTGCGATGCGGGAGCCGAACTGCATGGCTCTCTTGGGCAGGACGGCTGATTGGCCGAGGCCGAGCTGCTTCGCCGCCAGTCTCAGGAGGAGTTTCTCCCCGACGCCTCGAGGAAGTGACAGATCTGCTTTGTCCCACACGGGAAGAGAGTTCAAGTAGCTCACCACGTCCTCGTCCAAGAAGGGAAATCTGCAGTCAAGAGTTGGAATCAGTTCAAGACTCTAACGTGAGCGATGGAGGTGAAAGGATGTTCATCTGTCATTAAACAAACTGTAAACAAAGAGACCTCAGTTTGGCCTTAAAATAAAAACTTTCCTGATTTGGACAGAAACAAATAAAAGATTTATCAAAGGAACTTCGATCTGAAAAGAAAAAAGTTGATTCCTAAAACTGAATGTCACTTCTTGTTCTGTTCCATCAGACTCCATGATGGGCCTCTTTAACAGAAAACATCTCGACATGTCACAGCTAAAAAACACAAGTATGAATAATGAAATGAATGATGGCTGAACTCCATGTAGCAGCTTCAGTTTTTAGGGTCGTGGTGTTGTTCATGCTGGCTCGATGTCACAGTACCATGACTAAAGAAAGGAGCGTACTCCACACAAAGAAAGGATTTACTCTGGTTTTGTTTCTATGGCTCCTCGCCTGCAGGCAATATGTTTTTGTGTTGTATATCCATCCGTCTGATTCTCGTGAACGCTCTCAGAAACGTTTTGAGGGAATATGACAGACTGTCACAGACATGGGATTTGTATTTTCGACAGTGGTGTTGCACTCAGGAACTGTTGGGGGCGCCAGATCACACAAAATGCTAAGTTTTAAACCGTAGCATAGACACATCATCCAATCACATCAGGCTCTGGTAACACCTGGAGGTTGAAACAGATATCACACTCACCTCGCCTCCTTCCCGTGGTCTCCGATCACTCTGTCATCTCGGCCCAAATTCCTGGAGGAGATCCTGCCCAGCTCCATGGCCAGTTCCTGAATCAGTCCCTCAAATCCAGACGTCTTAAATCGGACTCTGTGTCTGGAGTAACCTGCGAGCTGCTCGTCCGCTCCGATTCCTGTCAGAATTACCTGCAGTCATTGAGGAGAAACAGAAAAACAGATCAACATAGAACCTTTTTTTGTTTAGAGAATTGGTCATTGGTAAAGAAGGTAAAATAAAGCACAGAAGTCTGATGTTTGTTCTGCACCTTTGCTGACGATGTGAAGGCCGTCTGGTCGCCGTCCTCCATGATGAACCCCGTCCCTCTCGCTGCGAACCACACGGCACATCCGATGCTGTCATCCAGCACCGTATCCAGCGGGTAAACCAAATGACAGATTCGCTCCTCACGCATTTTCTGCAGCTCCTCCTGCGTTACGTTAATTTCCACAAAATTCCACTTTCTCTCAGGATTCAACTCTTGTAATTCCTTGAGACCGGCTTTTCCTGTAATTCTGTCTGGAACATCAAACGGACCGGATATTCGAGAGTCAGCTGCGTCAGTTTTTGGCTTATTTTGGTGTTTTTTGTGTTTGTTTGCAGACTCTTTCTGCTTCTTTGGCTCCTGGAGTTTAAAAGCTACATTGAGGAGGTCTATTGGCTGATGAGCAGGTACGTGACGGTCAGCTAAAGCAGCCAGGATCATCGAATCGATCCCCCCTGAGAAAAGTAAAGCAACACTCGCCTGCTCATCAGGAGGGGAGGCATCTTGTTCCCTGAGAGGCAGAGCCTGAACTCGTCGCCTTACAGCCTCACTGAGAACATCGATGAGTCGGTTCACCTCATCATTTTTGTCTTTGCTTGCAAGCAGCTGCTCCAGATCTTTAACACATGAGTTTTGATGATCTTCTGTCTCATTTAACGACGTTGGGATGGATATATTCAGAGGACACACAGGTGTGGGGAGCATGAGACCGGACTGATTCATCACAGCAGTGCAGCCGCTGGGAACGGACTCTAATGTGGTTTCACAGCAGCTCGAGACTTCATCAGCTCCTCCATGAGCCCAGGGATAAATCTCAAACGTCACAGATCCGGCTTCTACAGTCGCCTTCAGGTCAATCCTGTACACACCAGCAGCTGGGACTTCCTGCCAAACAGCCTGATCAGATCCAGAACCACGGGCTGCCACAGAAGTCAGAGTCAAGGCGTTGAGCTCTGTATCGAATCTCCACAACAAACTCCGTCTGCCAAAGAAGTCTCTCCCAAACCAGAGATAATCTCCAGCCTTCTGGTAGTAAACAAACCCCCACGGTCCTCGTATAGAGGACAGAAGTGACAGAATCTCTGAAGGGCTGCTGCAGGTTGACAACCGCTGCGAGACAACGGCAGTGTCATTTTCCTCTGGCTTCACTGGAAGACCCCGAAAATCTCCCCGTTCCACTCGAGCACATTCCCAGTGTTGTCCTCAACCGGCTGAGGTGTCAGACGGCCTCTCATGTGAAGGACGTGAGCAGAGAATAAACACTGATAACAGGAACCTCTAACTGTGAGGTCCTGGCTCAGGTTGGGTCCTCTTCTCTTCAAATGTTCATGAACTGTTTTGTCCCTCTCAAACTGAGAGGCCGTTAAAGTCAACAGACAAAAGATGCCGCACATTGTTGTGGTGAAGGTCGGTCTTACAAATCCTGCAGCTCCTTTTTCATGACATCCAGCTCCTCTGTAGACAGAAAATATCAATCGGTATGTTAAAGTGTTCATTTTCATGACATAGATGTTGTCTTCGTCTTCTGCACAGGGACTACAGATGTAAATTAAGTTATAGCTAACTCTGGTACAGCCGAGATGCTCTGCACTGTCCCTGTCTCATAAATAAATACATTTGAATCATGTTTGCAGCTCTCAACTCACTTTTGCATGAACTCAGTGTCTGACTTCTGTCTGCTAGGAAGAAGATGTTGCTGTTCCTCTGCTGGATGTAAACTTTCTGGGGAAAACCACATACAAAATAAATTCATTAATACACACAAAAATACACATACTGCTGAGAGAGCAAAGGAAACACATTTTTTACTGCAGTGAAGTTAGTTTTAAGTTGGATATTCGACCGACATTCGAAAAAATATTTTGAGATTTAAAATGCAAAAACAAGAGGTGTGTCTCATGCAGCCAGTGGAGTACTATGATCCCTCACTGATTTTGAGTCAATTGATCACATGACCCGGAAGCTATTGTGCTAATATTTATATATAGAAATTAATTAAAAAAAAATATTTAGAGATGTAAAATGTAAAAATAAGAGCCATTAATTTACTCACTACATTTTTTGTTTCATTATAATTAATCATTTTTCCACATTACCGAATTCTGCAGCCTTTATGATGACCAACATGTTTGTTGTTCTCCCTGTATTACATGAATTGAATTAAATTATTTCAATAAAGTTAAAATAAAACAAAAACTCACTCTGGTTTTCTTCAGATTGGAGAGCTCGTCCAGCACAATCTTCTGCTCCTTTATCTGAAAGTTAACAACACGAATCAAACCACTGAGCTGATAAAATGGGAAACTATCATCAGGCAACAATTTCAGGAGTATCTTGTAGAAACGAGTCCAAACACTGAAACATAAACATGTATTTGTCTCCAACATTCAGATTTGCTAAGCTAGCTACATGTTCACCGGCTAATGTTTGTTGCTAACGTTGGAGCTACGAACGCGTAAATCTTTTTACCTTTTTGTTCAGTTCCTCCTTCAGTGCGGACTGTCCCTCAAATGTATCGTTAGAAGACATGTCGGCCGAAAAAACGCAGATAAATAAAGTTCAGAGTTTACAAACGTGTAGCTGAAGCTAGCTAACCTCAGTGTAAACACCATGCACGACCGACAGCTTCGAAAGCACTTCCGGGTACGGAGGGCTGAACAGTGTGACGTCACCGCCCCCTGCAGGTCGGCGGTGGACACTACATTGTTTTTTTTTATTTTCAGCTTCTACATGTAAAAAGGTCCCAATTTCACATATTTAAATACAGAGTGTGTTAAAATAGCAAACTGTTGCCACTTAACGACAAATTAAAATTGAATTTGGAGTAAATGTGTGATTACATCATCATTAAAACAAAAGATAAGGTCACTTCAGAAAGCTAAAGTTAAGATAAACAGGAGGTGTAAGTTTCTTTTTTCATTATCTATTAAATAAATTGCACACGTCAAACAATTTGATGATTAAAAATTCATATAATAAAGTTAACAACAACAGAGGGCGCCCACAAATGAGGCGGCAGCGATGGTGGCAGTAAGATCATCAATATTTAAGATATATGCCTTTTCCTCAATTTCTTTTTTGATAATAGTTTAAGAATCCAAATATAACATAATACAGTAATAATGCAAGATCTTTGGGGGAAAAGTGTCAGTATTAGTAGGAAACATCTCTCCATACTTTCATTTGAGAAGACGGGGCACAGTTTCAGGTTGAGCTGTGCAGAACGTGCAGTTTATATTTAGATCACAGTTAAATGTCTCGAGGAAATGCTTTGAAGGGAAAGCAATGATAGAAGTATTCAGATTCTTTACTCAGGTACTCAGGTGGGAGTACTAATACCACACTGTGAAAATACTCCATTACATGCACAAGTCCTGCATTCAAAACCTGATTTAATTACTTCAGTGATGAGTTGCGTAGAAACCAGCCTGCTCTTATCTCTGTGGCGATGCAAGTCCAAGAGGATTTCGTTTATTTATCTTGAGCAATAGGAGAATTTTCTCAACACATAAAGGAACATTTTATCTGTCAGTTTATCACAAACATGCAAACACACCTGTGGTATTTCAGTTCCTTTTCTTGTTAGTTGTTTTACTTTTGTACAAAGTCAAAGTCAGCTCCTGTTTCATCCTGTTTAAAGTCACAGTGCAAGAATCGTTTTTTTTTCCTGTCAGTTCAAGTCATATGAATTTAGTTCTCATGTTGCTGTTTCCAACAAGGTGGAAAACTGACTCAGCTGATGAGAGAAATGAGGAAATGAACCCCCCTGTGGTCAGAACCAGGCTGTAGGAAGTAAAATATGGAAGTGACTGCAGAGATCTCGCTGAGTCATTTTGAAATTTCATCGCAGAATAAACAAACTGACCTTAAAGGACACAATTTGTTTTATTAGTTAGTTAGTTAGTTAGTTGTTAATCCCACATCTCAACAGATATTTGACCTCATCAGTAGCATCCAGAAAACAAGTTTTAAAAACTTTTGATGTATTTCTTTCACTCGCTTCCAAAAGAAATGTAACATCTTAATAATTATGAACTCTAGAGGGGCTGGCAGGGGGATTTTGTAACCTACAGTAGCCAGGCGAGTTGTTTCCCCTTGTTTCCACTCTTTGTGCTAAGCTACGCTAAATATCTCCTGGCTTTAGAAACTCTTGTTCCTTCTGAAACTATATCTTTGTGTTAAAGATATAATATGTAACATTTGTGCATTAAAATGTCTAAAAACAACAAGACCTTTGTTATATATTTTGCTGAGTTGTGATTATTTGGTCACTTTAGTGGCTGGAGGAGAGCATCAAAAGTATAAATCCAAAACGTGGCTTTTCATTTTATATCGAGCGACACACACTAAAAGTTTTGCCATAAACACCTGAGGCTGATGGGAATGTGGTTTTTTTTACAGATATTTTGTCAGAAACCAAATAATTCAATTAAAATCTATTATTCATCTTCTGGTAATGATGAAAATCTGAACCAGAAAGTCCATGGTGGGAATCAAACCAGCAACAGATTCACTGTCCCGTCAGCAGTCAACAAAGATAAATGATGGTGAGGAGGATGATGAAACGTTGATCTTTGTCCGGCGGTCGGTCAAGCACCTTTCAGAGCTGCAGTGTGACGGACAAACACACCTGTCTGAGGTCTCACGTTGGCCCGCTGCCCGCTGAGCTGAAACGTTATATTGATCTGAAACAGCTGTCAGGTGTTTACTGTTTCATTCCCTGGAAACAAGGGTTGCCATTTTGGGCAAAGGTGGCCAGACAGTGACCTTTGATGTTTATCGTTCTCTGCTGGAGCAGAGTCGATGCCCACAGAAACAATACGACCGCAGCGCCGTTATGTTCCAAAAATGGGAAGAGGAGATAATCATAATCATTGTTTCTGGTGTCCTATTGTTGGTCTCGGTGGCTGAACCTCAAGAGCCCGGCCTTCGTTAAAACTCAAATACTGCTGAGCTGTACTATAATGCCTTTCAGCCGTGCTGCAACAAGAGCTCAGCACAATAAAGGCCAGAAGCCCTGCATGAAAAAGAGATGAATAATCTGATCCTTCAGGTGAGATTTCACACCCTGCCTCCGCCTCGATCCCGACTTTAGCTGCGGCCTCTGACCGTCAGACGTCTTACGGCCGCAGGAGGCAAGTCATCCTCGTATTTTTACCCTGGAAGTACAAATTTAGCCGACGTAAACACAGCTTGTTGTCAGGCTGTAAAGGGATCCCAGACATACCTGCAGGTCACATGGCCGCAGGATGACACAGCAGCCGTCTGACCACTGATGACAGGTACCTGAGCCCGAGCGGCTGACACACCGACCCACTAATAGTGTGGCTGGTAATCTGTTTGTAGCTCAGTGTGTGCAGACTTTCAAACGGCCGGGAGCTCTCTGTGTGATCCGTGAATAGATCACAAAGGGAAAGAAGGGCCTATTGTCATCGCTGGGCTCAAAATATGTGCTTATGTTCCCTGTGAGTGTCACTTCTGCTCCCTCATACGATGAGATGGCACAGAGCACAGCAGGCCTGCGTGTTGCTCCGGGCAGAAAATAGTGCTTTTGTGTATTTATTTTCATCTACACGTCTAAAAATAACACGATTTATTAGTAGCCATATATAATTATAGTGCTACGTGTTAAAATATAGTGACTGGATGGTGTTTTTGCTAACTTTATAAAGGCCTTCAAGCTGTTTCTTTGGGCAAATAATCTTAATCTCTTTCTCATTAATGGTTAGACGAGAAGATTGATACCACTCTCAAGTCTGTACACTAATTATGAAGCTCCAGCCAGCAGTTAATTAGCTTAGCTTAGCATAAAGACTGGAAGCAAGGGGAAACATCTAGCGTGGCTCTGCCCAGAGGTTACAAAGTTACTTAAGTCCCAAACTTCCCTATGCCAATTAAAAAAACTCCACCAAAACGCAATAAATAAACACAGAACACAAGCGAAGGTTCAACGAAAACAAAGAATAAAAGAACCCGGACATCCAAGATAGTTTTTGCTACAAGGACCTTCAAATTATAATTTTTTTGTGGGTGGTGGGCAAATAAGTTTAATCACTTTCTTATTAAGAGTTAGACAAGAAGATTGATACCATTTTCAAGTGTGTACACCAAATATGAAGCTAAGGCCAGCAGCTGTTTAGCTTAGCTTAGCATAAAGAATGAAAACAGAGGGAAACAGCTAGCATGGCTCTATCCGGAGGCTACAAAACTACTTCAGTCACAAACTTCCCCACGCCAACAAAAGAAACTCAAAACTCAAGAAATAAATGCAAAAGGAACTTTGAAGCTACAGCCAGCAGTCACTAGCTTAGCTTAGCATAATGAATGGAAACAGAGGGAAGCAGTTAGCCTGGTTCTGTCCGGAGGTTATAAAGTCCACCTACCAGCAACTCTAGAGCTGATTGATAGCTTCTGTGTTTATTGGTACAAAACTGAAGAGTGAAAATGATTGGTTGTGGTTTTATGGGTGGTTGTGCACAAGATTAATTGTTTATCTGGCAAAATGAGTTCCTGAGACACATTTTAAAACCACATTTCATGTTTTTTACATTTCATTTTCAGGGTCAGGAGGATTAAACAAGACATAAGATGTAATTTCAGGGGTGAGGGTGCCACTTATTTTACATGATAGATCACATTTATCAACAACAATGTTTCATTTTTGCATCAACAAATAAACATTTTGAGGCTAAAATGTGGATTTGAATGCATAAAAAAAAAGCAGCACAATGTTTCCAAACTCCAGCCTGTAGTCAGTAACTTCTTTAAAACACTGGGGACTGTGTGCTCCGAATCAAACTCATATTTCAGAGCGTGTTGCAACAGGCCTGGATATAATAATAATAAATGTTTTGTAGATCAACACGACAATGAAAAGCTCTCACGCAGGATCCGGAGGCTCTGCTCCAGCACAGTCACTTTGGGTGGACTTGGACGGAGTTTGGGTGGATGTTTGTTGTTCAGATGACTCGAGCACATTTTTGTCGTCTTGCTGCAGCTTTCAGAACATTTTAGGGATTACAGGAAGTGGAACAGTAGATAGAGAGAAACTGTTAAAACAGAGGAGATAAGACGCAGCAGACTAACCCACATACTGTACATGCATGTGTCACGTTAAACCATTCATCACATGGTCGGTGTGAAGAAAAGAGGCGACACTGAGGGTCTCTCTCAGCTGATAACAGCCTTTTATAGTCCTCTGGGCCTGTATTAGCCATGTGCTCACTGACCCAGTGTTTACTACTCTTTATGGATCATCTGCAGCCTGTAATTACAGCCCTGATTCTCTTCTGTTGACATAGGTGGACAAATGCAAGTCATCCAGATGTGTGATTTGTACACAGTTTGTCTGTTGCAACAGACTTCTTGGTAAACAGGTCAAGGAAGAAAGAAAAGAAAAAAACGACGGCCAAAACTTTCCAAACGCTTTGATTTGTGTCGTGTAGCATCAAATGCACAGAAGAGTTCAGTTAATGTTTAACTCTCAGAACAACTTCTCTGCTCTCATCTGATGTTTGCTCATTTTTTTTTCCACTTGAGTTTGTATATAAAGAACAGCGTGTAATTAAATGATAAGCATATTATTGGATCTGGCCGAGGAGGCGCTGTGAAACATGGACGAGGTGGACGAGTTTTATTCCTCTGAATCAATCAGCTGTAGTTTCATTAGCGACACAGTTTTTACTGTAAATCTGAACTTACGCAACCTTCAGCCTATATTCTCCTGAAGTTAATGAGTTTTGGAGAGAAACAACTATTTACTCAAGTGGTTTTGCACCACTTGGCTTTACTCCACATTTATCCAACAGATTCAGCTTAGTGGTCACAGTTAGCTCCGCCCCCAACGACAGTAAAACGCTACTTAACACATAAACACATGAGTAATAATATTGACACGATATGATACAAAACAATATTACACTGTAGGGCGCCGGTTTTCTGCATAACAAGTATTTTTACTTTAATACTCTCTAGTTTATTTTCTGCTTAAGTACGATTGGGATTGAATGAGATTGTACTTCAGTGCAGTACTTTAGATAATTAACTTAGTTACATCCCATCACTATCATTATCATCACTAATGATAATATAGGATTCTGCAGCATAATGAGTAGCCCACTAATAATCAAAGTGCATTTACTCGAGCACTGTGCTTCAGTGCATTTTGGAGGAGTATTTCCATTTTCTGCCACTTTATTCTTCCACTCCACATTTTGGAGACAAATATTGTACTTTTAACTCCACTACTTTAGTAACTAGTTACTTTAAGGTTTAATATTACGTCAAAGCCAAAGTAACACACTTTTAAATGTATTTATTTTATCAACAATCAGATTTGTTTTTTTAAAAGTATATACAAACATGTATATACGTGCATAATTTACTTTTACATTGTACTTTTGATACTTAGGTACATTTAATATCAGATGCTAGATTTTTATTTTTATTATTATTTTGACATGCATTTTTACATATATGTTAATACAATAATACTATTAATAATAATAATAATTATATATACATATATATATGTATATATATATATACATATATATATACATATATGTATGTGTGTATATATATATATATATATATATATATATATATATATATATATATACATATATATATACATATATGTATGTGTGTATATATATATATATATATATATATATATATATATATATATATATATATATATATATATATATATATATATATATACATATATATATATCTATATACATACATATATGTACACTAACCCTGTGTACAGGTGCAGTATTAGTTCCAGCACTCTATGTACAGGTGCAGTATTATTATTAACCCTGTGTACAGGTGCAGTATTAGTACTAGCACTGTGTACAGGTGCAGTATTAGTACCAGCCCTGTGTACAGGTGCAGTATTAGTACCAGCCCTGTGTACAGGTGCAGTATTAGTACCAGCCCTGTGTACAGGTGCAGTATTAGTACTAACCCTGTGTACAGGTGCAGTCAGGTGTTGATTGGGCGCCTCTCAGCAGGTAAACAGGTGGATTTACCCTCCTGGTAACAATGACACCTTTTCTTCTGTGCGGATATGTTTCAGGCTTTTTTCTTTTTTTATTTTGAGCGTGTGCTGCGGTGAGCTGCGGGGCGGTGCGCGTGCAGGGAGCGGGAGGAGGACCACACTTGTTTTTGACACAATGTAAATAACGGCCGGGTCACGTGACCGCGTGGGGTATATTGGAGGCGGGACGTAAACAGAGCGCAGCAGATCAGGGCTAACCGTCGGACGCGGAGCAGCTCCGGGCTTCGTCTTAAAAAGCTCACCGGCTCTTTAGCTCACACAAAAAAACATTTCTTTCCGACTTCAGCTACAGTGTTAGCTAAGTTTGGAGGGGAGACCCGGAGGAAGACGTGTGTTCCCGCTGTTTTTCTGGCTGTTTTTCTGTCTCGTGTCGCGGTGATGCAGCTGTAGATCGACCTGCTTTAACGGTTCTGACAAAAGAGGAGAGCGAAAAAAACAGCTAATATTCACTCGGTTATTTTTACACTCGGACAGCTTTAAAGATGGATACCTCTGCACCTAAGAAGACATGCATCGGTAGGTTATTGTTACCGCGTGTTGAATTATATAAATGATCGTTAATATCTGCTGATGGAGATGTAACGTGTGTTTTTCCTTCGCAGAATCCATCACAGACTTCTTCACTTCAGCTAAATTCCTCATCTACATGGGCCATGCTCTGTCAACATGGGTGAGAGAGGCACCCACACCATCACATTGGCATTACAGGCTATTTTAAATGACACAGCATCATGTATTTATGTGTTATTGTTGCCCTGTGTGTGGTTATCAGCTGTCATCACAATACAGGATGACATGTTTTTCCCTCTTTGGCTCAGCCACACAATACAAATATCATGTCATGTCCTAAAAGTGAGGAAGAAAGGAAGAAAGAGACCAAACACCACACTGGAATCATCCTGGCAGACTGCTAATCAGATTGTAATCCACAGGGTGACAGGATGTGGAACTTCGCCGTGGCCGTCTTCCTGGTGGAGCTGTACGGGAACAGCCTGCTGCTGACCGCCGTCTACGGGCTGGTGGTGGCCGGATCCGTGCTGCTGCTGGGGGCCATCATCGGGGACTGGGTGGACAGGAATCCCAGACTTAAAGGTGAGGAATCGTGATCGAGTATATCTGTCCTACAGGGTAACAATGGCATGAATAAAAAGCCCAAACAAAAGTTAAATGCTTCCCTTGTAGAGGAATTTGGCACTGTTAGATCAGGTCATGGAGCCGGAGGAGGAGGAGGAGGAGGAGGAGGGGGACGGCGTCCAGCCAGCCCATCTTGTTAAAGCGCCCTAATGAACCAAGCTTGTCAGACAGAAATCTCTTGTCTTTGATCAGATTTCTGTCCCTAATGTTCTTCGTGGTGTTTCCACAGTGGCCCAGACCTCGCTGCTGGTCCAGAACAGTTGCGTCATCCTGTGCGGGGTCCTCCTGATGGTTGTTTTCCAGTTCAAAGAACAGCTTGTGGAGCTTTACAATGGATGGATTCTGGTAAGATCACTCGCTGTTCGGGACGGGATCTGACGGGGGGATTTTCACTGAAAAAACGTTCGATTTTCCTCAAGTGCAGCACTTTGACTTCAGGAGTGGAACTTGCTTAGTCTGTGCTGATACGGACGCCTGTCAGTAGGATATTTATGACCAGCTGAACTGCTTTCACATGATGAGTGAAAGGACCTTTGACTGCTCCAATAACTTAAATCGACAGTAGATTACTTGTTATTTAAATTCTCAGATATGGTCGTGTCACAAAACTACACTCACTCACAGATACAAGCCACCTTAATAATACGCCTGGTTTATTTCATCCAGATCAATACTTTATTCCCTGAGAAATGTGGCTCCAGAGTGACCTGTTACACTGGTGTCACAGCCTGTTCTTTTAGGTGCACACTGTAATTTAAATTCTTTTAACAAAAACAGGTGCAAGCAAGTGTTTTTGTTCATTTGAATCGCAGCACACGTCACAAGAAATATTAGAAAACAAAACATTTTCTAAATAATTTGTTCGTGGGGTCTGTTCGAGGCTGAGACCCTCCTGAAATCTCTTCAGTTGTTCTTGTGAAAACCTGCTGACAAACCAACAAACACACAGATGTGATGAAAACATAATAAATGTTAAATTTATATGTATTTGTTTATAGTAATTTCACTGTTAACAAACAATGACATCAATCAAACTTTCAAACAAATCAAAATGTAAGTGAGAGTGAAAAATGTGGGATATTAAGAAAACAAAATGTTTATAGACTAAAGCCAAGAAGACTAAAGAGACAGAAACAATCATAACAACTATAAACAGTCAAATATACATAAAACAGAACAAATAGTTAAGATAAAATGAGCCTAAACATTAATCAGCACAAAACGATAACTTTGTGACCCGTTTATTAAGCACCTGTTTATTGTAAAGTTGCAGCTGATGTTTATATAACTTATATAAGTTAATAAATAATGTGCAGTTAATCTATAAACATTATTAGGATGACCGTTATAAAGGTGAAACTGATGCTTATCAACCTTTACGACTGATTAATAGTGATTTCCTCACCACACTTCTGCTCCAGAGCCAGAAAATCAAATCTTATTGTGTTGATATTTTGAGGCATTTGGCCAAAAATATTGTGCTTTTTGATTTTGTCAGTTACGAAGTGCTTTTGAGGACATTACAAATTGTCGAGGTATCCAACAAACAGCTGACTCGGGGCCAGTAGATGTGCAGTGTGTGCATTTCCTTTTTAACCATTAACTGAAATTTGATTAGATTTTTTAATTAATTCCTGAGCTTGTGATAATATTTATAATCAGAGGAAAACAAAGAGTGCTGAGTCATGTTCATAAACCAAACACGAGAGGTAATTACACACAAACATGTCCTTAAAAAGTCTCGCAGGAGAAGATGTGTGTCTGTGGTTTTGCTCTGGACTTGTTTACACTTGTTGAGCTATGTGGTTTCATAAGCACAGCCTCACCACAGAGATGTGGACCGGATTCTGCAGATGACCGACATGCAGGACTGACAGGTTTCCAGGCCGGTCAGGGTGTCAGGTTGAAACACAAAAGCCTTTCTGTTGGCGGGGGGGTTAGATGTGTGCAGAGCTGAACATTCGTGGGACGCCTTTAGCTTCTCCGGAGAAAGCCGAGGGGGGATTTCACCATGTGAGAGTGTTTAGAGGGCCGGCTGGTGTTGGACTGTGTGGAGGTGGAGAGAAGTGGGTGAAACAGGAGATTGAGTGTCTCCTTGCTGAAGGCTGTGCAGTCAGCAGGTTGTTCGAGGCCCGTCACATGACGCAGAGGCAGAAATGTGGCCGGGCTCGTTCTGATCCGAGCAGCTGTGTTTTCTGTGTGCAAACAGATCGACACACGAGCCGTATTTGCATTAAATCTGCCACATTTGCTCGTTTTTTCTGTCACCCGCTGCTTCTTTGTCGCAGCAGAAGTCGAGGTCACATGTCGAGTATCATGCGTTTTCTCTTAAGCAGTTAATTTTCACAGAACTTCATTGATTTTTTTTAAAACAGGGAGTCGTCGGTTTTCTCTTGTTTGCATAAGACGACATGTGAGTCTTCTGTTTGTTGGTGTCAGGTGGAATCTGTATTGTGTTGAGGAAGTCTCATTTTACAGTTGGATCAGAGGTAGAAACGGTTTCAATTCTCAAAGTTTTCGTCTTGAATTTACATCATAACAGTAAAATTGAAGGCATTTTCAAGAAATAGTGACACTGTAATGTGTACAAGAGGCAAAATCTTTGATAGTATATCCATGTTTAAAAGATGAAGTTGGTAGTTTTCCAGGATTTTCCCTCCCATTGAAAGATTAAGGTGCAGGAGAATGAATGTAAAATCCGTGTAGAGAGCATTAAAACTAACTACAAGACTTTTCTAAGATCTGATGATTCTAGTTAGTCAACTTATTAACAAGTTTGATGTTTCTTTTGCTACTTTTCCAACTTTTTGTGCAGAGATATGATAATATTAATGGTCCAAAATGATGTTAAACTGCTAGTTTTTTCATTGAAAAACAAAAAAACGTCCTTTTAGGTGATCCCTCGCCAAATACATGCACTTAAGTCTTCCACAAACCTGGTGAAACACTGTTTTTCTATCTTTTTTTTTTAACAAATCCCAACAAATTGATCAGTCTGTCTCTAAATATGTAATTACTTCTGCACCTTTTATGTGCTTTCAGCCCAAAGACAAGCGGCGCCTTTTGAAGATGTGAAATTGCATTACACAAAATGGATATTGATGTGAAATGTGTTTTTTTTTTCTTCTTCCCTAGACGACCTGCTACATCCTGGTGATCACCATCGCTAACATCGCCAACCTGGCGAGCACGGCGACCTCCATCACCATCCAGAGGGACTGGGTGGTGGTGGTGGCGGGTCAGGACAGCAGCACGTTGGCAGGTCAGTGTTTAGTGCCCGCAGCTGCCTTATCATCAGATGTAGAAGCTCGCGTGACTCCGTTATCAGATCCGTCCAGCGGGGCAGACTTTGGACCCTGGATGCTGACTCACTCTCATTTTCAGCTGCATGATGGATGAACTTTGTGACCTGAACCTAACCTGCTGTCGTATGAGTGTAAAACCTACATCTATTAAAGCAGGAACCTGATTTGCATCTTCTTCCTTTCCTTTCTTCTGTATCAAACAGACATGAATGCCACGGTGCGGATTATTGATCAGCTCACCAACATCCTGGCTCCCATGCTGGTGGGTCAGATCATGGCCTTCGGCTCCCACTTCATCGGCTGCGGCTTCATCTCCGGCTGGAACCTGTGCTCCATGTGTCTGGAGTACGCGCTGCTGTGGAAGGTCTACCAGAAGACGCCGGCGTTGGCCTCGAAGGCCGGTCAGAAGGAGCCGCAGCAGGAGCTCAAACAGCTCGGCCCCCAGAAAGGTAGAGACAGGAACCTGTGTTTGATTGGTGTGATTATAGATTTAGATTGTGTGAGGATGAATCTCAATGATTCATGTTTGTGTCTTTCCACAGATGTGGAGGACGGTCAGAGTCCTGAGGAGTCGTCTCAGCCGCTCATGAACGAAACGACCGTCGTCGCCAAACCCGACTCTCCGAAGCAGCGCGGCTGCTGCTACCAGGCCGCCGAGCCTCTGCGCACCCTGAAGGCCGGCTGGGTGGCCTACTACAACCAGAACATCTTCTTCGCCGGCATGTCCCTGGCCTTCCTCTACATGACGGTGCTGGGCTTCGACTGCATCACCACGGGCTACGCCTACACGCAGGGCCTCAACGGCTCCATCCTCAGCCTGCTGATGGGCGCCTCGGCCGTGTCGGGGATCTGCGGCACCGTCGCCTTCACCTGGGTCCGCAAGAAGTGCGGCCTGATCCGCACCGGCTTCTTCTCGGGCATGGCCCAGCTGGCCTGCCTCATGCTGTGCGTCGTGTCCGTCTTCGCCCCCGGGAGCCCCTTCGACCTCAGCGTCTCGCCCTTCCAGGACCTTTACACGCACCTGATCGGAGAGAAGGCGCTGCCCGAGGCCGAGCACAGCCTCACCGGCGTTCTCGTGGGTGTGAACGCCACTCCTACTACTGCTGCACCGGCTGAAGAGATGCCCCCTCTGCAGTCCTACATGTCTGTTAGTCTGCTGTTTGCTGGTGTCATCGCTGCTAGAGTTGGTGAGTTATCTTAACACCATCATATTATTTCTAAGGGTTTTGTTTGCCTATAAAATAAAACTTCCACATCCGTATTTTATCTGCCCCCCGGACATGATGTCTCCTGTCAGTCCAGCCTGGCCAGAGTTCAGATGATTATTGATTGGCACTGAAGTAAATGATACATCGTCTAAATTGGTTTGTTATTGTTATTCGACAGGAAATTAGGGTGTCCTCGCTGTGTTGGCACTCCTCTCTTCCTTTCATAAAATTATAAAAGACCGTGTCCTTGATTACGACTTCCTAAAGGTGACTCAGGCGATTATAAGAAGGTCCATAGGTTGAACTTTTTCCATAAGTCACCGGAATTTCACACAAGACCTCAGCAGGATGTCAGAGCAATATCTGCAACCTTTGCTTCCAGCATTATTGCCTGATAATTGCTGCTACAGCTACTGTTGTCTTCTCGAGTTGTTTTACTGCGGCTGTAAAGACACGGCACTCGGACTGACTGTTGATCTCTGTCCCGCAGGCCTGTGGTCCTTTGACCTGACAGTGACTCAGCTCATCCAGGAGAATGTGATCGAGTCGGAGCGCGGCGTGATCAACGGCGTCCAGAACTCCATGAATTACCTCTTAGACCTGCTGCACTTCATCATGGTGATTCTGGCCCCGAACCCGGAGGCGTTCGGCCTGCTGGTCATCATCTCCGTCTCCTTCGTGGCCATGGGCCACATCATGTACTTTGGCTTCGCCTTCAAGAGCCTGGGAAGCCGCCTCTTCCTCTGCTGCTCGCCGGAGCAGAAGGTGGAGACGGTGGACAGCCCCTCACTTCCTACCACCGTCTAACCCCGTCAAAGAGACTCTGTCCTGGGTACATACTGCTCACGCCTTACCCGACGCCTGCTTATTCATCTAACATGCAGAATGCTAATGCTAACACAAACCAGAGGAAGGTAACTTAACTCGCTATGCATAGCCATTAACAAAGCATTACTCATTAGCAGAAGGAAGCTAACAGTTACAGGAGACTAACAGTTTAGATGAGGCAGGTTTCCTCCCCTCGGTCAGTCCGGGAGTCAGACGAGAAGCCTCGGCGTCTTATCTGCGAGGCCACGCTCTTTGAAACACACATGTACTGTTCAAGAAATCAGGGGAAAAGGCACTGTAAAATATTCTCCTCCTAACAGCCTGGATCTAGCTGTAAAGATGTTTCAAAGGTGCTTCAGCTAACTTAAAGGCAACACGAGGGAGAAATCTCACAGGGAAGCAGGCACTGAGGCTCGGATTCAGGGGGGACGGCTGTCGGCGGAGACACCAGAGGGGCTTTTCCACACACAAGTCGGTCTGACTCGACGTCAGACCAGCGCGGCAGGGATTTGCATTTCCATCACTGAAGGTGCGTCTTTAACCGATGCACTCTTGTGTCGAAGGAGCGGCTCTAAATCCTCCTTCTCTCTCAAGAATCACCGCTAACAAAGCTCTGCTAGTTCGATATCCTACAAATCCTTCACAATAAAAGTCCCTCATTAAGTTTGAAAGCTTTTATTGTGAAGTGAAATCAGGACATAGCTAAAACAGTCGAATACAGCAGAAGGTACAGATGAATAATGTTTGTTTGAGGAGGGGAAAGTGGACGTCGAGACTTGTAATGGAAACGCAAATCAGCGCAGCACAGTTTGACCAAAAGCGTCGACGGAAAAGCTCCAGAAAAAGACAGAGCGTCCCCTTTTTTTGTCCTGACACTCACCTCTCAGTGGCTCCGTTGGTGCTGTAGCTGTGTCTGTTCTCTGATAGCCTTCTCCTGTCAGCTCACAGGATCATATTTAACCAAACACAAACTGGGATCTAGTCTCTTCATAAGGGTTATGCAATTAACTGTATTTATTCAGGAACTGCGGACGGTTGGTTTTTTTTTTGTAACGACTGTTTCATCAGTATTGTGTGGTCGTGCCATAAGAAGGAAATCCTATGCACCCTCGTCAATAACGCTCTCAGTTACCAAAGTGGCATAAAGGAAGTGAGGGAAACCAAACATTCCAAATATATATATTTTTACATCAGGTGACCGTAGACGTGTAGGTTCACTAACGCTTTCATACACCCGAGTTTCTCTGAACCTTTCTAACCCGCTCTGAGATTGTACTTAGATTTGTTTTATTTTCTGCTAGTTTACATGAATAGTGTTATTTTGTCACCTTTTTTTGATCTTTATGTTCCTTTGAGTAATTTTTAAATCGTGATTGTTGTTACACCGGCACTTTAAGTGATTGACGTCTGTCATTAACGCGTGATCAGGCATTTGATCAATATTTTTGCACAAGGCTGAAGTCCTGACCCCCCCTCCCCCCCTTGTTGAATCACTAATCGGCTCCTCGTCTGTTCTGGGGGAGATTGTGGTTTTAAAGACAAAGAGGCACATATTGTAACGCTCAGCGCCACATGTTCATGTTCAGGAGGAAAAACTGTACCAGTGAGGAAATCCAAACACGCTCAGCCTTCACCCTAAATGACCTTCCTTGTTCTTCAAGAGTCAGCCAGTCAGCACATTTTATCTGATCTCAGTTTACGCTTCAGACTGCCAGCAGGATCTGTGATCGGGTTTTACTGCTGTAAGCTTCAGCAGAGCTTTACAGCTTTACAGAACCAGTCCAGAAAATGTATTTCAGAAGCATCTCATGAGGGAAAAAACTCTCATTTCAGACACAAAGACTCAGTTTGCTTCACAGAGATGCAGAATTACATTAAAAATAAGACAAAGATCAGAAGTAGCTGCGCTTTAGAGTGAAGCTGGGTCAGTTTTTCTCAACTGTGGATACATTCACCACTAGAATTGCGCTCAGTAGAGCGCATACCTCCGCCAAGGCCCAACAGCCCCCTTCTGTACTCACTCAGATACCAACCACCTAACTACGCCTAATTTTTCCCTGAGGAATGAAATACTTTTCTCACAATGTTAAAGAAAGTGAGAAATGTTTTGTGTAATCCTGCTGACAAACCAACAAGCTCACACGGGCGAAAAACACAACTTCCTTGGCGGAGATGATCACAGGATTAATGTCAGTTTCAGAGAATATCTCTACGTAACGTTTAGACAACGTTAGCCACCATAAGCTTCTGGTCGTACCAGACCCAGTCAGGCTGTAGCAGCAGAGCCCCCGAGTGCATCGAACCGAGTTTTATGACTTCAGCTTTTCATTTTTAAAGAGGAATCATTTATTTTCATATTTCAGAAATCACACAATCTCGCCTTCAAGATCAAACCCAAATAAAGTCGTTGACGTAGCTACAACTAGCTCCTGTCCACATCTGACCTTCAGCGGTTTCTCCTCGCCTTACCGTAAATCAGCCTTGACAGCTGTTGAACGCACACATGTGGCTGCTGCATCGAGTCGGTCGCCAGCCGCGCCACGCCCGCCGCAAAATCGAGCCGGTCTGGCCAAGATTTTGGTAACAGGGGTAGAAGAAACATTTAGGTTGGAAACAGAAGTAGCCGCAGCAGATGTCGGAGAACAGAGGGCCACTTTCTCAGCTGCACATTCCCGTGAAATCTGGCGGCGGAGGCAGGATGTCTGCAGGTGTGCAGAGCCGCAGACTTAATTTTCATGTTTTCACGAGCGTCACCGCAGCAGCTCTTTGAATCTGCTGATTCAGGAATCTCACACGAGGCCATAACTCTGTATTTTTAATGTAAATACCATTAGCTGTCAGTCCGTATAAACTTACATACAGATATAATTGAAAAGTGCAAAAAAAAAAAAAGATTGTGTTTACTGTTGCCATGCTGTTTTTTACGTTTTTTGAATACCTAGTGTTAACATTGTGTTAAATTTCTGAAAGATTTTTTAAATCTGTGTATAAAGTTCAATCACTGCATTTCACCTGTATCATACTGCTTGAATCTGACATATATCTCTCTGTATATACAGTATATATATCAGTGTTTTATATATATATATATATAGTTGTAGCTGAATAGGAAAAGAAGCATTAAATCATTAAGAAATCATCTGTTTTTATGTCATAATCGCACTCCACTGAGTCTGAGGACGTTGGTTCTGCTTGTATTGCATGAGGTCTCTTAAATAAAGAAAACCTTCACAATCGCCCGTCTGTTTCGTGTGTGTGTGTGTGTGTGTGTGTGTGTGGTCACATACCACAGCAGAGTTAGCAGCTAATTTCCTTCCCAGAATCCATTTCTCTCTCTCTCAGACAGCCGTTGTTAAACTGAGTGACTTTAAGCCGAGCTGGATGATCCGGACAAAGGGCGAAGCGTGACCTGCTTTTTTTTTTTTGCGTGACCGAAAGGACACGTTAAAGAGCGATGACCGGTCATTTAAGCATTCAAACACTTAATGTTTATATATTTTTATTGCTCATTTTAAAACCCACAAGTGTTTTGTGACGGTCATATCGGGAGCTCGTACCACTTTAAGAGCTTTTACATAACACCAAATACCAACGCAACGCCAAGCGGTGGGGCCACAAATGAATACACAATAGTTCCTGTTTGAGTCAAATGCTTTGTTAGAGCCATCGCATATTTTAAAGGAACAGTTCACCATACAAATCAAAAGTCAAAAGTCATTATGTCCACAAAACATTACTGGAGCTTCACAGCAAAACAGTGCAGAAAGAGGAGTAAAGGAATCCATCGATGTCAAACTGGAATGACGTTCCTTCCTCCAGACAGCTTCACAATCATTCACACCTGGGCTCACCTGGCCCGAGCAACCCAGGCCGGTTGGGTCAACGACCCACATGTGGCCCTAACGAGTCTGAAACTCAGAGCTCACGTGTCCTTAACGACTCTGTAAGGACACTCCCATACAGAGTTTAAAAGCCTGCCACTCCCCTCCAGTTAGTCAGATCTGAAGGAGCCTCTTGGACGAGAGGTGAAACATCTTCAAATAAGTCCAGCTGTTGGTCGTGAATTTGATTAATCGCTGCATCCCTGACGTGTAACATCTGAGAGTAATTCAACTAAAAGTTCAACCCAAAGTTTGAAAAAATCAGTCGTTATCTGCTCACCCTCATGTTGATGGAGAGTCAGGTGAAGTTTTGCCGTCCACCAAACATTTCTGGAGCAAAACAGAGTCACAGCACTTTTCTAATAATGTAAAAAACAACCAACGTCTGGTGTAATCCAAATCTCCGGACGCGCTGAGACCCCAAACTGATCTCAGAAGACGTTATTTAAAACATTTTCTGAGCTGAAATCTTGAATCTCTGAAGGTTCATCCATGTTTTGCTGTGAAGACTATTTCACCTGACCTTCCACCAACGTGAGGGTGAGGAGATAATGACTGAACTTTTTAAACTTTTGGTTGAATTCACAGCCGCCTTCTTTCACATATACAGCATCGAGTCCTTCATGTAGAAATCCACAGCAGCTTTAAACAACTTGCTTGTACAGACAACCGAGAGAGACGAGAAGTTACAATCAGCTCACACACGGCCAATAAAATAGTGATTAAAGCCTAATACGTGTTCATTACTCTTTCACAACAGCAATAAAAACATGAAGATGGAGGCTTTCTGTGACGACAGTGACGGAGACAAATAAATCTGTCCTGCACTTGAGATGTTTCTCTTTATGACTACAGGATTAATGAGTGTTGGAGCAGAGGTTCGTCACATCTAAATAAAAGAAAGCTCCTCCTCACACTCGAACAACTACAGTATATAGACGAGAGGGAAAAGGCCACTGACGGCAGTGAAAGTCCAACGTCTACAGTCTGTAGAGAGATAAGTGAACACAGTGGAGATATCCTCCTCTGTGTGTCAACGATCTCTGGTAACAGAGAGGCAGATTTCTATCAAATAAATCAACGTTTCAGTCAGAAGATCGAGTCGAGGCTTTCTTGTGTTTTGCTGAAGATGAAACTTCCAGCAAAAACCTGATACGTGATATCAGAAATAACTTTCGACTGATACGACGGCTGATAGAGAGTCAGGTTATTTATTACAGATAACTGACTGGCTAAAAGAAATTAACCTTGCTTAGTTTGAGAGAGCACATTAAAGGGACAGTTCACACCTTCATGCTGATCTCTATAATATTTTTCAGTAGTAAAGTATTTGGTAAAAAATATCGTGATATCAGTTCTGTCCATTGTGAATCCCACAATGCTAAAACGATGAAGCGCTAGTTTAAGATTAATTCTAATGATCCACCTCCAAATTATGATGACGCCCAGGTTCAAGGTGCAACTCTGCCTCTGATTGGCTGAACGTGACCTAAACCAATCTCACTACTCGTGTCCAAATCTAACCAACAAACCAACCAAAGATCCTCAAAGCCCCACGTCCACAAAAAACACTTTCCACTTCCTCTTCCTTCTCAAACATACGTCATCTTTGCTGGAGTGTTTTGTTTTTTTATTGACACAAAAGAGTTTTAGACAGATCTTATATATACTTGTTTTAGATGTAACAGGGTTGTCTGTTGCTCAGTCTGATGCCTTGCTCAAGGGCAAATGTTAAAGGTAATTCAGTCATTTCTGTTTTTTTGTCTTAATGCACGTTTTAGAAAAGCACGCAGAACAAATAGTGGACAGCATGTAACCACGGTAGCCACTAACTGGAGCTGCTGTTAGCTAGTTAGCTCAGTTAGCTGTGCATCTAGCGGTCCGGACTGGACGCTCGGAGCACCAGGGGAGTGTCGGCGTTTATGTGGCGAGCACAGGAGCTCTGGAAGAGGTCAGGACGCCGCTACGTTAAAACTCTTGTAAAATTATTACATTTTTCCGTTGTAATTTCAGGCTGAGCTCGAGTGTTGTGTCATCTTTTTTACATTTACTGGATCTGTTTTACAATCGCAGCTCGTATCAGCCAATAAACAGATAAACGGCTCAGGAGTCGATAAGGATATGTAGGGTAACCCAGTTCGACGACCAACGCTCCCTCACGAGTTCACGACAACGACACGACGGACTCGTCGTCTGTGGCTTCAGGCACCTGATCGAGAAAGGAACTGAAAAACGCTGAGGTGAAAGTCGCCGCTTATCCAACTGTGGGAACAAAACGTGACCTTCAGAGAGAGCTTACTCAGGACTTCAGCTTTCGTTACTCAAGACTCTGCATGACTCGACAACTCCGATAATGTGACTCCTCAAGGTCACACATGAAATCTTTATGTTGAAGATTTCCAAGAACCGAAGCAGAAAAAATAAAAATGCACAGGCTGCATTTCCAGTGAAACATCATGTGTGTGTCATAGATCACCTGCTGATACAACAACGTGAGAAACGCCATGAACATACCGACACACAGCCTCCATTCAGATTTCATCACACACTACTGACCGCAGGTGAAGGTGTGAGTTTGGACTCTGGAAGACGCACTGAGGTTGTGCAACAAGGTGACGGACGAGGCAGAATCAGAGAGCGACAGCTTAAAGAAAGAGTTTTATTACAACTGAAGTGTAGAAAAATGTGTATTTGCACATGTATGACGCTGCTACAGACAGTTTTCACCTCATCACAGTGGATCTGATCAGTTTTTAATCGCTGGTTGACAAAAAAACAAAATGCTTTAATGTACAATTAAAAAAAAGTCTCAAAATAAATGATTGCGTAAGTATTGATCCCTCGACTGTAACATACTGAAATTATACCTGCTGCACCGATTGTTTTTAACCGTTTAAAGTCTGAACAATCTGTCCATCACAGGCTAACTTCAACCAATCAGACCAACAGAACACGGCGGAGATGTTTGGTTGAATCAAAGCCATCGAGGGAAAAGTGAAAAACATCTTTTTCATCGAGAAAAACCTTCAGTGTCGTCTGTTGCTCTTATTTCAGTTCAGCCTCGAGTTGAACACTGCGATTATTCAACTGTTAACAAAACAAACATGATGAAAATGTGTTCATGATGTGAGACAACTACCTCTCAAAATAAATAAAATAGCTTTTTGTGAGTGTTATCTCCGTTTCCCTGGAAAACAATCAGACTCAAATCAAACTCCACGAGATGGATCACATGCATCCGGCTGCATGACAATGCAAGTTAAATAAAGATCCAGGTTCTGATATCCTGTCATGAAACTACATCATGTGATTCAGAACCAGAGAAAAGATCAACACACTCTCAAGTTCAGGAGGAAATTCTGCACACAAGGAGGTTTACGAAACAATGTGAGGCTGATCTTTAGTACATTGTTACCACGACGACGATCGTACGTCAGCTTCCCACCTTTGTTAAATACTTCATCGAGCTTATGATCCCTCCAAGTGGTTGTAACGTTTGTATTATGTATAAAAACAAACCTACTGAAAGTCAGAAGGACACAAAAAGTTGTTTAGATGCTCGATATCACTGAGACCAATCAGAAAAATCTATCAAAGACGGCAATAATTCCACTTTTCTGGTACAATAGTAGAAAAATAACTATAGTCAGAACCTCTTTCAAACCCTAAACATACAAGAAAGGCTATAAATCTTTATGTGAACAACCTGCACACAGCGCTGGTAGAGAAGAAGTGAACTGAACACAAACACATTTATAATATCGTGAACATCTGTGCAGCCTGGGGTTAAAATCCTGATCATCTTATCGTTTCTTTGACAAACAACACAGGATGTTGAGAAGTTTAGCAGGTAAAACATTTCATGAAGGATCGCTGGTTTCAGGTCACCACAGAGCTCTTGCATGCTTTTAAATGGACTGGGAGGACAGACTTGTCAGTTTTGGTGATAAATGCTTCAGAGCTGCAGCTGAACGCAGAGAAATCCTGGACTGTGACTTGGAAACAGATTTATTTATTTCTTTACAACCACCACAGGGACGCGAGCCAAAGCTACGCAGGAACACGACTCAGAAACAATACTGTTTATACTCGAGGGTGACCTAAATTCAATCCAGCCCTCATCAGAAGACTTGGAAGCTGATATAAACTCGTCAACATTGACTCAAGGCTGCGGCCGCTGCCAAGAGGCGGACACACTTACGCAATCAAATATTTTCTGTTGTGTATCAGCAGAGAGTTTTGTCAACATTCTTCTTTCTAGAAGATTTATGAGGTTAGAAAACGATTAAAAAATAACAATCCACTGATGAAAACTTTCTATAAGCTCTGTATCTGTGTGAGTCTTTGTACACAGTGACGATCAGGAGTCCAGGAGGCCTGCGAGCCAGCTGTGGTCGAGCTTCTTCACCCTCCTCAGTTCCCTAACCTGAGCCTTGGTGAGAGCGTGGGCCGCCTCGCCTCCCGCCGCCGCCGCCTGCTGCTCCGGTCTCGTGCGGCTGGATTCGATTTCCTCCTCTGAATCCTCTTCCTCTTTCTCGCTCTCCATTTCCTCCTCGGCATGTTTACTTTCCTCCCTGAGGCCATGAGATCCCACGGAGAGAAAAAAAAGGAGTTAACGTGACTCTGCATATTTTCTGAGATAAACAACCAAGTCAGAATTTTCCCATGTGCCCAATTTTAGACAGCGTCTTAAGTTGTTGAGTCACATGAATGTTTTGTCAAGTCATCGGTCACAGACTCCCAATATGACAATCAGATGACCAATATTCAGTTATTAAATCTGAAAATTAGTTGAATTTCTTGAGCGAGACAACTGACCTGGCGTCTGTAACGGAGATCAACAGAGACTCCACAAACATGGAGCAGAGGAACGAGGTGGAGGGCAGGACGTGGGCCGGCGTCTGCAGGAGCTGTCGGCAAAAAACAACAAGGTTTAATGCACAACAAACACGCACGTCAAACAACTAAGCGAGTTAGTTAGTTAGTTAGTTACAGACTCAGTGAACACAGCCTGGCTATAGAGAAGGGTCGGCACAGACAGAGCTGCTGCCAGAGGAGGACAGACTCTGCTCCCACTGTGACCCACAAGAGGTAGAGTCAGAAGTACACTTCCTCACCTCATGCCCCAAATACCTCTGAGAAATGAACATTTCCCCAAGATAATAAAAATACACCCTGAATTTGAAAATATAACAGACGTAGAGAAACTCCCATATTTACTTGGGGAAATGTCCAAATGTGAGAACATTGCTGCTAAATTCATCACCTCATGTCATAACCTGAGGACAGCCAGTGGAACCTGAGAGACACAACTCAGGACTGACCTCTCTTCAATTGTTTCATTCACAACACATCAACACACACACACACACACACACACACATAACTTCAACAATCTTTCACAAACACACACAGATCAAATGTTGTTCATCATTTCCTACTATTTTCTTGATTTATGAATTGTACCTTTTGCTTTTATTTATTTATTTTTATTATTATCCATTATTACTTAACGCTTTGGCAACACTGTCGTTGTTACATTCATGCCAATAAAGCATTTTGAATTGAATTGAACTGAAATTGAATTGTTAGCAAATAAAATACAGGAACATTACAGCTGTTAACTGTTATCCGACTGTAATTTATTTTTTTAAACGTTCAACATTCATCGCCGACGCTGACTGCAGTTCACATCACGTCCACCAGAGTCATTAATAACAAGACTTTTCTCACTAAACCACATCCTGCCTTTAATAAATATTCTCTATTTGAATTTCAGCAGCCAAAAACAAAATTAAATGTCTGAAAATGTATTGACAACATGTAGTGGACATGTTCCACTCCGACCTCTTTGATGGCGACGGATCCCTGAGGCAGCGGCGTCCTCTCCGCGGACACGCCGCTCCGCGGGTCGTCACCTCCCTGCTGCTGCTGCTGCCGGTGTTTCCCCAGCAACAGGTAGAACGGCGTCATGGCGACGCTGTCATCGATCACCAGCTTGAAGGAGGAAGAAGAAGAGATTACAATGTCAGGAAGAGCAGGAAACGTCTCACATTAATAATAAAAAGCGGGAGGGAAAAGTAGGTCAGCAGTTTGTGCAGAGGTGAACCTTCAGCACTGATGTTTTTAGCAAAGATGAGAGAAACGGAGGGGGGTGATTGGGAGAGGAAAACAAAAGCAACATGAAACCACAGATCCTCCTGCCAGCTCCTGGAACTGGAACTGAACTCTTCACCATCAGCCGGTGTTCGTCCAAGAGGAGAAACCTGAAGCAACAACTGCGACAGTCCTGCTCACTTTATTTTCATTTTATTGGTTTGTAATGTTTAAACCGGCTTTAACCTTGAATCTCCAGGTGTGTTGATGTTGGACGTTTGTGATAAACTGGAGGATGAAGTGTTTCTTTATGTGGTCAGAATATTCTCCTCACTCACATAAATAAACTCTTTAAAAACACTCGAGCTGGAAAATGCTTCGTCATGAAGCTGGAAACAGCTCAGCGAGTATTTTAGCAGTGTGGTATTAGTACTTTTACTCCAGTAAAGATCTGAACAGTGTGTGTGTGTTGTACCTGTTTGCTGGACGCCATCAGTCTCTCCTCTTCTGTCTTGGTGGTGAACGTCATGAGGTCCTGCAGAGGAGATTCACAACAACATCAGCACAATACGTCCTTTTAATTAAATGTATTGTAACTAAAATGACATGCACAAAACAGAAAACTAACATTTAGCTTGTTTACATTTAGTTTGACTGGATTCACATGTTTGTTCTATCATTTCTTTGCAGTGAACACGTTTACACGAGAACATTTACTCAAGTAAATGTCTGAAACAGGAGCCCAGCTGTCGTCTTATCTCTTTAACTGTTCGTGTTGTTTACCATGTACTGAGTGAGGAAGTACAGCTGCGAGCGGTTCAGCCACTGGCTGCTCTCCTCGCAGCTCTCCAGCATCTCCTCCCTGGGGGCGAAGACGGCGCGAGTCACCGTCCCCGAGCACACGGCCTTCTGGGAAAACAGCGGCCGAGGCTCGCTGGGTTTAAACACAAACACTGAAAAACAGAGGAGAGAGGAGAAACCAGTTAAGATCATTATACTGGGAAGAAAAACGCTCTGGCTTGTTTGATTTCTTTAAAACAATCACAATCGTCTTGGGTGGCGTCACGCTCAGGGTGCAGCGACGGTGCTCCGACTAAATGGTTTCAGGGGGACTTGTTTTGCACTCAGGGAACCAAGTGGTGGAATCAAAATGGCTAAATCCCTGCTGGTGGCTTGTTTAAGTAGCCGTACTGTTGCCAGTTTCAGCGTGTAGGTTGCTAGTTGTTGTTCCCTGTAGCAACGGGGACTCTGAAAACAATAACTCAGAGATAACAGAGGGGAGGAGGACTTCAGGTATTCAGGGAATGCTGCCTCCCATCTAGTGGTTAAATGTTATTCTGCATCCAAACGAATACTGCTCTCTAGCGCCTCGCGTTTTCAAACGTGCGTTGCAGCCTGTTGGAACTACGGCAGGCGGGATGTGTCAAGATTCAAGAAGCTGTGACAACAACGTGTCTTCAAACAGCACTTCATCAAGTTTAGTTTCGGGTGATGAGGTACGTTATTTCAAACAGACTTCAAACTGCAGCTGACGAGCGCGTCTGGCTAAGCTCCTTCTCCGTTCCACAGTCACGCTGGCTCTGAGTGAAAACGCCTTTAGCCTTATCTGTACCACGTAGAGCTTTTTGTCCCTCTCACCAGTTCATCGTTTTTTATAGGGCGGAAGGACATGGAAGCCTCCGTATGAAAAACTTCCCATAAGGAATGAATGGGACGGGGTCAAAAAAGTCGCAAAATCATTGACATTTTTCAAACATCTCCTGCTCTGGCAGACTTTGACCTAGAGACACCATTCAAACTTTAAAATGTAGGCACAAGTCTTATCTATTTGAGTTGTATTTGAACTTTCTTTCTACGATGTTTAGTTTTTGAACGGTGACCCTTAATTGATCGTGAGTGATTTCGAAAAATTCAGAAAAATTCAGGATTTTCAATGAGTGTGTATTGCGGAATGTTCGCGCAGCACCAACTGGCAGAGTGGGGGAGCCTGAAAAAAACTCTCCGAAAATGTTTCTTTAGATGACGATCCTAGCCACAGATTTCACACTACAATAGTGATATTTTCCAAGAACGTAGCCACACTTGTCTTCTGTCTGGCAACGTGTCCACTTTATCGGGAGGATGTACGGTTTTTGAATTATCTGCGTCTAACCGACACAAACTCCAGCAACTGCCCCATAAGCCCCAATGTTAAACGGGAAGAGGATTTTGGGAGAAAAGCAGAAACTGCCCTGCTTCTCTTCACGCCCAACTTCCTGCTTCACGTCACAATGTGTGATTCTTCCCTCAGGAGGAGAAGTGAGATTGTTGGCAGAGATCATTTTACACCAATGAGGACTTATTTATGAACGAAGACGCTGATTTGAGGTAATAAATTACTTAAAACACTACACAGTGGACCTTTAAAGGTGCGCTTCATTTGACTTTCAGGGAAAGGTCAGAGAGAGAAACTGCGAACACTACTGAACGTAGCGCAAATCAAACTTAGATTACCTCGTCCGTGAGTCATATTAGATAAATGATTATCAGTAACGGTCGATCGTCAGACTACATCTTTTGTTATCGTGATTGAGGTAGCGGCAGAAATGACATACTGTGCTTTAAACCTTTGAAAAAAAGCAAAGTCTCAGTTTGAATCTTACAGTCGGTGCATCCGGCCTGACAGCAGAAGGCCGCCATGTTCTCAGAGAGCGGGTCGGCCAGCAGCAGGCTGACGTCCATCGAGGTGCTCCACTCCACTGAGGACCAACAGGAACGCATCGTTAATGAGCACGAACTGAACCAAAGTGCAACAAATGTGATTTTATTGTATTTCTTTCTCGTGCAGTCTCACATGAGCAGGTGAGCAGGTTCCAGCAGCAGAGCAGGTTGCTGCCGGTGGTTCCCAGCAGATACTTGGAGCAGCTTAGTCGCCCAAAACAAAGATTCCTGGTGGAGGAGAGAAAAAAAAGTCTCTTTTGTTTTCTTGTGACTATAAAGAATCTCAAGTGCAACCCGCCCCCCCCCGTCACACCGCACATATTTCACAGGATTAGCTTTTGAGTTTTCCGCTTTGGGGGCTTCAAATGGGAACACGCAAGTGAAAGAGTCTGAACACCCACGAAGAAGCAAAGAGCCGGAAAATCTGCGTCTGGAAGATGGATCAGTTTCAGAACTTCAAAATGCTTCCTTCTACGTGTTAACCATGTTGTTCAAAAGGGACATTCTCACGCTAAAAAGGTGAATTTAGTCTATTTTATAAGAGTTTTGTCAAAGACAGCTTTTCACAAAGTTTTAAAAAAGTTTCTCTAAACTCAACTCCTCCCAAAAGTGAGTGATTTTTAAAGGGAGTCTGGTGACTTTCAAGTCAAGGAAGGAACATCGGTTACTGTTAACTGTATTTGTGAAATCTGACATGTTTAGCATAGATATAAAATGTTGTCTTAATAAATTTAGGGTAAATTGTGAAATCAATTGAAACCATGTGTTCAACCAGTTGCTAAATGTTGGTTGCACTTCAGACACAGAAGCAGGCTGGCACAGCAACATACCGACAGTTTTTACAAGGAAAGAAACAACTTAATGTATTGAATTTAATGCTGAATTAACAAGAAGGGACAAATGATTTAGAATTTTTCATGGCAAAGTTTTGCAGAGTTTTAAAAGTTTCTCCAAACTCAACAAATCCTAAAATCGAGTGATTTTTAAAGGGAGTCTGGGGGATATTGCCGTCTGTAGTCGGTGAGGTTGGAGGTGAAAGAGTCGACCCAGTTCTACACATCCATAGGTGGTGGTTATGTGAGGGGCACCGGGGCAGCTGTCACAACATCTGACCATCAGCGTCTTCATCTCTGAAGCCTTATTAAGCACAAACTCCCCTTCAGCTCCCCATCACACAGGAAATGTCCCCTCATGATGATTAAAGAAGTTTCTGGACGGTTAAAATGTTTTTCTCTGCTTCTTCATTTTTCAGATAAATCTGCAGGTCAGCTCTCTTTGTTGTTTTTTCCTTCTAAATATTCTGAACGCTGACTCAGAGTTCTGGTCTCGCTGCAGAAAAAGTGGTACAGAAACCAGCGGCAGTAGTTCCGTGTCCTCGTTGACCGGAGCGGCCCCCTTCCTCAGCCGGGGGGGACGACACATTTCTGAGACTCGAGCAACGTTGCGAAACTGCAGGCGGCTGACAGGCAGCACTTCTGCTGAGAGGAACGACCTGGTCTGGACCGCCGCCAGCGTGACGACGAGGTTATTTAACTGTCCTCGACAGAGAACAGAGAAACAGCCAGACTATAAAACAACTGGTTGCTTAGTGAGTCTGTGTGTGTGTGTGTGTGTGTGTGCACTGCGCTTTAAGTAACTGTCCTCTGTTACTTGGATGTTTGTCTGAATGAAAGCTCAGTCTGTTCTTACTACTTAACGACTGATATCGACTGAATGCACCTGCAGCACAGACAACAGTCGGCTCCTTATTCAGCTCATTTTCTTGACACAGTTTTTCTCAGGAGGCTGGTGAAGGTTTTCTTTTCTCATTTACAGAATAAAAAGCGTTTTTTCTGAGTGCCAGAGACTTTTTTCAATTGTTCCCAATCAGGAGGGAGAATCTGAGGCCACCCAGAAAAAAGGCGCAGCGTCTTCGAGTTAAAAATCTTTCAACTTTTCCTCTCTTGGCCATAAAATTCTAACCTGATTCTCGCCAGATGAATGTCGTTCCGCCTCGCTCCACTCATCCATCTGGGATCGCTCCATTGGAGATGTGTTTCAGAAGGCTGGGCCTTATCAAAAATCCTTGCATATGATTGGATAAACCACTTGTCTGTCATCTTTATTGACGTGCTACTTCAACCACTCACATCGAAACCAACCTGTGACGTAGCGACGCAGGGAAAACCTAACCTGACTCTCGCCAGATTAATTTCGTTCCGCCTCGCTCCACTCATCATATGTGAGTGGAGCGAGGCGGAACGAAATGCATCTGGCAAGAGTCAGGTTAGTTCTCTGATGTTCTTTTAACGAAAAAATATTGGGTAGATTGGACAACACGGATGAAATAGCAGCATCAGTGTTGACGCTTGCTTCCTCGATGCGAGCCGCCATTGTTGTCTGAATCAAAACAGTCGCTTCTCCGCTACGTCACATCTATGAAACTCCCGCCCGGCGGTCCTGATTGGCTCTACCATAAAATCTGGTGCCGAAATCCCTCCCAACGGGAGCGATCCCAGATGGATGTGAGTGGAGCTAGGCGGAACAAAATGCATCTGGAGAGAGTCAGGTTAATAAAATTCACCGTACTCTTGTCTCTTATGGCTCATGTGTCGCAGCCACATCCTCCTCCTCTGATGTTCCGATGTCAAATAAAAAAATTAACGATGGAAAACCACAAAGGTGCAGCGTCGATCACACAGTGGAGGTTGTCGTGTTACTGTCGCTGTAGAGACAAGATGCACATGAAGCTTTTTTCTCTCAGCGTGCAACCGCTTCATCTCAGTGCTGCTGAATGCACAGCCAGCACTTTTCTGTGGACACCCTTTAAGTTGCACCATCCAGCTTCCTTACGCCTCGGTCAGTCTCCTACCTGCCTTTACGACACCAAATAATATATATAATTTCTATCAAACATCTCATTCTCACCGATACAGTCACTGCCTGACTGTGTTGACACGGGCTGCTGAGATGACGAGGCACATTTGCCTTTATTTATTTATCCTTTTATTTTACTTAATTCCTTCTCTTATTTCCTCTTTTTGTCCAAAGTTCCTAAATCAGACGTTGCAGCAATAACAAGTTTGTAAGGAAGTGTGTGAGGACATGATGAGAAAGAGTTTCATTGTTTGGTTCATGAGCTCTGCCTGGATACCGTCCGGTCTACAGCTTCTGTGCAGTCTCTAAACCATCTCTAATCTGACCAAGCATTGAACGATAGTTTTAACACGTGCTACAAACACAATCAGTAATGAGCCCTAGTGAATGTGTTCTGACCTGACGGCTTTTGGCGGCTGCGACAGCGTCGTCAGCAGCTCCCAGGAGGCCGGACTCCACACGGTCACCACCTCCTGGAAGCCGACGGCCAGCAGGGAACCGTCGGCCGAGAAGCTGCAGCACTCGGGCACCAGGCCGTGATAGGCTCCGACGAAATCACACGACCAGGAAGGACCTTCGTCTGCTGGCGGGAGAGAGCGAGACAGACACAGAGAGCGTTGGATTAGTGAGAAACACAGCCAGACGTTCAACCTGCTCTGTTGTGGAGCCAAAATGGTGGAGGCTGGCACGGACGGACTGATTCAAAGTGATGTCTCCACGGATAAAAATGTGCAAAATCAGAGTTTAACAAAGCACTCGAGGTAACTTAGTTAGCTTACAGGATAAATCTGAGCTGCTCACCGGTCAGAGAAGTTAAAAGAGAGCAGTAAATATTACCACACTTCGACACAACTCAGCCAAACTCTGTGTCTTGCTTGAATGACGGGCTGCTTACCCTCCGTCTGGGTCGGTGCAGCCAGCTGCCAGGCTTTGAAGTGCCCATCCTTGCTGGTGGAGACCAGCATGGTGGTCTGGCTGTCGGTGGCCTGGCTGAAGCACATGCCTGTGATCTGGGCCTCGTGGGGGGCCGAGATGGTCGTGTTCAGCACAAAACTGCAGGTGATACAGTAAGAAGGTTAGAAGGTTGTGATCAGGGGCAAGTTTTACAATCCCGAAAACACTTTTAGAAGAAGTCTACTACTGAATGTATCGTGTCATCGGCCCTGTTCAGACCTGGTATTCAGATCCGTCCTAAGTGATCCGATCACTAAATCCGTCAGTTCACGCGAACATCACCATTCCAAAGAAAGCGATATTTATGACATAAAAAAAGATCCATCTTCATGTTTAACATTTGCCGAATTTACAAGAAGGCCCAAATAGTTAAGAATTTGTCAAAGACAGCTTTTCACAAAGTTTTTAAAGTTTCTCCAAACTCAACTCCTCCCAAAAGTGAGTGATTTTTAAAGGGAGTTTGGGGACTTTCAAGTCAAGGAAGGAACATCAGTTACTGTTAACTGTATTTGTAAAATCTGACATGTTTAGCATAGATATAAAATGTTGTCTTCATAAATTTAGGGTAAATTGTGAAACTGTGTGTTCAACCAGCTGCTAAATGTTGAGAGGTACGGTGCACTTTAGACACAGAAGCAGGCTGGCACAGCAACATACTGACAGTTTTTACAAGGAAAGAAACAACTTAATGTATTGAATTTAATGCCGAATTAACAAGAAGGGACAAATGATTTAGAATTTGTCATAGCAAAGTTTTGCAAAGTTTTAAAAGTTTCTCCAAACTCAACAACTCTTAAAATCGAGTGATTTTTAAAGGGAGTCTGGGGGATATTGCCGTTACTTGTCGAAGTTTAGAAACAGAGTGCTTCTTCTCCTTCTTCTGAATGGGGTCTGAGTGATCGGATCTCATTTGGTTGGGTTCATTCACACCTGTACTTGGAGCTGTCCACCTGTGATTGGATCCCTCAGGACAGATGTTGACACCAGGTCCGAACAGAGCCACCGACTGGCCGAAACATTACGTATAATTCAGACGTCTGTACCTCTGTGTTTGTTCGTCAAACGCCCACAGCTTCAAGTTGAGCTCCAGCTCAGCACCTTTCTGTTTTCTTTCCTCGACTGTTGCCAGCCAGTTTCCAGAGGCATCAAAAGCCGCCTTGACCACCTCGAACTGCTGCAGGCCCGACTCATGAATATACTCCTGCTGCACGATGTCCAGCTGTGGGAGAGACGATGACAGCAGCGTTAAGGAGGCTCGTGGATCAGAGTGGGAGTGTTTGAACCTTCTGTCTTTAGCTGGTAATTATATTAAGTTTTCTTCGAGTGCTCGTACCCACATTAATGTTATTCCAGGTGCGGAAATAGCACAGCGAGCCAATAAAAGCCTACGAGAATTATCCACAGAGTTGCTTACGTTGTAAAGGAGTTTGTCTCTCTGGAGCGAGTAAAACTGCAGGTGACCCGGTTTCCCGTTCAGCACCAGAGATTTGCTGCGTGGGTCGATCATCAGGTCTGTCCCGACACTTTCTCCTGCACGAGGACGGAACAATACAGTGTTTGTGTCCACGTAACGTCTTTTTACAGCAGAAAAGCGCTAGTTGTGCACAAAATCACACATCACGTTGGCTCATTGGGCTTTAAAATCTTCTGTTATCCCTCAAATGAAGTTAAGAAGAACTCCTCAAAGCAGAAGAAATAAAAAATAGAAGAAACCTCAAGATTTAAATGTTTACAACTGAGATATTTGTTACTTTTCTACATCTTCTTCACAATCAGTGTCAACAACTTGACTGAACGTGCTGGTTCTTCTGTCTATATGGACTTCCTGTAAAGCACAACTGCTTTCCAAGAACTATTCTTTACGATCACATCTTTTATTATCTGTGAGCTGTATATAGGATGTTTATGATCTTCATGCTGCCGGCGCCTCCCGTCTGTACCCACCTTTGACCAGGCCCTGAATCACAGCCGACACTTTAACACAACTCTGGATGATCGTGATCTCTGAAAGAAAGAAAGACAGAAATCAGTTACAGCAGCCGTCTCATCAATCATGAACATGTGAGCTCTTAATGATAACGATCATAGAGGAGTAAAGAGACCAGAAAATATTCACATTTAAGAGGCTGGATTCAGATAAATTTGTCGCTTTTTTCTTTAAAAGTACTCGAAACGATTCATCGCTTATTAAAATAGTTGCCAATTAATTGCTAAATCCACTAGATGAAAGCTTTAAAAGGAGTTATGTGCAGAACTACACCCACTTGTGCTATAATAACACATCTTGTTGTCTAATACAGGAGCCAGTTACTCACTGTTGTCACTGTGCGAGGTACAGAACAGCGCTCCATCAGGCGAGACAGCGATGTGCGTGATGGCGGCTCCCAGACGAGGCAGGAAGTCCCGCTGGTTCTCTTGGCTGTATCTCCACTGGACCAGCACCGACTCGATGCCTCCACTCAGCAGGTTGGTGCCTGGTGACACAAAGCAGATAGATATGAAGAGTAGTGTCCCGTTTCATAAATTCATTTTCAGCCAAACAGCTGCAGTGGGATGAAGAACGACCGTGTTATAGAAGTTTCTACCTTCTGGGGTGAAGCTCAGAGAGCTGACGGCGCTGTGGTGCCAGTGCAGGGTGGAGTATGTGTACTCCTTCTTGTGGTTGAAGTTTCTCCTGAGAGGATAAATATTAACATAAGAAAAATAAAGTTTCTCCACTTCTACATTCATACACACACACTGACTTACACAAACACGAATGGGGAATATAAGCAGCTACAAGGAACTTTCATGTTTTGTTGATCATGGCGGCCCAACTGAAGCCTTCTGTCACAAAGATCATGATCGAAAATCTGGCTCGAATCTGGCACAGTGTCTTTCCCAATAGAGAGCTGAGTTCACTGGTGCATCATCAGGAAAACTCAGGAGACTAAACAACTGTTCAAAATGACCGAACACTGGGTGAGAGTGTGAAGCTTCAAGGTCGTGTTGTTTTCTTCACTCACCACAAGCGAATCTTTCCATCCTCGTGTCCCGTGGCGATGCAGTCCTCGTTCGGATGACAGGCGACACATGTGAACGTGTTCTTGCCTCCCTTCTTGTTGTCTTCTTTCAGGGAAAACCTGTAAACGACCCAACACGATGTGGTGTTACTCACTCAGGGTTTCAGGGACGGTCTTTAATTCACTCTGACTGAAGGATCTCACACTGTGGCTCACCTGTAAGCCTTCTGCTTCTTGAAGAAGAAAACCTCCAGCTGCAGACCGTTAGCTGAAGCGATATATTCACCCTGTGAGGAGGATTAGACTTGTTGATTAACACATACATACAGGAAAGCTGACGAGGGATGTGTATTTAAAAAGGTGCTCTTAGACGTAGGATTTCTCCGGTGATCGAGCATCGAACAGGGAGCTTTACTTGGAACAAAGTTATTTATTGAAATGTCGTTTTACAAGTTCATTTGATCGACTCTTTTTATGCTTCCACAGGAGTTTATTGGTCTGAAATGAATCTACAGCGAGCTCTCATGTCCCCCAACCCTCGGATACATCAGCAAACTAACCAAGTGAGTGTTATCAATCATGGGAACGTAACGTCTCCAGATGTTGTGTTGGTGACAGTAGTGACGGTGAACGTACCCCTCTGCCGAAGACGGTGGCGGCGGGGTTGGAGCTGATGTCGGTGAGCACAGCGGAGAGCTCTCGGGCCTCCACCAGCTGATCTCCGCTCTGTGGCAGATGTACCGCGACCAGCTGGAACAACTCTGCACACACACACACACACACACACACACACACACACACACACACAATCAAACATGAGCCTATTACACATTCTTACCCAGTGACCTCTCACCCAGTTTCTACTTCACACACATTAAAGACACCGAGAGAATGATTTAATTAGCGACTCCTCGTGGAGGATTCAGAGAAAAGGACGCTGTAATAAATCTGGTACTTGTGCTTTACTTGAGTATCTCCATGTTTTGATGCTATATACTTCCACTCCACAACATTTTAGAGGCAAATGTTGTACTTTTTTTTACTCCACTACATCTGTTTGATAGCTTTAGTTACTCTTCAGGTTGCAAAATGCATCAGAGTCAAAGCAGCGCAACTTTAAATGTATTTATCTTATCAGCAATCCAATAAATAAATTTAAAAAACTGATCAGAAACACACATCTGAGTGAAAAACTAAGACCCTTTCATGAGTTTTACATCATGAGGTCTTCCTGCACTAATAAAGCCCGGCTCTGCAGTTTGCTTGGTATCATTTCCGCATTTTTATTTACGACTCTCATCTTATGGTCTCACGCATCTCAAGCTGAATGAGTAAATGCTGTGAGAGTGAAGGTTCAGGTTCAGACAGATGTCGCCAACATTGTCCATCAGGTATCTGCGAGTACACACACTAACAAGAAGCTAAGGTCTTTAGACGGAAGGCAACTTGTGTAACTCCATGAGACAAAATCCATTCAGGGTCAACAGAATACAAATGTTGAAGAAGAGATAGAAAAGGTTTCAAACCTCCAGATCTTTTGTCACCCTGCATGGGAGTGACGATGAAGATGACTCCTTCATGGTGTGGAGATGCGTGGATGGAGAAAATCGGGTATCCGATGACATACGTCTGGAAGAGATCACACAGCTGTCAGACATCACAAACTGATCCTGACCCTTCATCCTTCACTGCAAAATAACCTACTGTATATCATGTTAGGTCAAAAAAACAATCACCATGAGCTATAAAAGGCTCATTTTAAGTTGATTAATGCTTTAAACCCACCATGAAAAGGTTGAGAGACCAAAATGATGTTTGAAAATGTTTTTGTTTTTTTTATCCTTCATTATCTGGTCATGTGCTGCCACTTAGATGTAGTGGAGAAGAGGCATAATTGCAGATATTGTCCACTTCCAAAGTAATTGGTTAAATATAAAGGCTACAACATACTAACAGAGAGAAAATGGAAAGCATGGTGGGTGGACTGGAATGACACACTGACTGATAAGACAGGAGAAACAACAATACAAGGATGAAGCCGTACTTTAATTAAGATGCCGTCTGTGAAGTCCCACAGTCTGACAGTGCCATCTGCTGAGCAAGAGTAGGCCTGCAACAAAACAGGGATCCATCATCACATTGAAATCATTATAAACAGAAACATGTAATCTTATTTCACTGAAGAGGCATTAAAAGCATCAAACAGGCACAACACTAAGACAAATATCAAAAGAACCACATTAAAATAAATTCTAATACTTATAAAAAAAAATTATTTAAAAGAAAACTTCACCACAAATGCAAAGAAAAAGACTCTACACTGTATTTCACAATACAATCTATATATTGTACATAAAGAAATCACCACTAAACTGGAGATGAAGAGGCCAGAAGGTTGTATTAATTTTGAGAAGATTCAGGAAGAGATTCGGTGGTTACATTTAAATAGCTCTCGAAAGATGTAAGAAAAAGTCCTCTTTATGTTATCGCTTCTGTTTGAGTAACAACTGCAGCTGAACTCTTTACATCCCCGTTAACAGTGTGGAGGTATGACCGTACCTGCAGGTGGTTGGAGGGTTTGATCAGCACACCTGTCACCAGGTCGGTGTGTCCCCGTAGGTCGTGGATACACTCCTCTGTGGAGGTGCTGAACACCTTCACACACTCTCCTGAGGCGCATAGGAGGAACCTGAAGAGACAAAACGATAAAATTTACACAAGTACAGACAGATAACTGATCAGAAGATGGTGCTGAAGTAAGAAGTTCCCATTTGGTAGTTAAGGATGAGGTCTCTCTCAAAAACAACTTTACTTAGACATGTCAAATTTAGACCAGATTATCCCAGACAGGGTTTTAAGACATATGGAACCTTTATTCTACTGTGAAAATAGGAAAAAAACAAAAACAACGGAGGTTTGAACAGCCTATGTCACATCTAGACCACACTGGACCAGGTCCACGAGAGAAAACTAGTATACCTAAACATGTAAATTCTGCATTAGATTATCCCAGAGAGGTTACATATTCTATAAAGCACAGTTTAAGACATTAGAAATGTTTATTCTACTTGTGAAAATGCAAAAAAAGGAGGATTTTACAGCTTTTTTCACATCTAGCCCACATTGGAACAGGACCAGATAGAAAACTACTGTACATACACTTGTCAAATCTGGATTAGATTTTCCCAGAGAGGTTACATATTCTAAAAAGCACAGTTTACGATTCATGAACCCTTTATTCTATTTGTGAAAATGCAATAAAAAGGGAGAATCCACTGCTTTTTTTCCCACATGAAGACCACATTAGACCAGGTCCCTATCAAAAACCACCACACTTAGCATCACCAAACCTAGATTAAATTATTTAAGTGAGGCCAGACGGTATGTGGGACATTAAAGTCACCGTTACAAAGTGTGAGACGAACTTTAGATACCTCTTTCTAAACAGCAACAGAGAATATCAACAACTACGTTAGCTGGCAGCTTGTGATGCTAATGCTAACGGCTAGCACCGGCTGAAGCTCTCCGGCTGATAAAAACCCGCAGAAAGTGCGAGAATTCCTTCCCGCCGAAAAACAAACATTATCGACATTAAAACACACTCTCACCTTGAATCGTTGGTGATGACAGGCTTCCTGAAGTTTATTTTACTGCCACCTCGGTGAACCACGCGGATATCCCCGTGTTCAACCATGTTTTCACTGGAGTCAACTTTGACCTCTGACCCGCCGCTGCTTCTTCTTCGCTGTGTTTATTAGAGGCGGTTTACAGGCGCCACCTGCTGGGCTGGAGAGGAAGAACCAGAATCAGCTTTTTAGAGGTTATTTATGCCACAGATTGGTAAAAAACAGTCCATCCAGTCTTTTTTTACTTTATGTAAATCCTCAAACAGACTTGATTTCATTCATGAAGGACAGTTTACAGCCCTGCAAGTCTGTTTTATAAGATAAAATACCCATAAAGGGCCAAAACAAAGAGCAACATGCTGTTTTTCACTTGCCAAAAAGTGATCGCAGCTCTGAATTCTTGACTTTAAGATTAAGAAATAGGATGATTTTGGACTGGAAGTTTAATCAAAATTGCAATTTGCAAAGGAACTAGTAACTAAGGCTGTTAGATAAATGCAGAGGAGTAAAATGTACAATATTTACCTCTGATATGTAGTGGATTACTGGTGCGCTTGAGTAAAATAAGCTACAACTACCTTGAATTTGTATGTACAGTATTTGTGTAAATACACTACATTCCACCACTGATGGTAAATAAATAATTTATAACAGTGACAGTGTCAGATGTGATCCTAGATTATAAATTAATTCAAAGAAGCAAACTGAGCTAAACTTTTACTTAATATGAACCAGAGTGAATAGCGCCATATTTATTTAACTATTGGTGACCAGAATGATTTGTTCTTGGTCTTACTTGTTTGTTTAACATTGAATTGCTGCAGTTTCCTGTCATAAAGAACTATGTGCTCTTGTGAACTTTCATTTTCTGGTCACATTCACCGTGAAGTTCACTTTTACTTCTGTGTTCCTACTGAGAGAAGAAAAACAAAACAAAACAACAGAACAGCGACTAAGTGTCTCAGAAAATAACATTTCCATTACACAAGTTTTTACCTCTCTTTAATTATAAAATCTTTTTTTTTAACTTTTTTTAAATTGTAATTTCATCTGATAATTAACTAACTTTTAATTCAGATAATTTACTTTAATTCCCCAACAAAATGAAAGTGAAACAAATTCCTACATAACAATTAATTCCTCCAAACTTAAAGCAGTTTACAAGTCTGATCCCTCATGATTTTATTTCATGACTGTTTAATAAAAGTGTTTGTGTCGAAGTAACGTCTTAATCTGTATCTTTAGTTTAAATCCTTTGATTGTTTGGCTACATGTCTTCAATTGGCTTAAAATAAAAAAATAAAAACTTAACAATATTAATTCCTCAAAAAGCTTGAGGGGACATTAATTAAAGGTTCTGCCAAGGTTTTTCAACATTAACCAACATTAAATTTCCGTAAATGTTCTTTTAAGGTTTGACAAGAACAACCCTCACAGAACTTTCAAGGAATGTTTCCTGAATGTTCTCTAAATCTTGAGGGAACATTTTTAAGGCTTTTTTAAAATGTTCTTTTAAACGGTGATAAAACGTTCTATAAAGGTGGCTAAAAAATTAACCCTCGGGGAACCTTGAAGGAATTGTTCCCTGAAGGTTTTCTCAGGGCTATTTTGTGAAACCTTAAAAGCACCTTTTAGGGAACGTTTCCTGAAGGTTCCCTTCGTTCTAGGGTTTTATTCATGTTACTGTATTTATGTTGGTTTTAGCCTTTGGTTCTTTTTAAGAATAATCTTAAGGAAATGTTCCCTGAAGGTTCTGTGAGGGCTGTTTTTGTTAAACCTTTAGAGGTTCTTTCAACATTTCACAAACATTACCCTCACAGAACCTACAGGGATGTTCCCTAAAGGTTCTTTAAAGGTTTATTAC
Organism: Lagodon rhomboides; assembly: GCA_039737535.1. Lineage (NCBI taxonomy): Eukaryota > Metazoa > Chordata > Actinopteri > Spariformes > Sparidae > Lagodon > Lagodon rhomboides. Next base: position 29,528,225 of record CM077790.1, on the reverse strand, counting down.
CTTCCATGAACATTTTCTAAAGGTTCTTTTTTTTAAGAAGAGCCAAAGTCAATAAAAAAAAACAATACAAATAAATACATCCCAGCATTAAAGTTACCTTTAGTGTTCCCTCAAGGTTCCCTGAGGGTTAACCTTGAGGGAACAGAACAAACAAACTGAAACAATCTGCACATTGATTCATGTGTGACATCACCGTGAATCAACATTTCTTTTCAAAGGTGAGCGACATGAAGTTATAACACGCTCTGACACATTACCGGTAAAAGGATACCTGATTCCTGTCTCACCACTCTCTGTGAGTGTGTGTGTGTGTGTGCAGTGATTGGATGGGGTGTGTTGCTGAGTACCTGCCCACTGAGAGTAAATGAGGTCGCTTCCTGAACCGACTTCCACTATGAAGCGAAAGTCAGAGAGAGAAACAAGTGCACGTGGTGAATGAGACGGACGAGCAGCAGAGCAGAGAAGACTCAGGTAACCAGCAGAGACAGAGACAGAGACAGAGGAGGAGGAGGAGGACGGCGGAACCAGAACCTACACAGAACACATATCATACATTTAACTAATACAGAGAAGATACCTGACTCTCTTCTTCTGTCTGTCAGCATGAGCCAGTGGAAGCAGATTCAGCAGCTGGAGATCAGACTCCTGGAACATGTGGATTATCTGTATGATGATAACTTCCCCATGGACATCAGACAGGGACTGGCCAGCTGGATCGAGTCCCAGGACTGGTGAGTTCTGACCCGTGTGTGTGTGTGTGACACAGAAAAACAGAAAGAAGCTGCGAGAGTAAATAAGAAAATGTGTTATGTTAAAAACACAGATTAATCTTTACTTCAGTAAAAGTACAAAAGTATCGGCATCAAAATATACGTAAAGTACTGAAAGTAAAAGTATTATTATCACATTATGCCCAATGTCATATTTAAGAATAAAGTATTTTATATTATTGGATAAAATTATTGATGCATGAAAATGTTAATTACGTCACAGCAGTGATGGAAAGTAACTAAGTATATCTACTTAAGTACAACTCTGAACTACTTGTACTTTATACTTCCACTCTACATTTTGGAGGCAAATATTGTTCTTTTTTACTTCACTACATTTATTTGAAAACTTTAGTTACTAGTTACTTTGCAGATTACATGCTGCATCAGAGCCAAAGTAGTGTACTCTATTACTTTGTTGACAATCGGATTTTTAAAAATGCTGATCAGATTTATGCTGATTACATGTAAATATACGTCGGATTTACTTTAAATTGTACTTTTGATACATTTGTTGCCAGAAATTCCTTTTGATACTTGAGAACATTTGAAATCAGATACTTTGATACTTTTACTTTTGCTTTGACTTTCACTTTTACCAAAGACATTCTGCAACATCATATCTTTCCATTTACTCAAGGATGACTTATATATATTAAAAATGTCAGATTTCAATATCAGAAAAATGCTGAATATATACACAGTTTATATATTTATGATTTATTTGTACTTTTGATACTTAAGTACATATAACATCAGATACTTTAAGACTTTTATTCAAGTACTATGCGTATAAGTGACTTTAACTTTTACCAAAGTAATATTTTGAAATAATTTATTTTACTTACTTCATCTACAAAATTACCTTACTTATATTTTTTAATCATACTTTGTATTCCTGCAAAGTAACTTGTAACTAAAATAGTCAGACAAATGTAATGGAGTAAAATATTCAATATTTGCCTCTGAATTTCAGTGAAGTCAAAGTTTAAAGTAGCAGTAAATGGAAATACTCAAGTACAAGCCACTCAGAATTACTTGAGTAAACGTACTTAGTTACTTCTCATCACTGATGTTTCTTTTATTGGTATTAAACAGATGAGAAGAACAAAAAACAACCAAACCACAACAAGTGCTTCTTTATTATCTTGTTGTGACAACAGCAACAATAAAAATCAAGATGTTACACACAAGATTCAACGAGAGAATCTTTGTGTCGGTTAGAAAACAAAAGCACACAGACTTTCACTTGACCCTTTCACATCACGACTCCAGTTCATATTCTTTAATCCAGCAGATCAGATGATCGTGTGTAGGCTACAGTGTGAAGAAGTCAAACCACAAACTATTATCCGCCACTTCAGAAGTGCCTGTCAGCTCATTGTTTTGGTCCTCAGCCCCACCGCTTACTGTCAGCAGCTACTTGTTTGTCACAGGAACAAAACAGAGAGGAACCTGTGGTTTCTACCTGCTGCTCAGCACCAGAGTTAGCACGTTAGCTTGCAGTGAGCTGGTGAACATGGTGGAGCATTTAGCAGGTAGATAGACGGACACGTTAGTCAGCTGCTGGTGGAGAACAAAACTGAGCTAAAAGAAAATATTTGACTTCACACATTTTCTTTAGCTGGTTTTGGTGCCTCCAAAGTGACTTTAAATATTTCTTAGCTTTTCTTGTATTTTCTAAATTGGTAACTGTTGTCCTCTAGCATACATGCTAACATCAGGTACCTGTGTGCTAGCAGCCATTAGCAGTCGCTGACGTCATGTACAATGTATGTTAGCAGCCGCCTGTATGCTAGCATCTGTGCCAAACATCATTTTGTGCTCGTATGAAAAGTCATACTTAACTAAAAACTGATGATAATTGCAAGAAAAGCTTTATTTGTATCACACTTTCCTCTTTTCTAAAAGAAACAAACAGTGTTTACAAAGTGCTAATTGCTAGCACTGATGCAGAAAGAGGCTACTTTCCAGATTGGTACCTGTGTTCTCTAGCGTACATGCTAACATCATGTACACCTGCTGTATTATTGGTTATAATTTCCTGATATTGGGCTGATAATGTATCTTCCATATATATATTATGCATCCCTAATTCTTCGTCTGTCTTCCAGGGACACGGCAGCCACCGATGAGTCGATGGCGACGGTGCTGTTCAGCAACCTGCTGACCCAGCTGGATCGAGTTCGCACAGACGAGCAGAACTTCCTACAAAGACACAACATGAAAATCATCCAGCAGCAGCTGCAGGTGGGTCAGCTTCAGGTCACAGTTACAGTATGTCAGACTAGAAGCAGCAGCAAACACTGACTTATTTCATCGTCTGACATGCTGATCTAGTGTTTCATGAATGACATAAACAGCTGTGATGTTCACTGTGTGAGACAGCTGTGCAGCCAGACGGACTCAAACATCAAAGAGTCAACAGAGGAAGTAACAAAGCAAAGGTGAAGGTAGCAACAAACAGAACAACCTGACTGTTCGCTGGATACTTCTGGATACAGTTTTCATTCTGCACAAGTCTTTGTCATTTTCTTCATCATCAAAACAAGCTGCACAATATGATAAAAAGGACATTTTTACTGATAGAACAACTGTGATATGACTCACAAGTGGTGAGATTGATCAGTTCTGCATCATAATTTTTCATTTTAACAGGAAAAACTGGTGATGTGACGTTTGTTGTGTCCTGTATCAAGCAAACATGTTTTCTTCTTTCATCTGAAAGAACAAGATCTGCAGGTCGGAGTGTCTCTGCAGCACTTTTACTTCGATTCGCATATCTTATTTAGACCTTTAAGCAATTTCGATTACGTTTCGATTATCTGTGCAGCCCGACGAATGGGATAAAATCTGATAAAACTTGTCTTTACGTACATTGTCATTAAAAAAGAAAAGTTCCAGGGGAGCTCAGAGATGAGTTCTTATTTTTTGGGATTAAAAAGTGGATTCATCTTCACTCCTGTTTATCGGCCTGACTGCAACAGATAAAAGTAAAGACACTGTGTTACGATATTACTTTAGTAAAAGCTAAAGTTAACTATACAAATAGTACTTGAATTAAACTATCTGTTATTAAATGTATTTTAGTAGTAAATAGGGAATATATTTTTACATATTTGTTAAATATCGACTGAACATCCAGCTGGATGATTATCAAACCGCATATTCAGCATTTTGATTGTTTTTTCCCAGTAATTAAATATATCAAATATATGTAGTTAGTAAAAAGTGCAATATTTACCTCCAGATTATAGTAGAGTGGAAGTATGAAGTAGCAGAAAATGGAAATACTCTATTGAAGTACAAGCTAATGTACTTTACTTCATAAACGTGACATTACAGCAAAGAGAGGGAAAGAACCGGAGTCTCTGGTGAGTGCTGAGTTCAGTCAGAGGTGCGTGCTGACGGCTAATGAGAGAGAAAGTGAAGTAATCTGGCTGTTAGGGGCGAATAAACACTTGCGTGACTCATGTGAGGTGAAGATCTGCGTGACTCAGGTAAACATGTTCACAGACGAGGTAACGTTTTAAAGTTTTATACATGTTACATTTATTCTCGCTCGCTGACTCTCTCCCAGAAGTTTAAGGCGAATAAATGAAACGCACCTTCAACAAACTTACTGATTTCTCTGGATTTTAACATCGTGGGGACTTTTGAGATCGATTCTAGCGAAACATAAAACAAAGATCTGGTCAGATTATCTCACATATTACATCTTAAGAAGTCAGAAACTCGCAGTACTTTCTTCTCTCACAACAGTCGAATGTAAAACTCGAGCATTAAGGAGAAGTAGTTTGGTCTGTGGTGTGTTCACTCGGGGTGAAAGGGAAGTAAAAACATAATGGCTGCTTCTATTTTTGGTTTTGTTTTCATCTGCGTTACCTGAGAGAGAGGCAGCTACCGTTTTTACTAACCTGCGTCTCAAATGTCAACTGAGGAGAGTAAAGGCCAGTAGACACTGAGGGGAAACACTTGTTACTGTACTCTGGAGGCAGCGTCTCGATGAGCTCAGCGTTTGGACCGGGAGCTGCACAGGATGTTTGGTTGAGGTCGGAGCTCAGCACTCACATATATTCTGGAAAAGACATATACCTTTGCAGAAAAGAAAAAAAGAACCTTGTGCGGCTCACGCGTTGCTTCCTGTGCGTCTGAAAGTGTTGAAGTCAACGCTTTCAGAGGAAGCAGTTACTCCGGTGTGGTAGTCAAGCAAGGTTGTGGCTTGTGTTGTTATTGTGATATGCGAGCGAAGTCTTGTGTCTTTAATTTACATCACGCAAAGAAATTCAAATCTCAAAATTCAAATTTGAATCTCTCTTAATTTCGTTTGCTCATCATCGAGCAGGATCTCTTCTCAGGAAAACCCCTCTGGTGATGACGAGCTGACGCATTTGACATTTTGAATTTTGTGATCTTCAACAGAAATGTAATCAAACTGCTGTGACTGGCGGTGAACCCTGAGATGAGTGAACGCCGCGATAAGCAGCGAAGATGTTTCCACACTGGAAGAAAAAAATGACACGTAATCAGACTATACGTTGGTGGAACATGTGAAAATTTGTTTTTCCTAAAAATGAAAAATTCAGTCATTGTCTGGAAAGTGGGCTGAGGTTGTCGAAAACATTTGTGGAGCATCACAACAAAAACAGCTCGTTCTCCTCGACAACTGAAGGAACCGTAACACAACCCAGAAACACAACACTGATTTTAAAAAGAGGTTATTCACACTTGAAATCTTCGTCGTAGCTGCTAAGATGCACGAGCTCGACCGTCAAAGGTGTAAATAACGTCCTGTCAAATCGATTTGGGATCTCGGAGCTTCTGGAGATTTGGATTTGCTTTGTTGTGAAGCTCCAGAAATGTTTTTATGGATGTTGAAGCATCACCTGACTTTCATTTTCGTACGAACTGTTCCTTTAAGGGGAGACAGATCTGGGGCTGTGTTGTCTCTATAATATGTCGTCTTTCACACTACGTAAAAGAAAACATCCAAAATACACATTTAGGTGTTTATTTAAGCAAATAAACACACAGAAAGCATTGATTCACAATCATAATAATGTTTATTAATGTTTAAAATGAGCTTTTTCTCAGACTTTATCTGTAGTATGAAGGTTTTTTAAAGAGGGGTTTGTTCAAACATCATTTATAAGCTGATTTATTAACGTTTTATTCCTTTTAACATCATGAAATCAGATTTTTTTTAATGAGTAATCTCTGATTTATGGAGAGATGAAAAAGTCCCTCTGTTCAAACCTTCGACTGTAACATGTCAACAAAATGAACCCGGCTTCGTCCAGTGTTCAGATTTCTGTTTGGAGATAAAGTCTCGTTCATTAACATTTCAGAAAACTTACCCTATTTCACCTTTTTCTGTAAGTGTAATTAGATATTTAAACAAATAAACTTGATAAGATCTTGAGTTTCTGCCGTCGTATAACACAAGTTGACTCAGAACGAGGGTTCAGCTTGTGATTAGCAGCTTTCAGATGCTCGACACACTCAGTGAAACCTCTGCGCTGCTCTCCAGTGCTGAACGCAGCGATGAAAGTGAGCGTGTGGGCGTTTTGTTGATGCATCCTCAGTCATCATCCTGGCAATGATGCCGACGCATGAATACTCGAAGGCGGGAGAAAAAAATTTCCTCTTCCCACAGCAGAATTTCTTGGTGCTTTTCTCAGTGGGCTTCTGAACGACGCCGTGCAGAAATCGAGCGTTTTGTGGTGAAGTCGGTGCAGCTGTGGAGGCTGGATGGCGGCCGAGGGAAAGTTTCTGTCTGCTTCATATTTAAGATATAATGCTGCTGCAGTCTAGTTTCTATTTTGGAAAAAAAAAAAAGTCCTGCACCGTAGGCACAGAAACCTTCTCATGTCTACTGCAATGAATAAAGTATTCTTGATGTGTGACACAGAAAGAGTCTTCTGATTTAAAACGGGGCATAAAGGTCAGTTCAGTCACAGGAAGCGCCGCTCAACCGGTCGGTGAGTCCTCTGTGGTTCTGAGGAAGCTCTGACAGGTGCGGGAAAATAACCCTGATGATGTCATAATGATGTCATAGGGGTTATTGTGGCTTGTAGATTGGTAACAGGAAGCCTCTGTTTCAGAGTTTTGAAAGATGTGGCTGGGAACTTGACCCAGAGTCGGACTTAAAGTCGGGACTCGTCCGTCTCTTAAGTTTAAAGTTGGACCAATCCTTTTTTAATCCGTCTGAGGTGATTGATGAACTTTATGCATGTGATACATTGATCGTGTTTCCCTTTAAAACAATCTATGTTTTACGGCCGTTTTAATTACAACTTCCAGCAGAGGAAAGTCGGCAAATGAGACTAAATTCAAGCTGAATAAAACTTTAAAACGTTGGTAAAACTCGCTGGCGGCAGACCAGCACCTCTGTGTTCTCAGAGGTAAAATCACTGTTTTTATGAATGGAGTCTGGTGGCTTTGTCGAAAGAGTGATAAGCTTCTGGAGACTTGGATTTACACCGGCTGTACAGAGACATCTTCTGTTGTCCACAGCTCCTTAAGTTGTTTAGGAGAATGCAGCAGCGCTGCTTTGCTGTGAAGCTCCAGAAATGTTTTATGGATGTTGAAACATCACCTGACTTTTTCATTTTTGTATGAACTGTTCCTTTAAGGGGAGACACAGATTTGGGGCTGTGTTGCCTCTATAATATGTCGTCTTTCACACTGCGTAAAAGAAAACATCCATTACAATTTCCAGCAAAGGAAAGTCGGCGAGTGAGACTAAATTCAAGCTGAATAAAACTTTAAAACGTTGGTAAAACTCGCTGGCGGCAGACCAGCACTTCTGTGTTCTCAGAGGTAAAATCACTGTTTTTATGAATGGAGTCTGGTGGCTTTGGCGAAAGAGTGATAAAAGTACCTTTAACCCTTTTACCTTCTGTAAACTAAAAGGACTTTACTCTTACACAAGTCCCCGGAGTTATCCAGTTTAAAAGAAGCCTGTGCTGTTTGTTTCTGCTGTAAACGAGCATCACGCCCTCGAAATGTTCTCAGAGATTCAAATAAGCGTTGTGGTTAAAGTTCCTTGGAAAGACAAATGATTATGTGCCAAGTGCCCGCTGCCTCGTTTGATTAAGTAGTGTAATTATGTGAGGTTTTAACACGTTAGTCTGGATCAAAGCAGCGGTCGACTGGTGATTTCTGCTCGCTGTTTTAGTTAATGAAGTCTGGTGGCTTCAGAAATATACCGTCTGTTTCTGGCTCAACAAAAAGGAAGGAAACGGACACTTATCAGACATCTTTCAGACAAAAACAAGAACTTTTTGTCGACGTTCTTTGACGGTTTACGTCGTCTGCCATGTCATGGCTGCAGACTGCGACGATCCACTGAACCAGTTACATGACATTTTATACCTATTAGTGATTTATCTATGTACCTTTTATATCCAGACAGCTGCTAAACTCTTAATTACAACTGAATGACATATAATTAAATTATATGTGGCTTGTTTTCTGCTTTAAATGAGGATCACACCCTCGAAACGTTCTCCAGCAGTCAGAGAAACGTTATGTCTGGAGGCTGTAACGCCCTGGGAAGGAAAACTGGTCCGACTCTGAGCACCTGTGCACACCTTTGGCTGCGTTCCTCCTACTGACACTGTAATGACTTATGTTCGGTGCTTTTATTTCTGGCCAGAGTCAAGTTGAACTTCATTCCTTTTGCTGTCGCGCTTCCAGTAAAAACCTCACGTCTCTGTGAAAACTATTTTGGTTTCCGTTGATGGCAGGATAAGGAGACACTGAGGAACGTTAAACCTCACAGGACGGTTTTTTTGAATGGTTGTTGTGCATTCCACGTTTGTGATCTTGTTTCATTCTCTGTGTGTTTGTGTGATCCCCCCCACAGGTTAAATACAAAACCAACCCTGCCGTCATGGCCAAGGTGATCTCCACCTGCCTGAGGGAGGAGCGCCGCATCCTCTCCAGCGCCTGCATGCAGGAACAGGTTTGTCACATGGTCGTCCTCACAGGGGGGGGAAGTCCCTCTTGTTCCTGAATAACAGCTGCTGCTGGTAAATCAGAGCAGCTACCGGGAAACACACACTGTACAGCTCGAACGCCCCCACGCTCCCAACCGCTTCTCCCAAATAAACACCGCGACACGGGGAGAATCTTTTCAGTTTACAGGAATCGTGCTGCGGTAGCTATAAACAAGATAACAGGTAGATAACAGAGAGCTGCTGCTCTTTAATTACTGTCTTACTTTTACTTTTAGTTTCTGTTCTACTGTAAATGTTACAGGTGTGATGGCTGATACCAACACAGTCTTACCTGATCAAAAGACAAAAATAAAGGCGCAGAGACTTCAATTTCTGTCTAAATATAAATAATATATCTGTCAGGTTAGGATTTTAGGACCCAAAAGCAGATAAGAACGAAGGTGAGAAAACAAAAACCATCAAAAACTAGAAAACAGAGGGCCACAAAGTAACAACTAAGGCGAAGCAAAGTACCAAAATGCAAAGTTCAAATCAAACATGAAGAACCAAAAGTCCAAAACCAAGAAAACGTACCACAACAGGAGACACGAGAGGACTCGTCCACAAGAACATAGCACAGAAAGCACACACACAAACGAACAAAACGAACTGACAAGGAGTGAAGACGAACAAAGGCTTAGTCCACGTTTATACATAGCAGGGTATTTAGAGAAACGAATATTTCCCCCCCTCCGTTTTCAAAAATAACATCGTGCACACAACATCGTTTTCAAAAAAGTTGTCATTTCCATCAACCTGCATAAATACGCCGTCGAGCGCCATTATAACTCTGCCAAACCTCTGGGCGGCAGTGTAGGGAGAAGGATAAAGCCATGTAGGCCAATCAGAATCCTCAGAATCAACAACAACGAATAACACGAGCGACTTCCTGTTCCTTTCAAAACAACGCTCACATGACGTTAAGCATTTTCTAGCGCATAGCCTAATGAGCGTGAGAAGCTAAAGCCCCGTTTCTCCCAGCTGACACGACAACACATAACCGGAGTTTTCCAAATTCTCCACTTTGCCCGGAGTTTTAGAATAATCGTTTTCTGTGACAAAAACGGGGTTTCGTGTGAATGAGAGGCCAAACCGCCTGAAATATCTGCGTTTTCCCTTCGTGTAAACAGGGCTTTAAATTCACAGACACTGATGAGGAGACGAGGAGCAGGTGAGGAGAGAGAGGAGGGAAGAGGACAGGTGAGATAACGAGGGGGAAGCACAGAGGAGAAATATCACAGGCAGACAGAGGGAGACAAACATGCAAGAAGGTGGAAACTGACCAGACACAAGAGGGCAAGGAAATCAAAACAAGAGACATGACAAAACACAGAACCATGACAATATCATCCATCCTGTCAATGTAGAAACTAACAGACTCCACAACATCATAATGCAAGTAAAAACATTCAGTGATGCTAACGTGCTAACGAGCAGCTGTGCTAAATACAAATCTTCACGGATTGACAGTCTACAATTTGATCTGAATATTTCAAAAACACAGCGAGTGAATATTTAGAAAGTTCAGAGTAAAAGTGACTGAACAGAACAACTCGTCCAACAGGGTCCTCTGGAGAAATCGCTGCAGAGCTCGGTCGCCTTCGAGAGGCAGAAGAACATGGACAACAGAGTCGGGATCATCAGAGGCAGCGTGCAGGTGACAGAAACACGAAGATGTTCAAGGAAATATCTAAATGTTTACGACATTCAATCCCATGAAATGAACTTGTGTGTGTGTGTGTGTGTGTGTGTGTGTGTGTTTAGTTGATGGACCAGGCTGTGAAATACATCGAGGACATGCAGGACGACTTTGATTTCCGCTACAAGACCCTTCAGTCTCGAGGTCAGAAAAAAAACCCTCTTTACTCTATAAAAACTGTTATTTCTCACTGCTGTGCAAAATACTGCTCAGCCTGCAACACCTGAGGAAACTATATAATTGTGGTTTTGTGTGTGTGTGTGTGTGTGTGTGTGTGTTAGATTCGACAGATAGGAACTCTGACATGATGAAACAGGAAGTAACGAGACTGCAGGAAATGCTCAACAGGCTCGACTTTAAAAGGAAGGTACGCTTTTGTATCATCACGCAGAGCTCACGATGAACCAACATGTCTCAGAGTAAAAGGTCCTTAAGAGTCACATCAACAATCACAGCCTCTCTCGTCCCGTTGTTAGGAGATCCTGTCCAAGATGGACGTTGCGGTGAAGGAGATCGACGACCTGATGACCTCTCAGCTCAGCCCGGAGCTGCAGGACTGGAAGCGGAGGCAGCAGATCGCCTCCATCGGTGGTCCGCTGCTCACCGGCCTGGAGCAGCTGCAGAGCTGGTAATGAGCTGAACGTTTGACTGAAACCAGAACTAGATTCAGAAACCTCAAGCTTGGTTCAGTAAGACAGGAGAAACTAACGCACTAAATGTTCAAAATCACAGCCCCTCCCTTCCTGATTTCCCTCCAGAGCCCCCGCCTGACGACGCCGGCCAGCCCGCAGCTTCTTTATTCTAATAAATACATAACTAATCAACACAAGCAGAACAACCGTCACAGACGTTTTTACCGCTGTACGTTTGTGCTTCGTGCTAACTAGCTGTCAGTGTGTCCGTCACTGCTGCAGCTGTCATCACTGAACACTAGACTTGTAGTCAAGACCGCCTAAACCGAGACCAAGACACTACCAAGACCAGAGAGTATCAAGACCAAGACCAAGGCCAAGACAGACCAAGTCAAGACCAAGACTTGTTCAGCTCGAGACCGAGACCAAAAAAAGACTAGTTTTTTGCCATTTTGCATGAGTTGTAGAACCCGCATGCAGGTGCACCAAAAAATGCATTAAATTAAATGCAAAATACAAATAGTTTATAGTACAAATAGTACAAAATTGTACTTCAAATTGTACATTAACAAGAGGAAGAACTGGTCACCTTGATGTGTGCAATGGCATCTCAATTATAACACACTTTATCAAGTTGTAGTTGTAGCTGTAGTTCAGTGGGACAAGAACAATATAACACAGACATCACAAAGAACAGATACATAAACATATACATTCAAACTGTAGAACAAAAGGCTACTACATCATGAATGCATTTATGTCTTGAGTAGACTTGTAGTCAAGACCGCCTAAACCGAGACCAAGACACTACCAAGACCAGAGAGTATCAAGACCAAGACCAAAGACCGTCGAGGCCGTGACAAGACCAAGACCACGGAAAAGTGGTCTTGAGACCGAGACCGGTCTCGAGAACTACAAGTCTACTGAACACATCAATCTGTCTCGAAGCATCCAACGTCACGATGAACGTAAACAATGAACACGGCCGTCCAGCAGGCATTATTAAACTTTATTTATGCAGCACCTTCAAAAACAGAGTTTGCAAAGTTTACAAGCAGAAGCAGGAAGATGATATCACAGAATAAAGACTCAACAGTGGAGCCAAACACGAAGATGAGCTCAAACATAAAGGCAGAACAGAAAATGCTAATCCTGAAACAAGAGCTGGGTCGAACTCTTCTCTGATTTTTTGTTGCTTCATCCTTCTTCTCTCCCTCGTTTCTCGGCTCTCAGGTTCACGCTGACGGCTCAGAGTCTCTTCCAGATCAAGCGCCAGCTGGACAAACTGGGCGAGCTGGTGGTGAAGGTGACCTACGAGTGCGACCCGATCCCTCTGCAGAAGCCTCAGCTGGAGGAGCGGGTCAAATATCTCCTCTACCACCTCATCAAGAGGTACAGAACCACACGAGGGCGGAGGGCTTAGAGGTTTAGTTATCTGATGCTGAAACCACGACGACTGAAATGAAATGATGCTAATTCTTAGAAAACAGGTAGTTTTCTGTCACGCCTGTGAACACGTGCAGACTGTACATGAGACGTGAGAGCGCTGACTTCCTCCTGTACTCGCAGTTCTGACAGCACATAACACCGTTTGGAAGCTAAACCACAACCTTCGAGATGTGAAGTGATGTGATCAGAACTGTAAGTTCATCGGAGGTGTGGTTTGTTTTCTCAGCTCGTTTGTGGTGGAGAAGCAGCCGTGCATGCCGACACACCCGCAGAAACCCCTCATCATCAAGACCGGAGTGCAATTCACCACCAAAGTCAGGTATCGAGACGCGTTTCCATCGTTTCACTCCTGTTTGATCCCAGATTTAAAGGAGGAGTTCACCCAAAATAGGAAAAGTCAGGTGGAAGTTTTGCAGCCCACAAAACAAATCGCAGCGTTTCTGCTGAACAACTGAAGTAGCTGGACAAACAACATAACATCTACGGAAGCCCAGAGATCCAAAATTGATTTGAAAAGACGTTATTTAGACCCCTTTTTTAAGGTTAAAGATTCACTGTAGCTGCTAAGATAAAGAGTTAGAGTTTGATTGCTAGTCGAGGGTGTAAATAAATTTCAGATCAATTTGGTCTCTCTGGGCTTCCGTAGATTTGGATTATTCCGGACATTTCACATGTTTTTTTGTTTTTTTTCTACGTTTCAACACTGTTTTGCTGTGAAGCTCCAAAACTTTTAACTTTTGGGTGAATTGTTCCTTCAAGTTAAATAATTTCTGACATTTTATTTGTGATTCATCAGTTTAGTTTATTGTTAGTTGGTGAGAAACAGTAATAATGTTTGTCTTCTTTCTCTTCCTGATCTGCTCTCAGACTCCTGGTTAAACTTCCAGAGGTGGATTATCAGCTGAAAGTCAAAACAACTTTTGACAAGTGAGAATTTATTATGTTAAAATTGCTTAAATACACAAATGGACATATGACGAGAACTAGATTCAGTCTGTTACAGTCATATTCTCCGGCACTAATCTTTATATATGTGTGTGTGTGTGTGTGTGTGTGTGTGTGTGTGTGTGTGTGTGCGTCTCTAGGGACCTCCCTCCAGGCAGAGTGTGAGTACAAACAGCTTCACTACAGGAAGTTCTGCTCGCGTGTAATTTTAGCACTAATAAAACCAGTGAAGTCTGCACACGAACAACAACAGAGGCCAGCAGACGTGTTGTTGTGCTGCAGACATCAGAACTTCATCAACTTTATGTGTCTGTTCATGCTTATGACACAGAAACCACCTGTTCAGGGTTAGAAGAAACATCATGTTTTGGTTTTAAATACCTGGATTTGTCGGCACAAAAACAGCCAGAAACTGTCCTGATGTGTCTCGTTAAGAAATATCCTGTTCTGTCGCCGCCAACACGTCCTGTCAGAAATACCCAGTGTGTTTATAGTTGTGTTAGAACAGCTCTCTCTCTTTCTATAAACATATATATATATTATATTATATTATATTATGTGATATAAACATATTTGAACATATCTGTGGTTTGTAAAAACACATTTTCCTTTTCACAGCTGACTTTAAAGCATCTTTCTCTCTCTATCGGCTGTTTTTGTTTAAAATCTGCAGCTGTTTTTCTTCATTTACAGACGATAAAATACTCCACAAGCTGTTCACATTCTCCCACTTAGGTTTAACTCGTACCTAGATAGTTTCTTTATCGTTAAAGAAGTCAGTTTTTATTTGACACCGTTCAGAATAAATAGAAGTGTTAAATTTGTCCTCCTTTCAACAGAGTTCCCTCTTAAATAAATGTTCGACACCGCTCTTATTCGTGCGCTTGGTTGTCGTATATAAACATCACAGAGGTTTGAAAAATGTACTTTAATCAGGTAATTCAGGGGAAGTCTTCTCATTCGGATCCTCCCAGCTCTCGAGTCGTATAATCTAAAGACACACAGCGTTTTTTTAGCCACTGATTAAAGTCGACAAATCCACGAGGCCTCTGTGTTTTATCTTCTTCTCTTACTTCAGAAGTCGTCAGTTTTTCATCCTGACCAACAACACTAAAGTTATGGACATCGAGGACTATTCGAACGGCTGCCTGTCGGTCGAGTTCAGACACCTGGTGAGATAAAGCTTCATCTTATAACAACATAATATGTTCTTGTTATATATCTGACTTACAGACTTTTACTCACGTAGGACATCGACTGTGGTTTTACTACTTTTACTTCCGTAACAGTTCTGAGTACTGACATCAGGTTTGTGTCTTACAGCAGCTGAAAGAAAAGAAATATATCAACGGCACGAAGGGGAACGAGGTGAGAAGTGCAGATGAATTTAGCCTGAGTGCAGCAGAGACGTGATCTCTTATTCTCTCTAACTTAAATGTGTTATTATTTTATGAACAGAAAAACACAACAACCCTAAAACTTTATCTGTCGTACGAAAGACAAACTGAACTGTTTCTTGTGTTTCTCAGGGTTTACTCTCGGTGACCGAAGAACTTCACTCGCTCAGTTTTGAGGCTTGTTTCACGGTTCAGGGTCTCACCATCGATCTAGAGGTCAGAGGCAGCAGATTTTACCTGATGTTTGTTGTTGTTGTTGTTGTTGTTGTTGTTGTTGTTTATTGTTTATGTGGATTCTTCCAGACGTGTTCTCTTCCTCTGGTGGTCATCTCCAACGTGAGCCAGCTGCCGGGCGGCTGGGCGTCCGTCATGTGGTACAACCTGCTGACTGACGAGCCGAGGGTGAGCGGACACACACCGCCACGACAAACATGTTTACATGTGTTTGTTTGTTTGTTTGTTTGTTTGTTTGTTTTTGACTGAGTTTGTATCCTCGTCACGTTCTCATTGACAAGTGCTGCGTACACTCAGTTTCCAGTTTACAAAATACATCAACCAATAGATCCAACCGTGATGGATCTTGAGTTTCTGAGGAAAAAACAAGGCCTTGAAACTTTTTGAAAACACACACAAACAGACACAGCAGGTCATTGAAAGTTCTTGAATTCACATATTCTGTGGGAGAATAGAAATTTAAGTTCTTTTAGACGTTTTTCTTGTTTTTGTCTGTGAGCTTTCGTAAAGATAGTCATGTTGTAAGAGTCAGTGGATCCTTGAATTTAAGTAAGTGGGCCTGGAAAGTCATTAAAACACCCTTGAATTCCCTCCAGTGTTTTATATGTTCTTGTGCATGTAAAAGGTCTTGAGAGTTAAAAATATAGAAGCTCCTCACCCACAGAAAACACTGGTCCTCAAACGCCTCGTCAGTAACGATAATTCTGTTACTTTGTGACATCACACTACATCACCATGTCACACATTTGCATAATTTATGCCCAGCAGCTAGTTTGGTTTGTAAGAATTGATTTAGCACAGCTGCTAAACTGAGAAAACTGATGTTTGTTGAGCAGTAAAACATGTAAATCTCTTCTAGAAGTAACCCAAAATAAAGTTAAGAGCCTGAAAATGAGCAGATTATTAAGCAGATTAAAGATTATAAGATTTAAATGGGGGGAATTTGCGGTACAGCTGAATTATATTGCATTCAGATTAAAGTGTGTTCTCAGAAACCGCCTCACCGTCCCACTTCCTTCCTCTTACTCTTTTGCTCCACAGAACTTGGCGTTCTTCGGTAACCCACCTCGGGCCACGTGGAGCCAGCTCTCCGAGGTGCTCAGCTGGCAGTTCTCCACCTTCGCCGGTCAAGGCCTCAACAAGGACCAGCTGAGCATGCTGGGAGAAAAGCTGCTCGGTATGTTTGCCCCTTTTTAAACTGTAACTGTCGACGCCACGCTGTAAAAAATACTCCTGTCCTGCGTGCAAAAAAAGCCTGTTTTCAGCTTTGTGACGATGCTTTTTCCAGCTGATCAGGAGGATTTTTTAAAGAGTTTATTTATCTGAAGAAGGTGGAGAAGGAAAACTCCATCCTTTCACATTCAACATCAACACATCTGGAGATTCATACCTTAGAAAAACTAATCTGAAAAGTAACTGAGGATGTCTGAAAAAGTGTAGAAAGCAAAATATTTGCCTCTGAGATGTCGTGGAGTATAAAGTTACATGAAATAGAACAAGTAAAGTACAAATACCTTGAATGTGAGTACTTTGATGCAGTTCTTTATGTTTTCACTGCATGTGGTTGCAGGTCAGCACGCCTCCTGCAGCGACTATCAGGTGTCCTGGTCCAAGTTCTCTAAGGTACGTTGGTGCCATCTAGTGGCCATAAATGAGAAATCATGTTCTGGGCCTCGTCCTCTCTGTTTTATCTCTAAGTATTTAATGTCAGACCGTATTCATTGTACCTTTTCCGCGTCTTCCTCAAGGAGAACATCCCAGGAAAGCCGTTCAGTTTCTGGATGTGGCTCGACTCGATCCTGGAGCTCATCAAGAAACACCTGCTGCCCGTCTGGAATGAGAAGTGAGGCTTTGATTATGTTGTTAATGTTTAGTTTCTTTGAGTTAAAACCACCGTTTCTGAAAAGCTTGTTGCTCCTCAGTGATGGTTTAAATCTGTTTTCACTTTGATGGAGTGGAGCTACAAAACTTAAAGGAATAGTTCGACATTTTGGAAAATATCCTAAATAATTTTATTTTTTAACATATTCGCAAGACAACGAATGTTTTCTGTTGATCTACTTGAGTCAGAAACACATTTGATACATAAAATTAATATTAAAAGAGCTCTGGATGCTCTAACTTAATTTAAAAATGTAATAAACTTAAATTGAACATAAAGAGTAGCAAAACAGACAAAACTACACAACTGTGGCTGTAGAGAAATGTCAGTATAACGTCAAAATGTGATGTCAGAAGAAGCAGGGAAATACACTGACCTCCTCTCCTCCACCACCTCCATCCTCGCAGCTACATCATGGGCTTCGTGAGCAAAGAGACGGAGCGGACTCTGCTGAAGGACCGAGAGCCCGGCACCTTCCTGCTGCGCTTCAGCGAGAGCCACCTCGGAGGAATCACCTTCACCTGGGTGGAGCACAAGGACAACGGTGAGGTCTCCTTGTGTGGTCAAATACTGTTAATTCCTCCAGTATTCTACGTACTGTAGGTCAGGTTACGTACCTCAGGTGTGTTCCTGGCTCGTTGTCGTTACTTGACAAGTCACTGACGCCGACTTCTTCCAACAGGAGAAGTGAAGTTCAACTCCGTGGAGCCCTACACTAAGAACCGGCTCAGCGCTCTCCCGTTCGCCGACATCATCCGGGACTACAAAGTGATCTCAGACGGCGTCGTCCCCGAGAACCCGCTCAAGTTCCTCTACCCCGACATCCCCAAAGACGAGGCCTTCGGACGGCTTTACAACTGTCAGCCGAGCAAAGGCGAGAGTTAAAACACGTCTTCGTTCAGACTTCATGTTTTTTTTCTTCGTGCTTCTTTTGGATCTCTGACTCTGATCTCTGTTTGATTCACAGTCCATCCGTACATCCCGTCACACCTGATCCCCATCTCTGTGCAGTGAGTTCACCTGAAGATCTCTACTCAGCTTCTTGTTAAAGCTCCAGTGTGTAGACCACATGCACCGCCATGTTCGTACGGTAGCCCAGAGCGGACAAACCAAACACTGGCTCCAGAGAGGAGTGAAGGAGGGTGGGACGAGGGGTGTTCAACACTAGATGGCACTAAATCCCACACACTGAACCTTTAAACTTACTCTTTGGTGGACTTTGAATCACAAATGCCTTCAAACTAAAGTAACGAGCCTGTTTTGAAAATGTAAAGAGGAGAAAGTTCAGATATTTGTGTTCAGATGTTGGGAGGAAAACTCAAAAAGTTATAGCTAATAAGACAACTGAAGCATTTTTTAGAAAACCAACTGGTAACATTTAAATTTCCCCTGATGAGAAGCGGCTCCTTCACATGTTTCTCTCTGTGTGTCATCTCAGCCCCGACGCCAGCAGCACTCCCCTGTCTTGTCAGTCTCCGGAGCCTCCGATGACTCCCGGAGAGTTCAACATGCTCAACGAGCACCTGTGCTTCGACCTCGACACCGTAAGTCCGCTGGCGATGTTCTGTCTTCTGACCCATGAAACGATATTAGACGACACATTTTTCTGCTTCTGACGCCACTGTCCTTTTCTTGTTTCACAGATGAGTTCGCCATATTCAGAGTAAAGCGAGATGAAACATCTCCTTGAATGTTTCCCGGCAGAGTTTCCATTCTGGCCTGACCTGTTGATTGTAATGAATCTGCTGTCTTTGTGGCTTTATTGGATTCATGAACTGATCTGTTGTGTATTGTTGTTTTTTTTATATTCACAATTGTCCACAAAAGAATGTTTCCTTTGTTTTTAAACTTGGTTCTGAGTTTGTTTTTTATTGTATCTGTTGACTGGTTTTCTACACGGCCTGTATTGTACATAAAACACTTTAAACATGTTTTTTTTTTACTGCTGTTGACACGTGCTTGTAGCTCGTCTCTGCCACCTGCAGCCCACAGTGAGGCAGCACATGTTCACAGAGCTTTTATTTTGGAGGCAGCCGGAAGTAGATCTGCCTGCAGCTGGATGACGCTTGTCTGCACGCGCCCGCTCTGAGTTTACGGAGAGTGACGTGACTCCCGGAGAGCTGAGAGTTGGGTGGTTGTGGTAATATTTCTATGAGGAAATAAAGCAGAGCGCTCTCTGAACTCTGTGTTCCTTAACAAGCTGTAGATCTCTAATGACTAATGATTGTGCAAGACAGGTGTGTTTATATAACACTGTTCAGACACTTCAAAGTGCTTTACAGAGACAAAGAAATGCATTGAAATAAGACGTTTAAACATGAAGACAGCATTTTAAAAGACACCAAAAACAAAAGCAAGCAAAAAACATAATACAGATTAAAAGACTTAAGTCTTAAGGAGCATAAAAACTAAAAGCTGCATCATCTCACTTGGTTTTGATCCAGGGAACCAGGAAATGTTGCAGGAAGCCCCAGTTTTCATGCATTTTTAGCAGACACTGTGCAGAGACAGATGCAACACCTCTGTATTCAATGCAAACGAATGGTAATAGATCTGTTTTGAGTTACATTTGTTAAAAAAGCTTCTCTAAAAGGCTTATGTGAGCATGAGGACATGTCAAGAGACAGACTAACACATGTTGGTTTTGGTCTTTTCATGATTTGTTGACAATAAGATAAGAAGAAGGCTGTAGAACAACACCTGCCTCGTCCCCATTGTGTGTTTTATCAGCTTCAGAAAAATAAAACTGTTGATGAAACACATTATCAAAATTAGAGCTGCAACAATAAGACCAGTAATAACTAGTAATAAGTACAAAAGTCCTGACAAAGGATTTCAAAAGTCAGAAGATAAGCTTGTCGTCACCGCAGGGTATGGTGAAAGTGTGACATAGGAAAGTTTCTGGCTTTGTTTTAATTCAAGTCTAATCTTGTCATCCGGAAGTTCCTTTCCAGGTCTGCGTTGCACAATAACAACACAGACGGATGTGGACAGACGGAGGGCAAGTTCACCCTGACACAAGTCTTTAAAGGAGGCTGGGGATGTGAATGAGGGGGGAGAATTCAGCAAACAAACATTTATCACACAGATTTAAAAATAGAAGAAAATAAAAGGGAGCTCAGCTTCTAAAGGAGACATGTTCTGCTAATTTTCAGGCTCATAAGTTTATTTTGAGTTACTACTAGAACAGGTTTACATGCTTTAATGCTCAGAGCCATTTTATGTTGGGGTTTTTTGTAATTATTTATCAAGTAATGGAGTAAAAAATAAAAGTTATGGACTAAATAAACATTTCAAGTTTGTATTATTACCTCAATAATTTTGTAAATATTAAAAGTCCCTAAAAAGTTGTGTAAACATATAATTGTTCCCTTTTAAATGGAATAAAGTCAAGATTCGTGTTTTTAATTACAGCTGTTGTCCTCAGCTGACCCGCCATTGTGAACACATGCTGTTGAATATAACATTCGACACCGACCGGAAAAGAAGCCGGATGTTAAACAGCAAGTTTTTTTATATTATTACATAAACATAACCTCCTCAATGTAAAACCACCAAACTGTTCATGTATATCAACTGTAAAAACGACAACCCACGACTTATATTTTGGTGTCATAAACCGGAAACTCAGACTGTGTAAGCACCGGTTGACTTGACACCGCACGTCCGGACCAACTTTCTCGGTAAATCACACGGTCTGTGGGCGAGTCCGGTGAATAAAACGAGCCCCTCCTCCTTCCCCGCTGTCAGTAGACAGTCTCATCAGTAGTTTTAAGACATCAACGGCTCTCTGCTCGCCGACAAACAACAATAACCACAGCCACGAGGTAAGATTAATCCATAAACTGCAAGGAAACATAGAAGATAAAACTATAAAACTTCGTTAAAGGCACAGTTTCGTTTTAAGATGCATATTTTAAAGTTATATTCGTAACGTTTAGCTCGCTGGTCACAAGTGTTAACGTTAGCTTAACGTTAACTTTTTAAGTAAGCTAGCAGTTTATGTGCCGTTAGTGCAAAAATATGTCGGATAAATGACACACAGCATAAGTTACTCGTAGTGTCATTGTCTCGTTATAACACGACTCGTGATTTACAGTCATGGCCCAGTGGCAGGACCTGCTGAGGCTGGATTCAGCCCTCCAGGGCCGGGTGAGTCAGCTGTACGAGGGGAGGCTCGCCAGAGAGATCCGCCACTGCCTGTGCGCCGTGATAGAGAGCCAGGACTGGTAAGAGAGACGTGGGTGAAGACATTGATATGTTCAGGGCTCCTGCAGCGGAGGAGGAAGTGCTCAGAATAACACACTGTCAAAACACCAGACATGTATGACTCAAGATGTTGGGTAGAAGTCTCAAGTGAAGTGACAGGTTGACTCAGTTCAAGTCCAAAGTCAGAGAGAGAAGACTTGTTACTACCTGTAATAAATACCAGACATGTGGAAAGTCTCAGGTCATTTTTCTCAGGGAAGTCAAATCGATTTTTAAGTCACTTCTTCTCCCCCAGGATATTTCAGTCTTACCTGCAGTATCTGATAATTATGGAGAGAACAGACAAGGTGTTCGTACCTGTAATAAAGCCTGACTGGTCCTTGATTTTTGTGACCAGCACAGGTATAAGGAGGTAAAACAATTCCATGGACAGTATATTAGCAGATATTAAGGACGCCAAGTTATCAGACTTTGACTTCAAGACTATGATATATAAAAAAAGAAAAATAATAGCAATCAAATCTGTCTTTAACTTTGATGTATTCAGAATAACACAATGTGAAAATACCAGACATGTGACACAAGTCTCAAGCAAATCCCATATCGCCCATCCACAGCTGGAGCCATGAAATGTTTTTACATGAAAAATGACTTAAATGATGTTTACGATTGGTGACAGTCATAATCTTAATTTGTAAGATAAGTAGTAACTGTAGTAGTTGATGTTTTATTAATTTAAGCAAAGTGTGGCCTCGTCCAGCACCTGTAGAAACTCACATCCCCGAATGAATGAATGAATGAATGAGTGAACACTTTCTTTCAGGGATTCAGCAGCTGTGGATGAGAATAAAGCAAACACTTGTTTGTGTGCACTGCTGATGTTTCTGGACGAGCAGTGGAACCGGTCTGTGCAGGAGAACAACATTTTGCAGGGGCCTGATTTTCGAGGGATGAAAGACTACTTGCTGGTAGGACAGACGTGCTGTTATGTGAACATTAGACATTCTATTTAGATTTATCCTGCTTTTGTGTAGATCTGATTGTTTTCTTCTTCTTCTCTTCTTAGAAACACTTTCAAGAACATCCACTGAACTTGGCCATAATCCTCTCGGAATGTCTAAAGGAGGAAAAGAAAATCCTGGCTTCAGCCTCAGAAGCACAAGTAAGAGGACTTCAGCAAACTAATCGAGATCTGTTAAATCTCTTCTTCCACTGTTAGACTGTCGTGTCTGCATTTGTATCAACAGATCATTGTTGGTTTTATGCCCTGACAACGTTCCTTTTTAAAATTCTTCTTTCACACTAACAGTCTGTTTTGTCAGAATCACCACTGAATGCCGGAAATATCAAAAGAGTGAAGGAATCTTTGTTTTGTCGTTGTTGTTGTCGTTGTTGTCATCAGGGTTGCAGCAGCTCAGCTGTGGAACAAAAATGGAGGCAGCTGGACAACAGAGTCAACGAACTGAAAAGACAAACTTTGGTAAACTCACTTGGACTGTAATTTAATTTTTAATCCTAATCCTTAAAGAGAAAACGTAACTTTTCTTAATTTCTCTACTGCAGGAAATAAAGAAGGAAACAAAGTCGCTGGAGGTCCTGAATGAAAAGCTTGACTTCATACAGCAGACCTGGCAAACCCAAGGTGCGTTCAGAGACGTACAGACTCAGGTGATGTGTTCGCTGTGAGTTCACGTCTCACTTGTGTCTCGTATTTGTCTCCACCAGTGGAGCAGCACGTTGGACTGGCCAAGTCTCACACTGTTGTCGAGGAGGAATGTCTCAAACAGGCCAACTTTATCACACAAACCAAGCAGGTAGTGTCGTAATTCTATACTTTCTGATCATTTTCACCGTTTTCTTAGAGACGAAACAGCAAATAATCGAGAAATAATCAGTTAGTTGCAGCTCTAATTCCTCACGACACACTTAAAGTTTTCTGTTTTTGTCGTGCAGATGTTGCTGCAGCAGATTGTGATCCTTTTAAAAGAGGCAAAGGAGATCGTGGTGACTCTCTTAGATGTGGAGCTGCCTGAGTGGAAGTGCAGGCAGCAGATGGCCTGCATTGGAAGTCCAGTCGACACCCGTCTGGACTATCTGGAGAAGTGGTGAGAACCTATCAGCATCATGTCCTCACGTTAAAGACAAAGCATGTGTCTTTCTGTCCTAACTTGTGTTTGTACGTTCAGGTTCACGACGGTGGCAGAAGTGCTGCAGCAAGTCCGCGAACAGCTGCAGAAGCTGCAGGAGCAGAACCAGAAGTACAGCAGCAGCGACGCCTCCAACTCTCCTGCTCTCCTGACAGAACTGGAGAATTTCACGCTGTCCTTGTTCACAAAACTCCTTTCAAAGTGAGACATGGCATCCTGTAATACACACACACAGACCGACACACACACACACCCACACACTCTCTCATATTGTCGACATGTTCTGCTGTGTTGTTGCTCTGCAGTGCTCTGGTGGTTGAGAAACAACCTGTCATGTCGAGTTCACCACAGCGACCTCTGATTCTGAAGACCGGGGTGAGATTCACAGTGACAGTGAGGTGAGGCTCGTGAACAACTAGTCAAAACTCTGCTGAGATTGTAAATGGAGGTCTGAGGTTGTGGACTGTGGAGCGGTTGGAGGTAGAAGGCTTGTGTTTAATGAATGTGTGTGTAGTCAAAGCGCTGTACTGCAGCAGGCTGGCTACACTGAACAGTTAACGAACACTCAATCAATAAAACTGGCTGCACCTGGTGTGAGTGCTTCATGAAAGTGGTGCATTGTTGCCACAGAGATCTGCTCCACTAACATAAAATAGGCCAGTCTGCTATTTACGTCATTTACGTGAGGTGTGTGCTGCGGTTTTACACAGAAATCGCTTATAAAGTGTCTGTTTTTTTTAAATCAAACCTCCCATATGCAGGAAATGCAGTTTATATCATCGTTTCACCTGCAACCTTTGATAATAACCGACAACAGAGGTTTAAAGGGAAACTGATAAGCAAATAAAACAATAAAAGCATCACACTCCTTTTATAGCCTCAAAACAAATCAATGCAGGAAAACCAACGATATCAACTTTCTATTCCACGCTCTCTTCTTCCTTTTCAAAAGGTGCCTACATTACCCACAATCCCCAAAACCTGTAAACACACTTTGATGTCTAAAATTGGAAGAGTTACTCTGAATACAAAATGTTCTACAGGTGAAGATCAAGTAGCTCAAATCTCTTTAGCATCAAATACGATCAGGACAGAAGAGCAAGAAGCAGAAGTAGCCTTGTTGTGAGACAGAACCAGAGACGTCGTGGTTCTTTAAGAAGAAATATGACTTTGTTTTGAAGCTCATTGTGTCGGTATGTTTTTTCTTCTCTTCTCAGGTTCTTAGCAAACCTCCCACAGTTCAAGTACCTGCTCTCAGTCAAACCTGTATTTGACAAGTAAGTCAGACTTTGACCCGAGTACATTATTATTTCTACGTAAACACAAAACATCATTTCATTGTTAATGTGTTTCCTTTCTCTCATAAAACTAAGGGATGTTGAGGAAACCAGGACAGTGAAAGGGTAAGAAAAGGCCAAAACAATTCTGTCTTCTTTGTCATCTTATTATTAATTCGTATAGACAACAGAGACAAACTCCCGTCTGATTGTTGTTGCAGGTTCCGTCGCTTTGACATGAGCAGCGGTGACTCTAAGGTGATGGACGTGGACACACCCAAAGGAGGCCTGGTGGCAGAATTCTGTCACATGGTATAAAACTACACAAGCTATTGAACTTTGTGAAAGAGTTAAATCTATATTAAACAAACATCTTTGTATTCAAGCTCATGTTTTTTTTCTTTCAGTCAATCAAGGAAGCAGCAAAACAGGAGAAAGGAAAAAGCAAAGGATCGTCTGAGGTAAGAGGAGACATCCAAACTCAGCTGACTGACTGATCTGTAGGTTACATGCTCTGAAACTCTCCTAGATTATATTCCTCATACTGAAATATTGATTAGAAATGTGGATTTAGACCCTCTAATGGCTGTCGTAGTCCAGAGTGTAATGTGATTACTGCTGGCACTCAGATTCTTCTTCACCACAATCGTCTGGGAGTCACCGAAGAACTGCACGTCATTAAGTTCGTGACAGAGCTCCATCATGCCGGACTGCAGTGTGTCATCGAGGTGAGTACACTTCAGACGTCGTTAGATGAAGAGAAGAGCCTGTTGGAGCTGCAGGTGTTCAGTCAGGTGATTTATTGACTGGTTTCCTCCTCCTGTGTCGGTCCAGGCCAGCTCCCTGCCTCTGGTTGTGATCTCCAGCACCATCCAGGGCTCCAGCGCCTGGGCCACTGTCATGTGGTGCAACATGCTGTCCACCAGCTGAACCGAGGGTAAAGATCTGCTCACTGCACGATAACACACATCACAACAGTCGTACTTAGAGAGTTTATCGCTACCTTTCCTCTTATTGTGCTGCGATGAATTTAATATTAAAAGATAATGCAACCCGCCTGTGAACAAGCGACATTACTAACGGAAAAAAACAGCAAGGCAGCTGTAATTCAAAGTCTGTATTTGTTCTGTAGAACCTGTCGCTGTTTTTGGACCCTCCTCCGCTCACCTGGGAGCAGATGTCACAGGCTCTCAGCTGGCAGTTTTTGACCGTTGGCCAGCGGGGACTCGACGAACACCAGCTGTCGATGATAAAAGAGAAAATCGTGGGTGAGTGTTTGATCACTTCCTCCACAGATGGTCTCACTTTGTAGCAGCAGCTCAGCTCCTGTTAGAGAAACTGATTCTAGGATTCAAGACCAAGGAGTCGATTGAACTATAAAAGATAAAAGGAGATGACAGTTTATTTTCATGACATCTTTATGTAACTTGGTTTCTTCACAGATGATTCTGATGATCTCGTTCACTGGAACAAGTTCTCCAAGGTGAGTGTTGAAGGGAGATTCTTGTTATACTGGCGTTTACGCAACCTGTCGGACTTGAGCGTGTTTATAAGTGTCTCAGCGTAACTAACCACCCTCTCTACGCGTTGACGTTTCCTGTGTGGACAGAGCGAGAGTGCCTGGACTTGGTTCGATGGAATCCTGGATCTGATCAAAAAACACCTGGTGGATCTTTGGCGGGACGGGTAAGAGTCATCTCAGCTCGACGTGACGTGCAGGCCGTCGTCAGCTCAGCATAAAATTCACATGCCATGTTTGTTTCAGCTCCATCATGGGCTTCGTGAGCAGAGACAGCACGAAGGCGCTGCTGCAGGAAAAACCCACCGGCACCTTTCTGCTGCGCTTCAGCGAGAGCAACAAAGACGGAGCCATCACCTTCAGCTGGGTGGAGCACTCCAACGGTGGTACGTCTGTACATCTGGAGCTCGAAAGCTTCGATGTTCTACCACTGAAATGAGAACACACAGCGTCTAATAACATATTTCAATACCAGACATTCAAGTATTTGTCTTCTTGTGTTTGTTTGCGCTCGTCTCGCAGAGCCGCACGTGCACTCAGTGCAGCCGTACACCAAGCTGGAGCTGGTGAACATGTGCGTGCCGGACATCATCTACCACTACAGCCTGAGAGCCCAGAGGAACACGACCAGGAACCCTCTGCTCTACCTCTACCCCGACATCCCCAAAGACGCCGCCTTCGGACGCTACTACAAGAAATCTGGTATCGTCTCGTGCTTGACTTTCACACACAAAGGAAATTAGTTTTTAGGAATTTTAATTCTCCTAAAATAAATGTCCAAAACAGTCTGATTATTCTTGTATTGTCTGATGAAACCAGTATTCTTTACACTCTCTGACAGATTTTTAATATTTGTTTCGAATATTTGTAACATACGTCTCTTTTGTAACGACTCCTCATCTCGTCTGTTCACGCAGCGATGTCGGCACCTAAAAAGGTCGTGGACGGATACGTCAACAGGACGCAGATTCCCGTGTCGGAGTAAGTGAGACGATAATAATTAATCTAAAAAACACATCGGGAGTAAAATCCTTCATTCACATATATTTTGCCTCTGTTTTGTGTGTTTTCCCTTCAGGTGTCCGACACCACCTGCGTCTCCACCGAGGGACAATCCCCTGATGGACACGGACATGGAGATAGACAGTAACTGGAACGTGAGTTATAAAATTCTCAACCAGGGGCGGACGTTATAGAAGTTAAATGAAAACCAAGAGTCAATTAAATACAATTAGTTTTTAAGTTTAAAGCAACATTATGTAGAAAGTGTCGTAAGTACAGATCCCAGGCGTGAAACAATTTGTCAGCGAGACACGAACAACAATATTTAACGTTATAAATTCACAATGGAGCTCTGTAGATGTGTTATTTGTGATCAATACGACCTTTAAACAAAACATTTTCTTCTCTCTTCTAGTCGGAGACTCGTCAGGTGTTTCAGGAAATCTTCTCCGAGTTGCTCGGCTTTCCTAACTGCCCGATGTCGCCTTCTCAGAGCCTCTTTGTCGACACCAGCAGCTGCTACTGAAAATGTGCTGGAGCAAAGCAACAAGTGCACTGACAGTTCAGCCAACGAATGTATTAAAGCCAGTGATTTGATACGTATAAGTGTGACACACAAAAACCATGTATAGCTGTTAACCAAATGTATATATTGTGACGATGTAAAAATGTGTTTCTACTGTTTGTTTGTCACAACTGCTCAGTTTTATAGTCGATGTTGTCATTTTCCAGTTGAATATTTGCACCAGCTGACTTGAGAATGAGAATCCTGTATCCTGTACTGTAGCGTTTGCTTTACTTTTGTTTATTAAAAATAAACATCTGAATGCATTTCAGTGAACGTTAAGTTTTTCCTCATTCACAAACTTCTCTAAGCTTGAACTAAAACACACCGTTGGAAACATTCTGGAAGATGAAAGTGCACGACTCAACAAAATAAATGAAAAGTCGAAGTCGTTTTTAGACATTTTAATGCAGAAATGTTACATATTATATATCTGTAAATTATTCTGTCATTTACACTTCGTACTAAACTAAACTTCTGACTCAGCAGGTAGTCTGTTATTGACATTTGTGACTTCTGTGGCTCCAGATTGTGCGTCATACTCCCTCCTACCTTTAACGACTCTGAGCGTGTCTGCTCCTTCGAACACCAACGATCACTATCGGAGCTACTTCTCATGGAGATTATCTATGTAAAACAAATATATACTGTACATATTTTAAATTGGTTTACAGGAAATACAGCGCTACAGTGAGACCACGAGGAAACTGCCACTTTGGATTGTTACAGCACGACTTGAAGCCTGAGTGTTCACACGTTATGTTCAGTTCAGGTTACAGTTATTGTACAATATGCATCGTTTATATTCATATGATTTTTTTTTTTTAAGACGACATGTCATTGAGGACAGTTTGGTACATTCTTAAAGGAGCAGCTCACCCAAAAATAAACCCAGTCATCATCTCCTCAGCATCACGCTGACGGAAAGTTTCCAGGTAACATTTCTGGAGCGTCGCGGCAAAACAGCGTCACTGCTTTCTCCTTAAACAACTGAAGGAGACGGAGACGTGATTATATTCAAAAATCTTTTAGGTCTTTTGTCGGGGGGGAACCAGAACTTCCTACAAAAGTACGTCATCCCTGCTGTTCTCTGGAAGCCCTGAGATCCAAAACTGATTTGAAATTATCTTATTTAAACCCTCAACATGCGGTCAGGCTGGAGCACTCCACTTCAGACGAGGCGTGTGTTAATGCTTTTAGCTCAGCGGCTACAGTGAAGATTTCAGCATAATAAAAGTGTAAATGACGTCTTTTCTAATCAATCTGGGATCTCAGGGCTTCGGGAGACTTGGATTACAGCAGACGAGCTGTTCGGAGCCAATTTAAGGGTCTTTTTGTTCATTTTCTTTCCTTTAATAGGACACATATATGTTTTAGATTTCACAAGTGGGGTGTTTACTGATGTATTTTATGTTTTCCATTTTAAAAAACCAAGTGACTTCAAGATGAGGGAACTAGAAGTGCAAATATGCAAACTTAATTCCAGGTTTTAGGACTCATTCATGCAGAACGGCTCTATGGAGCCAAGTCTCCATCTCCTTCAGTTGTTTAGGAGAACGCTGCAACACTGTTTTTGCTGTGAAGCTCCAGAAATGTTGAGGTTGAGCAGAAGATGACTGAACTTTCATTTCTGGGTGAACTGTCCCTTTAAAGTACATTCATAAACATCCGATTTGGACTGGATCTCCTCCAGAGCAGAGGAAAAACATCACGTCTGCAAGAAAGTTCGGATGAATCAGCGCTGCGTTAATAAATCCGTGCAGGAACTCGAAGACGCGTGAAAACCAATTAGCAAAAATACATATTCTTCGTACGGAAACGTTTTCAACAATCTCTGTCAAGTTTAAAGGAAAAATGTAACTACGACGACAGAAAAATAAAGAGCTTTCCTTCCTCCCAGACGATCTATATACGAGTCCTTAGATGATTTATATAGTTTAAAAAGTCTCTGTGGAATAAATACGTCTTCTGTTGCCTCTGTAAAAATACATTCGCATCAGACAGGCAGCGCCCGCACACACGTACACAGTCAGAGACGCCTTATAAAGTCTATATTTCCACACACACCTCACTATCTCACTACACCAACACAGAGAGAACAACAGAAAGTGTAACTAAACTAACACACTGATACAATCTAGATCCTGTGATACCACATGTGAGTTACAGTACCGACAGATTACACGAGTAATGTGCTGTAAACGTCTCAGATATTACAGATAGTATTTTTTTAGATATTCGTGTCATTTAAAATCTAAAACACACAACACAGTTTACATCATGAAGAGAGGAGGAGGAGGTGTGAGGAGGAGCAGCGATGTGCAGCCGGCCGGACGCGACACACAAAGTAAAGCAGGTAGAAACACTGGTGTGAGGACTTTGTTCCCGAGGCGAGGTGTTGGTCTCACAGCAGGCTGTCCAGACTCTTCTCCACGCTCTCCTTGTCCTTGTCGTCGGGGACAGACGGGCCGAAGCGGTCGTGGTGCTCCTGCAGGATGGTGACGACGTCGTGGTGGCCGAACTGCACCGCCTCGTCCATCGGCGTGTTGCCCCACCTGTACACAAGGAAAAACAAGGCAGATACTTAAAATCCTGCACTGAAAATGTTGCTTAAAGGAACAGTTCACCCAAAAATTCAGTCTTTATGCTGATGGAAAGTTTCATAATCCACAAAACATTTCTGGAGCTTCACAGCAGAACATCTCGCCTGGTGTAATCCAAGTCTCAATGTCCCAAAACGATTTGAAAAGACGTTATTTACACCCTTTCACTAGCTGCTACGCTAAACGTGTTAGCACTGAAGTGGGTGAATGAGCTGGACAACATCCAGGGTGGAAATAACGTCCTTTTTAAATACATGTTGGCTCTCGGGGCTTTTGGAGACGAGCTGTACGGAGACATTTTATGTTTTTTACTTTTTAAAACACTGTTTACTTCTCTTCTTCTAAGCTACAACGCTGTTCTGCTGTGAAGCTCCTGAAATGTTTCGTGGACGACAAAAGTCACCTGACTTCCAACTTATCTGAAGCTGTACAGGTGATGAAACTTGTCCATCTGAAACTTGATTCAAATAGACAAGTTGCTTTCAAACCTATTTATTGTTGGTCCAAGAGATGAATAACCTTTTTTAAATGGCAAAAATGACCAAACCGACTAAATGCTCTTAAACAACAGTCTGAAAAAGCTGCTTTGGAAAGCAGTCGGTAGAAATGTGTTTATAAAAGTATGATGTTTAACCATTTATATCATTATAGCATCATAAACTGTCTCTACAGTGCCTCTGCAGAAAAGTAGGACTTGATTTACACGTCCTGCTTCCAAAGATTCAGACTGATCACTCAAGTAAAAGAGAA
Organism: Lagodon rhomboides; assembly: GCA_039737535.1. Taxonomy (NCBI): domain Eukaryota; kingdom Metazoa; phylum Chordata; class Actinopteri; order Spariformes; family Sparidae; genus Lagodon; species Lagodon rhomboides. The sequence goes on along the minus strand of CM077790.1, from coordinate 29,497,142 downwards.
CTGAAGGGGTAAAGGGTGGAGACGACCACACTGATGATGGAGGCTCTCTGGACTCACCTGTCTCTGGGTGCTGGGTTCACCTTGCAGGCCTCCAGCAGGAAGCGCACCACCTCTGTGTGTCCTGAAGCAGAGCAGATGGTAGGAATACAAATCACACATCCTGTAACGACTAAAGTCAAAGATCTGACCACTTCTTCCCACAAACATCTGTCAATGAAGAAAGCTCACCTTCAGCTGCTGCCACGTGCAGGGCCGTCCTGGAGTCGTAGTCCCGCTGCTCCATGTCGATGGACGACAGCGCAAACCTGCAACACAAAACACCTTCGATCACTTTTTCTTTACAGATGCTTCTGGAGTATCCTTCTCCATCAGACTTCACTTCTTCAAATCTTTCCTTTTGTGGCCACTTGAGGTCACCAAAGTGTAAAGAGAGGGGAGGCCAAGTCATTTCACCATCAGAATAATGATTAGACAGTAGACATATATCTGACAGGTGAGCAGATGTGAGTGAGTGTGAGCACCTCCTCAGGGCCGAGACGTCTCCGGTGAAGGCAGCGAACAGCAGGTTGATGACGGACTTCACCTGCAGACAGAAACAGACGGAGCAGACAGTCATCCTGTTCTCACCACCGCTACGAACGTCACACAACACAAATACAATCACTAACTTCACCGGGGACGAGTTGGGATTCGATGAGATGTTAAATCTCTAAGCAGCTCTGAGGAGAATTCAGTTTCAGCGTCTTAAAAGATCAAACTGGTGTTATTCTTCAGTTTTTCTTCTTCAGGCTCATTTTCTTTCCTAAAACATCTGGGCTCTGTGGCTTTGAGCGAACGTTACTCAAACAGGTCTGGGATTATGTTCAGCGGTGGATGAAAACACGTTAAATTGGGTCAAAATAACTCCAGAGGGTGTTTTTATGGTGATGAAGGTACAACAGTGCGGCTCATTGATGTACTTTTAATAGTTTTTGGGCAAGAATGGGCTCAGAGGAAGAAGAAAAATACAGAATATCACCAGATTTAAACTTGAAGTTTGGCATTTAAGGTCTAATTTCAACAGAATTTAAACTTATCTGTGAAGCATTTGGTCTATAAAATGTAAAAAAGTGGTTAAAAATGCTTCTTTTGTCCAACTAACAGTCTAAAACCCAAAGACTCTTCATTTACTGTCATAATCTTCACATATTTGAAGCTGCAACCAGCAAATGTTTTCACATTTTTGCCTGAAATATGACTGAAACAAGTAAATCGAATATCATCGTTGCAGCTCTTTTAATTTATGAAAGAGAATCCCCCTCAGTTGAAGCAACATCTACTCGGTCACAACAACATTTCCACCTACAGTAACGTGGCTGAATCGTATGAACACACAGATCCCTGCTGAGATCAGCTGAGACTTACCATCAGACAGGAATCAATCATCCCTACAAACAAAACTTCAGGAGGTGGAAACATTCACAGAAACATTTGAAATGAGAACAAATGAGAAAAGATTCTGGTCTGAACTGAAACACAGACACAGACCAGCATCGATTCTCATACCAGAAAGAATATATTGAATAATATATTGAGAGTTTCTGCCCTGTAGGAGGCGCCACAAACTGCTCCGATTGGGTCTTGAACAGGCAAACCTCTGGTCCTCGAGTCGACGCCCTGCAGAGCGACTGTCGCCCCAAATGTCTCAGAATTAACGAGCGCCATCACTTATAATAATAAAAGTGTCTAATAATCAAATGTGCAGTTAATAAATACGATCATATACAACAGAAACATATCAGGAAACTTAAATGTGGATGAATTGATCTACACTTGTCGAGCATGTTGCAAACTTTTTAAGCAGCTGCAGACGTCCTGCTGTCTGTTTGCAGACGCGAACAAACAACAGCCTGTATTTGTGCCCAAACTGTGTCAGTGTTTTCAGTAAACTGCCTGTAAATGCTGCAGAACTCGACATGTAACGTTTCACCCTCGACAGAAATCAGTTTGCATTTTTGCTCATTCGGTTCCCCCGTCTCAAAGTCTTCAGACTCAGCGCGATGCTAACCTGAAACAATATGGCAGAGAAACCTAACTGCCACAAGGAGGAGACAAAAATTCAACACTCCAGGTTGATGAATGATAAAAAGTGGACTGTTTCCTTTTGAAGAGTGTTTCTGCAGCAGTCTGAAAACGTCTCTAAATAAAGAACATGTCCGAGCGCACTGAATCGGTGATAGATAACAGTGTTTTATTAGAGTTCGTACAACAGACACCAAGTCTAAGAAAACACCACGTTCGCTGTCCGGACTGCGAGTCCGTCACAGCCACAAGAAACTGAAGTGCCGTCATGACAGTTTATGGGGTTCATGGAGACTTTACAAACAGAATTACAACCATGTGGACAGAGACAAGAAACCAAAACATGTAAAAGTTTGACAGGCGTGAGCTTGGAACTGCACGGCTTCATCCGCCGATGACTGGAGGACGTTTTTGGTTTTTATCTTTTAAGATATTTCAACTCAAATTTGCATTTTCTGAATATTTGTCACTATTCAGTCTTCACAGTATCTGCTGGGTGACACTGCATATTTGACCGAAGCTCACAATTCCAAGCTCACGCTAAATTCATATGCAGTTTTCCACGTCACAATTGATGCTCGAGACACAGATCAACATGTATAAAAGACATGTGGAAGGTAATCAAATGAACTGTCTGATTACATGGGATTAAAAACACATTTATTAAATCATAGAAAAATATGCATGCAAGAGGGAGAATGAGAACTCAGACAAAAATAAAAATGAAATAAAAGATGAATAACAAGACATGAACAATAAAACTCTGATGATTTCCATTCAAATACCGGTATGTGCATTCAAAAGCCTCTCTGTCATGATTGTGATTGTAGAGAGAAATTTTAAATTTGCAAGAGAAGAGAGAAGAAGCTTAGTCTGGTGCTGGTCTGGTCCAGTTTTCATGCAGACGCTGCTTTTTTAGATTTTGTGTCAATGATGGGAAAAATCTGCCTTTCAGCAAAGAAATTGAACACTTACATATTGTTAGATAAAAAACAGGAAAGGCGACGTACATGACTTACTTTTTGTCCAAAAGTCAAAAGTCTAGTTGTCTTATTTTATCCCAGCACACGTCTGAATCTTCTCCTGACAATCTCTTTTGCATGCGCACATGGTTTTAATTAATCAAGCGCAGGAGTGGCGGACCACTTGGACTGCTCCGCCTCCTCCTCTTAGAATGGAGTTTTACTGCCTTTGTTTTCAATCTTGTTGGCGTCACTTTAACTGTCAGGACTCTGAGTCAGTTATTAACGTAGTTTCACATTTTAGCGAGAATGAGTTTAAATACGGTTGGAGCAGGATAAATGCCAGCCATAAACGAAACACCTGTTCCACTTCACACTTAGCTGATGTATTGCTCAGGAACAAAGGAAGCTCACCGCTGAGTTCCAGCTAATGAGATCGACAAGACACATTTCTTCATAGTTCATTGCTACCACCAGAAGTTCCCACTGTAGTGTATTAACAGGGAACACACAATTTCTACAGAACATTTAAGAACAGAAGAAGAAATAGAGACCGGATCGTCGAATGTAGCAAAGTCTTGTCAGTTTGCCATTTTATTTTAAGAATCAGTGATTTAACTTTTGGAATGAATGCTTTTGTTCCCAGAAAAGAGCCTGGTCCCAGCCAGCTAAAGAGCCTGGTCCCAACCAGCTAAATAGCCTGGTTCCAAACAGCTAAAGAGCCTGGTCCCAACCAGCTAAAGAGCCTGGTCCCACACAGCTAAAGAGCCTGGTCCCACCCAGCTAAAGAGCCTGGTTCCAAACAGCTAAAAAGCCTGGTACCACACAGCTCAAGAGCCTGGTCCCAAACAGCTAAAGAGCCTGGTCCCAACCAGCTAAAGAGCCTGGTCCCAAACAGCTAAAGAGCCTGGTCCCAACCAGCTAAAGAGCCTGGTCCCACACAGCTAAAGAGCCTGGTCCCAAACAACTAAAGAGCCTGGTCCCAAACAGCTAAAGAGCCTGGTCCCACACAACTAAAGAGCCTGGTCCCACACCAGCTAAAGAGCATGGTCCCACACAGCTAAAGAGCCTGGTCCCAACCAGCTAAAGAGCCTGGTTCCAAACAGCTAAAGAGCCTGGTCCCACACAGCTAAAGAGCCTGGTTCCAAACAGCTAAAGAGCCTGGTCCCACACAGCTAAAGAGCCTGGTCCCACCCAGCTAAAGAGCCTGGTCTCACCCAGCTAAAGAGCCTGGTCTCACCCAGCTAAAGAGCCTGGTCCCAAACAACTAAAGAGCCTGGTCCCAACCAGCTAAAGAGCCTGGTCCCAACCAGCTAAAGAGCCTGGTTCCAACCAGCTAAAGAGCCTGGTCCCAAACAGCTAAAGAGCCTGGTTCCAACCAGCTAAAGAGCCTGGTCCCAAACAACTAAAGAGCCTGGTTCCAACCAGCTAAAGAGCCTGGTTCCAACCAGCTAAAGAGCCTGGTCCCACACAGCTAAAGAGCCTGGTCCCACACAGCTAAAGAGCCTGGTCCCACACAGCTAAAGAGCCTGGTCCCAACCAGCTAAAGAGCCTGGTTCCAAACAGCTAAAGAGCCTGGTCCCACACAGCTAAAGAGCCTGGTCTCACCCAGCTAAAGAGCCTGGTCCCAAACAGCTAAAGAGCCTGGCTCAAACAGCTAAAGAGCCTGGTCCCACACAGCTAAAGAGCCTGGTCCCACACAGCTAAAGAGCCTGGTCCCACACAGCTAAAGAGCCTGGTCCCACCCAGCTGAAGAGCCTGGTCCGGTCCCAAACAGCTAAAGAGCCTGGTCTCATACTGTCTCATATGATGATAATGGTGTTATACTGATATGTTGGATATGGAGTATGAGGTTGTTTGGATGCGGTTGCACGAGGACTGAAGAAATCACCGCAAGAAAAACTTTTCTCAAACATTTCTGAGAAGAATTAATGACGCCAGAGGCTTTTGAATACTTTGTACCTCCACAAAAAAAAGAGCAGAAACTTAAAAACAGGAAAATAATACCTCTAACAGAAAGTCTTTGACATTAAAATAACACAAAAGAAAAAAAACTTCACACATGACACGTAATAACAGGGTATTATCGGCTCCAGCAGTGTCACTTTGAGCTCAAGTCAAACCCAGTGCCAAACACACCACACACCAGTTTTACAGTTTAAACAACGATTGGATAAAACAGATTAAACTCCCCCCACACACACACACACACTAAAGTCACAGTAGAGCGACATCTAAGGCATCTGCTGACATGACAGTCATGTGCAAGTATTTCTATTTCCTGGAGGAGACATTATTATAAATTCGGAACGTCTGAAGTGTATTATTAATAAACACACATTCTGGTTTGCTGCTGAGGATTATCACGCATGTACAGATCCCTACAAGCTATATACACCCGCCGCTATGTACATCCAGAAGTACAGTAAAGTATGAAGAGTAACACTTTGAGAGATTTACAAACAATACTGATCACGTGTGTGTGTGTGTGTTTGCATACTGACATTCAAAACACACTTCTTGAGTATCCAGATAAAGATTTCTGGATAAGTGAACTATCTGACTCGGTTTCATATTGCAGTTCCAGGTTTCTCTTCCCTCTGAAGGCTGAACATATAAATTCACTTTTGTCTGCTGGTAGAGCTGGGTGGTTTCCATCGTGACTAGTTTCTTTACTTTGAGAAATATGAACTCTCTTTTCCATCATCAAGTGTTAAATGTTGCCCGAACAAAAGCAGCTGTACAAGAACTTGTACAAAATTTGGGCAAAACTTTGGCTTTAACGGCAGAGAAAACCCTTCAAGTCTTCTCAAGTCCTATATTAACACTAAACTTTCTGACAGAGTTCAATCCAGTTAAACCTTTAATAACGTAGGAGGTTTTAGTCCAAACTGCTGTTTACTTAACGTCATGAATATCTGATGTGTCTGGAAAGTGTCTGCACACTAGATTAAAGCTTCCAAAACTTTTTTGGGCTGAAAAAAAGAGAGGGAGAGAAAATAAGTAATTTTTTTTTTAGTCCAATTGCATTTAAGGAGCTTTAAATGGTGCAATGTGTAAAGACTGGCCACCAATCAAAGGTTGATCCAAACACCACTGAAGTAACTGTAAACCGATGCTCACTGTTGGATTTAGCTGAAGCTACTAGCTGCTGTTAGCAAGTTAGCCGAGTTAGCTGTACAGCTAGTGGCCCCGTTAGCCGAGGGTTTATTTTGACCAGGTGACTGTGCAACACAATCGCCAGAATTAAGGTTAGCCAAGTATGTTTCAGCAAGTTATGACTGAATTGCAATTTTATGGCTGTTTTGGTTGAATTTCTGTTCACCTCATGCTTTCGTTGGGTTTAAGCACAAAAACCACTTGGCTTGGAGGAAAATATCATAGTTTGGCTTAAAAACACAAAAATAAATGGCTGGAAATGTCCCCCGAGAACGAGTTAAAGAGAAAATTAAGCTCATCTTAGTTCGTCGAAGAAGAGAAACTTGAATTCATAAGATGGACGTATTTTTCTTCTTAGCAAAGAAAGAAGGTGTAAAAATATCTACTATCTTTACAAATTTTAGCGTATTTCTTTTATCTGTTAGACTGAAAAAAAGCTAAGAGAGCTCGGACTTGAGACATTACAGGCTGAGGCTAACTGGTTAGCATGCTAACGTCATGGACATCTCTGCAATACAGTACACCGACACCTTCGACATCACTGAAACGTAATTTCTTCACGTTCTGTTGATGATTTCAGTTCACTTCTGAATGTTTTAATTCTGACCTTATCTTACATATTGCACCGTTAATCAATTTCACTTACTATCCTTCTCTTTTTTTGCAATTCCATGCCAACTTCTGGCAGTTTTCTGATCCTCTGTGTATTCAGGTCCAACACCCAGCTCTACCTGCTGCTCTGTGTCTGTTATTTCAAGTACAGGTTGAATTTTTCAGATGAGACATTTTAACTTTTTTTTCCCTTAAAGCTTTAAAAATCCAGCAGTTTTAAATATGGTGAATACTTTACATTTACATTTCTCTGTCTTTGTAGAAAGCAGCTCGATTACTCGACGAAGGCATCCCGTTTGAACAAGAGCGTATTTGTGTGCGCAGCGCAAACATGCAGTGATGGTTTTGGAACGAGGCCCAGTCAAACCTGCAGATAAACCCCGCAGTCACCTGCTCACAGTGGAGAAGTTAACGTTTGTGTGACGACTGGTCAGACCTGCGCTAACTACGAGGTGCTTTACGTAGCGGCTGCATCAATGAACACACTTCACTCCCTCCGCTGGCGTCACTCTGGGTTAACTCACCAACCTCGACAAACATGGAGCATCCAGCCGCACACACAGACACACACTCTCTCTCTGTTCGTCTCAGCTCAACAGCAGCTCAGAATGATGCAGAGTCTTTTAAGCAGCTTGTGTTTTAGTCATTGCACGGCTCCTAAGATTTTTGCATGAGCAAAATCAGCCCCAGCTGCGGTCCAGGCACAAATACTGGCGGGTTACAGTCAAATTGAAGCCCTTTTTTTTTTTTTTATAGCAGTTTCTCTTTTAAATACGTTTTTTTGTTGGGTTTCTCAACCTTGACTCCGCTTCTTGAGTTCTGAAGTTCTCACAAGCTCCATCTTTTTAAAGATGTGGAAGGAGGCACAAATGATCCTCTATTTCAGTATTAGTCCTAAAAATGTCCCCGGTTCTTAGACCAGGGCTGCAACTAACGTTTACTTTGGTTTCTCGATTAATGGATTAGTTGTTTGGTCTATAAGAAATATCAGAAAATGGCGAAAAATGTCTGGTTCCTAAAACCCAAGTTAGCGTCCACAAACCCAAACACTTTCAGTTTAATGTCAGAAGAAGTAAAGAAACCAGAAAATATTCACATTTAAGAAGCAGGAATCAGAGATTTTTTACATTTTAGTCACTGATTAATCGATAGTTGACAAATAACGAATGAATCGATTGATTGTTGCAGCTCTAGTCCCGACAAGAACAACGCAGTGATGGTGACTAAAATAAAAAAAAGGTGCAATATATCAGATTTGGCCACCTGTCAAAGTCATCCTCACAGGAACGACAGCTTACTGCTGCCAACTGTAGCTGCTATTAGCCAGTTAGCTGTGCAACCAGGGGACTGCTAGCTGGTTAGCATGCTAACTTAAGCAGATATCTCTGCAACTTTCCACTAAAATCCTCACACATTGCACCTTTAAGTTTTAAGTTTTGGGGTTGATATCTCCTTTCAAAGTCCAGAGTGTAACATTGGACAAGTTTAACATCTGCCTTCCAAGCTCTCTCTCTTTTTTCTTTTTTTTTTTATGAGAAACTACGTCACCAAACTGCTGCATTAACAATGAACGGATATGTTAAGAATGTTCTCCGCTGACTCAAAACTTCCCATCAATAATCCTTTGAAGGATTCCTTTATACTGCCATTTTCATTACCTGCTACAGTTCATCCAGCATCTGCATTCACGTGCTAAAATCAGTGTGAGCTACACGAAGCAGTCGTCCCTATAAAGTAGTCTGAATGTAGATTTAAAGATTGTTGGTCTAAAAGCTGGTTTACTGAAGCGCCACACGTGCAAACACACATTCATACATTTTAAATTTGTTTTTTTGCTTAAAATAAAACTGAATTTCAAATCAACCCTTAGCCTACATCCTTGAAGAGGATTGTCAAACACAACCAGATGAGATTTAAACATCCTGTACACTGTACATTAGATCCCCCCCCACACACACACACACACACACACACACACACACACACACACACACACTAAGGCAACAAGCAGGCAGAGGCTACGAGTTCATTTGGAGTTCAGAGCAAAAAAGAGCAAAAATTAACAAGCAGTAACCCTCCGTCACAGATAAAAACAAAGAGAAGCTTCGTCCACACAGTAACCGCTTCACAAACAATAAATAATCCTCTACATAATTTATATATAAATATTCAAGGGTGAGGAAACATGGTGATGTTGTTGCAAGAGGTGGGGAGAGAGATCGATCGAGGTGGGAGTGTGAGGGTCTCCTTTTTTTCTTTCTTTCTTTGTTTAAATTTCACTTGGCGACAGTGTCCATCCTATAGACTACAGTGGTGGAGCTGTCCTCGTGCGACTCAGTGGGGGACACCTTTTTCCAAAGAGGGGCTTTCAGAGCGAGCTCCTGTTGGAGGCTCTCGTAATCCATCGGTCCGAAGGTGTGCAGCTGTTCAATCGACACGAATAACACATTAGTCTCGAGAGCCTGTGAGTGTGTTTGTGTGTGAGTGGTAAGTAGAAAACCAGAAAAACCAGAGCCAAACCCAGTGCAGTTAATTATTTACTGGCAAAACTGGAAATGTTCCGGCCAGAGCTGCAGACTAGCTTTTTCACCACAGTCCAGAAAAACTATTTTTACCCTCCTGAAGTGAATGTGAAACAGCCCCGAAAGCAAAATCAGTCAGGCTCTAGCTGTCCCCTCTGAAAATAAACTCAGTCCTGCTGTGTGTTTAGTTGTTAGCTTTATTAGCGCCGTTAGCTGCAAGTTCACTAAGCCAAACACACCACAGAACTCTGCTGATAATACCGATAACATCTGACTCGCTCTCCCGCTGCTGATTTCAACAGAGTTGTGCACAATAAAGCATCAACTCTTCTCTGGCTGCATAACCAGTCCGTCATAGAAATTATAGTAACAGCATGAGAGGAAGCGCTCTGTTGTAGTCAACAGAGCTGACTCAGTTTAGTCTGTTATTTTGAAGACAGAAATATGGGAAGCCACATTTCAGCATTCTGTTTTAAGGCAGGTTCTGATAAATGTGTTAAATAATCAAGCAGACTGACTTTGGCTCTAGTTCCACCATCAGTGTGTACATCCATGTGTTCTTGACATACTTCTGGGGTTGGTCGACGTACCAAAGACGTCCTACAAAGTGTGAGATATAAATTTCCGGCTTTAGTCTTAGAAATTTTAAGCAAATTATCTGCTTATTGTTCTCACTAACGATGCACAACAAACTAAACTGTATGCACTCACTTTCAAAAGTGACCAAACTAAAGAAAGACATGTTCAGAATGTCTGAAATCACCTGCAGCGATCTCCACAAGAATTCAGACAGTGCACCCAAAGACAGGGCAGAGAAGGGACAAGAGCCGTCCTGTTTCACACGTTATCTGACATTACTTGTGTCTCTTCACTTCAGGTGAACTATGTGTAGATCAACATGTGAGACAGCAGCTACCAAACAGCCGCTGCAGAACGTTTACAGCTGTACTATTGCAGAGAGGCTGTGAGGTGTCAGCTGTTGTGATGAGGAATCATGGGTGCTGTTTCTGATGGTTTTGTTCTTCACAACGTGATGCTGTGTGTCCTTACCCGCTGGTCTCCTCCTTCTCTGCGCGGGTCGTGCTTCTTGGTAAAGTGCCTCAGGTTGTCGTAGTTGTGGAAGTTGAAAAGCTCAACGAGGTCCTGGAACGAAACGAGCGACAGATACGTCAGAAGGATGAATACATTTATTTACTCTGACTGGAAGTTGTAAAGCAAAGCAAACGTTTCAGAAGGAAATTAGACACAAAAAGAAGTCTGATTTCATTTGAGCGGAGGTAGATTCTTGCACCCTGACATGCAGTGTTTACTGTGATGTGTATCCATGCTGAGACTCCAGGTCATCATTTATCAAACATGTCAAACAGGTTCAGTCAAGTCAAGAGTCATAAATTCCTATTATTGACATGAGGTGTTCTTGTTATTGTTTGTGCAGAAACAGATTCCGGGAGAAAAGGTGTGTCAGTGTCTCATATCCTCTGCCTGGATTTTGTTATTGTCTCTCTTTGTTGCTGCTCGGGACGCTTTACCGACACAAAATGTGGCTATTTGACGTCCTGAGAATGAGACTCAACAATCAACTATCTTTGTGGTGCGTTCAGGAACAGCTGGGACAAATCCTACTAATTTACTTTGATGATTTGAGTACACTTAAGAGCCTGTACTTACTTTTACTTAAGTAAATAAGATGAATCAGTAATCAGAGTCTTTTTAAACAAGTCCTTCTACTGGAGGAAAGACTGTGATCTCTTGCCACCTCTGCTCTTGATACAATTAACACACTCTCACCTCTCTCAACACTCTCACTCTGCTGGTCTACTACTTTTAGCCCTGCTATGTGCACAAAAACAAAAGCACAAACTGGCACAGTTATGTCTTACTCTTGCTCTGTGTGTATTCTTAGTGCAAGTATACACTGCAGGCACGCAGCGAAGTGCTCGTGTCGGACATTACGTACCGTGCAGAACTGAATTCCTCTGACTGAGTTGCCCAGCTTGTCCAGCGGAGGTGACCAGCACATGATACCCATAACATTGGGTACAACCAGCAGGATCCCCCCTGCTACTCCAGACTTGGCTGGCAGACCGACCTGCAACAGAGACAACAGACCAGTTACACAACAGGACACTGGCTGCATGTATCTGCAGTCGCAGCCTGGAAACAACACAACGCTAAAAATGGAACGTCAGCAAAGAACAAGTCGATTTTTTTATCACTTAGAGCAAATTTTCCATTATTGTAAACAGAAAACTCCTTTCAGTGAGCCTTCGTTTGTTTGTTTGTTTTTCAAGCAAAAGAGGTGTTTTAGATGAGAAATCAACATTTTAGGGACTTTATTTTAATCCCATCTCATAGTAACTTAGAGAACATAATACTAGGAGTGATCAGTGAAGGGTAAACTTTCACTCAACTGCTTCAAACGTGCTTTATTATGACAAACTGAAATGCTGAAGATATTTTCACACGTAGCTGAAATGATGTTGAAATGCTCCTCTCACAACAAACACCTCAGCTCAGGCAGATGATGACACACGACAGCTGTGCCACGTTGAGACTTTGAGTTTGTGACGGGATATTTGCCTCCATCAAGACTTGAACGGTTTTATAACATGGATAAAAATTTCCCTATATTGAAATTCAGCATCGGTCAGAAACAGACCAGATATAGAACGTAGCAGAACCAGGATCAAATTGAGACAGCTATTTGCTAAATGTACGTATGAAACCCCCCCTTGTTTACTGCACTACTATGAATGATTTACTTAATTCAAATGCTTTGTTCCAAGTTAATGATTTACACTAAAAGGCTTCACTAAGAAGAACCTGTAGCAGTGTTTCAATCATAAACAAATCAACACTTTAAACATAAAAATCAGTGTAGTGGAGTATTTTCACCGTGTGTTAAAAGGATCTGAATACTTCTTCCACTGCTGCTTTTACTTACGTGGAAAGCAAACTGTCCTGAGAAGTCGTACATGCCGCAGGAGTGCATCAGACTCAGTGTGTTCCTCACCGCCTCGGGGGACAGCACGCGCTCACCCGTGATGGGGCAGATGCCGCCATTAGCCAGCGTGGCCGCCATGACACTGGCGCTCTCGCAGGTCACCTCGATGGAGCAGAGCTGAGGGAGTCACACAAAGGACAATCTGTATCATTTCTCTCTCTCAGTATTTTCTTCTACTCAGCTTCTCATGTTACAGCTAATAGAGGCATGATGGTGGTGGTGGTGGGGGCAGCTTAGTGGTGTTCAAGGCGGCATTCATTTAGTTATTCTTCCACTTTTCCTGTATTGTTTTTTATTTGTATTAATTTAAGAAAAAGAGGAAACTAGGGATGTAAAACTGTTGATATACAAAAAACAAGAAGTAGTAGAAGTGAGGAGGAGACGAAGGAGAAGGAGAAGGAGAAGGAGAATCTATAATGCAGAATCTATCTGTAGCACACAGGGACATAAACGTGCTGAAAAACAGAGGGAGTTTGGCAGAAAGAAACAGATATGTAGCTAAAAATGGTCGAGAAGCAGAAACTGGATCCGGTCAGGATCAATAGTGTAGGAAAAGCAGTAAAACAATAGTCAGTCATTAATAATAAATAAGAGGTGAAAACTGAGACTGACAAAAATAAAAAAATAAAAATAAAATCACTGCTACACTCACTTGAAAGTAGAAGTCCAGTACAGACGTCATGTCTGTCCCCTCTGGGAAACACTGCAGAGAAACAGAGAGAGAGTTTAAAACAAGTGGAGCACAAAAATAAACAATCAGCAACTACTGAACGTTCACAGATAAGGATCCTCTGATTTGGAGACAGATAAGTAGGTCAAACGAAGGAAACCCAGCTTATTCCAATTATGCATGTGTGAACTTAAAGGACTAAAGGATTATACTCAATTAATTGACGACTACAAAAACACTGATGTAACAGTAACTAGCTCCTCCTCTTACAGACACAAACTTTATCCTGCTCACAGTTACTTCCTTTGAGCTTTGTAGGGCAGCAAAACATTAACAGAGACATAAAAACAAAGTCAGCAAGGCTTCATGACTCATCCAAGGTCAGACCTTTTTTTCTTTCAGGTAGTAGCCGATGGCGAAGTTCCTGTCGCCTGACTCACGCTCAGACTGGAATCTGTCACACAAAGAGCAGAGCACTCCCATTACACAGAGGAAGGAAATATTTTCACAGTGTGTCCCTCTGAGTGTCCCTGTGTGTGTGTGTGTGTGTGTGTGTGTGTGTGTTTGCACTCGAGTGTTGGAATTCCATGGCCCCACACCCCTTCATGTGTACAGTACAACCAGAGCTGTCATGCGATCATGTGATGATGCTGCAACACGATCCCCCAGCACGGGGTCTTTTTCCAGAAACATTGTTAGCATGTGCTGTCATCATGAATCATGCAAATGCAGGTGACCTTTAGAGGCCGAGTCCAGTCTTCCTCTATAAGGAAGTCCAGTCATATCGAGGAAACAAATAACTACTGATGTAAGTGAATGGAAATGTTACGCTTTTTACTCTCACTATCAAACTTTTCCTTTGACATTCACTTCATTAAAGAGAGACCGTCTGGTTTTATTTAAGATGTAATGCCTGGGAAACATTTTGAAAGAGAACAGATCATCTTTAGACTCTGCTGGTCTGTTCTACATGTGTTGTATAAATGTGTGTGAATACAAAGACTTGTCGTCTATATGGCCCAGTAGTTAGTAGTTATTTTTATAGAATTTTAAAATCTTCCAATGTGAAAATCAGTTGGAACTCTTACACGTTTTGATGACATCCATCTCCACTGATTTACTTTACATTCTATGCTTCTCTCCTCTACTGTCTGTGACTTCGTAGCTACAGGGGAAGTATACATATCAGATGTATCATCTGTGGAAAGGATCACTGTAAATGATCCCAATTTACACAACATCACAAAAAACTTCCTCACGTGGATGTCTTTTCCAAAAACTACACAGTGCCCCTTTAAATCTTGAAAACATGACGCAGGATTACTCACGTAGCGTTGCTGAAACCCACATACTCGTTTCCGGCCATATTTTTCAGAAAGTTCATGACCTGGAGGCAAACAGAGAGAGCACTGAGGGTCACAACATGTTCAACAGGCGTTCATCACTATCATTTTTTAGGTTTTGTTTATTATGGATCTACATTGAGCTGTTTCACTTGAATCTTTAAAGCTGAAAATGTATTGATATTTTGGCCACTTGAGGACAGTCCGTCTCTGGTCTCCTCCAACCCCTGAGGGGAAATACCTGCCTCTTTAGCCGCTAAATCTTCCAACTTGTCAACCAGCTAGTGTCTAACTGCGTCTGCCTGCTGTTTGGAGGTGAGCAGGTCGTGTACAGTGGATTTTGAGCTTTTCTCGCTGAAAATAGCTGCAAAATTGAGGACTAGACAGCTGATCAGTGAGTTAAATCATCATGGAGAGCCAATTTAGAGACAAACTTAGCCATGCTCTTGCCATTCTAGATATCCATACTTATTTTTTTGAGTATACTTTGAGTGAATTATCTAGTTTAATGACTTAATGAACTACTAAGAATTACTATATAGGAAGGAACTGGTCACAGCTAACTGACTTTTTAAGTCTTTTCAGAGACAATTAAACAGACAGACAATAATAAAGAGAGTCTCTACAAAGTCCATGAAAGTTTACTTTGACTTCAGTGTCTGGCCGAGGTAATACTTACATAGTCAAATTTTTCTGCGTTGCCTTCACCTTGCTGAGGAGAGCACAAAAGAGTCAGCAGTTAGTACAGTTCAGCCACCGAGGGATGTTGCAGAGGACAAGCACAGCATCATTAAAAAGATACTAAAATGAAAATACTACTGCTGACAAATTAGAACTACAGAATTAGCAGGTGTGAATAGATTTTTTTTTTTTTTATTATTACAGATAGTACATTGTAAAAAAAAAATCACACGAGCTTTGCCAAGAATTATAACAAGTAGATACAAATTATTAATAAGATTGGCTTGCGAATAGGTTACAAAGAGGGAAGTCTTTTGGAGTGAAAAAGGGAGGTTTAGAAGACATGTGCATTACCAGAGCTTAGCCAGTTATAGAGAACCATGTCTCATCATTTACATCTCACTGATTCCAATAACGAATCAATATTATTTCAAGTCTAAAAAGAGAAAAACAAAAAAACACCATTTTTTTACAGACTGAAGCAGCCGTGACTGCATGTGTGTGTCTACATGAAATATATCTGCATAGAGATGTGGGTGTATGCAGGCAGGTTTGTATTATGGGTTATAAAAATGCAGGTGTGTGTTTGAGAATGTGTCGATCAACATGTGTCATCTGTGCAAAGAGCCTGTCAGCCAAAACAGAGGGTAAAGAGGGAAAAATAAGGGAGGAATGGTCCCTTCACAGCTCAGTGTACATTTATCAGGTCATTGATGCTGCTTATCCACACAAAGAACACGCAGCTAAAGAAAAAAATGGACACGCATGCACATTTAAAGTGCTACAGCATTATATGATTTTATTAATTGTCAATGTTTGGGATGGTGTGAAAAGATGCGTTTTAACTTTACATGTAAAGAAAAAATTATGCTTCATTTTAAACTCCACACTTTACTGTGCAGAAGCAAAAGTAAGTGACACTGATGGAGGTGTTAAAGAGTCACTAAATGGGGTTCTACAGAGCTGATTGAAGGAGAAAGAGAAGACGAAGAAGAAGAAGAAGTAGAGGAGGAGGAGAAGAGGGAGACAGAGGGGGAGGATCAGGGGGGTCGGGAGAGTGCGAGGAGATAGATATGGAAAAGGAAGAAAAAATTACCAACGTCATTTGACCTGCAGCAGCAGTCATTATTTCCCACAGTTCCTAAGTCTGGAAAATATGCAACAAATACACAAACAGCAACAACATGTAGCCTTCAAGCACCATGTAACAACACGGCAACCATCCCATAGTTTTCCCACCGAGGTTAAAGCAAACTGGGCAACCTGACCAACAGCTTGACATTTGTGCTTCAGTATAAAACAAAAACATTTTGACACTGATGACAAAGGTGAGCGGCGGATGGGACACACATTGTTGTCTCTGTTGTGTCTGTGAGATTATGTCTGATTCATTTCTGGGATATGATTGTGTAATTTAACAGGTTTACTGTGTGATGTAACAACTTGCAACTCTGCACTCACTACAATCTGTAAAGTCATCATAATAAATCAACATGGAAACTGTTGGGAAACTGGTTTAGACTTGAACACTGCACACACAGGAGTGCAGCTAATACAAGGCTCCTGTGTGTGAGGAGATCCTCACTGGACTATGTGGTATTTAACAGAGAAGAACGACTAGATTTCCTGAAACAGACGTTTAGAAATGATGTTCATCTGCTTCTATGCGATGAGAAATGTTTAAGAATTAATTCAGCATTTTAGGAAAAAGGCTTTTTCACTTCCTTCCATGAGCGAGATGAGAATATTAATCTCATGTGTGTCGTGCAGAGTTTGAGTCTGGACATGTTTCGCTAGTTTAGCATAAAAACTGCAAGCAGGAAGAAGAACCAGGAAACTAAGTTCAAATACACACACCAACACTCTTTTTGGTTCTTCCATTAGAGCTGCAACCAACTGGCTGTCAACTATGAAGTTAATCACTAACTATTTTGATTATCAATTAATTAAAAAAAGGTTTTGCAATGTCATCATCTGATGCTGATGAGATGAACTCCCTCATCATTGAATGACAAGGCATTTTTTGATACTCGATAATCTAAATTCAATACCCAGCCCTATTTTACACTCCTGGTTTTATGTTCTCACTCAGGCGCTGAGTGGATTCTGATGAAAAATTATGAGAAAGATAAGAAAATACTATTTTAATGGTCCTTCTATAATTTATTCATTCATCTCTTGCTGGCCAAGCGCAAATGTTGCTGAGCAGCACTATGGAAAGGGACTTAGTCGTGCTTTGCTTAAAAATTAACTTCATGGGGTCAACTTAAAAACATGCCCAAGTAAAATGGATTACTGTGACCTCTGTGTTGTCATCTTTGCACAATTAAAAAAAGGTACAATTAACACATCTGGGTCTTCTGAATTAAACTGGGCTATATTTGCAATGTGATAATGCACAAGAAACAAAAAGAGAAGAGGAATGGGATTTTATGTGGACACTGAAAACACACAACTTCCAGTGCCTGAGAATTGTAAACAGAGCTAATCTTTTGTTTCCTACAAGATCAAACAGGCCACATTCTTCATCATGCATTGTCATAAAAAAAAAAGAAAAAACTATTTCACAAGATTCCCATCTTTGGTCAGAAACAGGTTTCTTTCAACATCAGTAAGAATGCAACTAGGATGAAGTGGATCATTGTACAAACAATTCAGTCTAAAGTCTTGGACAAACGTAAGTCATCTCTAAGAAAAGCTTCAGACAAATACGAGTCCATAAAGTTGAACATGTTCAAAAGGAAAAAGCAAACATCTGGAGGACGGTCTGGCAGCTATAAGAAGCAACAGAGCTGCAACACAGTAAAGTTTTTATCGACAGCGTGCTAATAATTAACTGCCAGCACTGATTATGTGTAGAGAGTCTTGTAGGGTGAAATAATTAATTATTAAAAGCTGTAAAGAACTTGAAAACACTGCCGATGTGAAAATCCTTCTTCTGCTGTGAGTGAACTTGCGTGTTTGATTTGACGGATGACAGGCGATTAATTTCTGCCAACTCACTGTCAATCTGTCATCACACTGATTGGAAATTCAAATAGTGTGACATCCAAACTTGAAGGACTGTCACGGGCGAGGATTTATCTGACTTCCTGTCACTCTTTGCTGACTGGCTGCTCTGCATGCACCTGCATTTGACTCAACCTGTGAGCAGGTTATTTTCAGTAGGGCCGATAAGAGCGTGTGATGGGGCGGCTAAGTGCCTTCAGGAAGGAGGATTAGCACAAGTCTTAAATCACCACAACAAGACACGAGGCAGTGGACTAAGGTAGTGACCTAGAAAAGATTCCAGCTGAGTCAAGAGTCATGATAATCTCAACACACTTGGAAGTCTACTGAGTCAGTAAAAATACCACAGAATAACTAAAGAGTTTATGAAAACGGTGTGTTAATTGTCTTCTAGAGTGTGTTTCATTGTGTCCAAACAAATGTAGTTCAATCAGACCGTTGTTAAACAAATCTTATCTGCCAGTATTTATGTTACCCTTCGTGTTATCTGCCTGATAAAGCAGCTCAGTGATACCCACCATACAGGGAATTTTCCACGATACAAGAAATTCTCTAGCGAAGGTTTCAGTGGAACTGAGATGCAAACTGGACGTATAAGACACACAAAGGACAGAAAGTGTTTCAGCCTTTACCTTTATCAGTGAAGAACAAACGATAGCGCCAGCATTCACCATGGGGTTGTGAGGCTTATCTGGAAAAAGAAACACACAAGAGAACAGTTGGCGTGATGCAGAGGATCAAATTGTAAACAGTGACGTTTCTGCTTTGTATATAGACAGATCAAACAATAAGAATCAAATACAAGTGGAGCACATATTGACTCAAGATACATACATTTAAAACAGCAGCAGAAGAAAAGTAGAGTTGATGTAAAATAATCATGTGGAGAGCAAAACGAAATGACTTTTCCCAGATCTAATGATCCAAGTTTGGCCTCAGTGGACTGGATGTTGACATGGTTATAATATTGGTCCAAAATGATGTGAAATCACGTATATCTTTTAAATTTAAAACATAAAACGTTCTTTAAGAGGAGGAGGAGAATCCCCTCACCAAATACATGCACTTTAAGGCTGATAACTGGTTACATAAAGGCTCTACGCATCACTGTAACCTACACAAGTGGCCTGTGCTGTATTGCACTGGTGTGTCTGTGTTGCTGGTGATGGTGATTGCAAGCTGTATTCTCCCCTTTAAAAACACACCGACCGCTTCGGCTCACAGCTGGGTCTCTGGGCTTGGTAGAGTGGACGAGCCGAGCTCGAATGACTGCCGATGCCGGTTTGCCCGCTCATTTGCACATCCAGCCTGTCCAGTCTCCCTAGCCCTGAAATTCTAATCTAAGTAGAGCAGCAGCCAGCCGGGAGGGAGGGACTGCAACATCCGAAGAGATTGGTGTATACCGGGGAAACTACAGGTCACAGTCTCCTGTTTTACCACCTCCGCTAAACACGGAAGGAGAAGCCGGAAAATGCTGTAACCCAACAGTATACGGGGAGGTGCAAGTCAGGCTACGGCACAGGGCTTGAATCTTGACGTAGTTTCAGTGCAGAAGCATAAATCGAGTTTAAGTCTCCAACAAGCTTAGGGATAAGACTGTAGTGGAAGGTTATGTTTTGAAAAGTTGCACAGTGAGTAAGCATACATAGCTTGGTGGGCTGACAATGTCTGTGTGGAAGCTTGCCCTGGAACACTGTTACAAAAAGAGAAGAGCAATGGGATTTTATGTGGACACTGAAAGCAGACAGGTTCTCGTGCCTGAGACTTGTGACAGAGCTAATCTTTAAAATCAAACCAAGATCAAACAGTCCACATTCTTCACCTAAGTTTCACGATATTAAAATAACCTATTTCAGTTTAGAGCTGTTGAGGAGCATCGAGTTTCAGATGTGTGAGTAGGCGTGTGGATGGATGGTTGTATGTGTCGACGCTACACAGCACTGAGTCAGACTGAATCCAGGAGCTGGTGTTCACATTCTATTTGCACAGCATGCTCCCTGATGTGAGTAACCAGATCAGAGGAAGCCTTCCTCCCTCAAGAGTTCAAGTACATTTAAACTTACATCACCTACATTTCCTCACTGGCGTGTGATCCCCTTACACAATACGACAACCACGTGGCATTGCTGGTAAAATTACAACACAGGATGTGACGACAACATGGCTGCAGTTCCAAGTACCACAGTGGGGATTGAGGAATTTCCTCTGACAAACCGACCACAACAGACTCGGCTATGATAAGAAGTGCATTGAATAATGCTACTAAAGCACAGTTCTCACCACTTATCTTTGTCAATAGGGCTATGTGAAATTTTGTAATATGGATGACTGTATGGGTGTGTCTCCTATAAGTTTTTAGCCTAATTGTGCATACAGTAACAGCATATTTTATTTATGCATTTATT
Organism: Lagodon rhomboides; assembly: GCA_039737535.1. NCBI lineage: Eukaryota > Metazoa > Chordata > Actinopteri > Spariformes > Sparidae > Lagodon > Lagodon rhomboides. The sequence goes on along the minus strand of CM077790.1, from coordinate 29,476,714 downwards.
TATGCATATACTACCTGATAGATGTTATGCACTGAACAAGGACTGCACTTAATTTCGTTGTATCTGTTACAATGACAATAAAGATATTCTACTCTAACCATCACAACATTTATCTTCACATTCAAATGTCACCTAAATTATATTTTAGTAACGAGTTACTTTTAAAATGACAAATATTCTTCTCAAAATTTTAAGGATGAAGGACGACGTGTTCCTTTACATGTTGAGAAAATTCTCCTCAACACATTCTTCAGATAAATAAACTCTCTAAAAACCCTCTTGAATGATCTGGAAAATGCATCGTCACAGAACTGAAAAACAGGCTGTTTTTAGTGCAGTTTGATTACATATGTAGTCAAAACAAATACAGGAATATAGGCGAGAAGAAAAACGCAAAGCAAATGACACTAACACAAGAGATTCGAGTCATTAAAGCAAATAGCAGTATAATAGGAGAACTAGCAACTTACTATGAAGCAAGTTAGCGCGAGCATTGGCCTCAGTTTTTTAATTTTCAGCAGTTCATGCTTATGTGTTTTGTGAAGTGGGTTGATCAAGTTTTGAATTCGAAATGACTCACACGTGTAAAACAAATAAACAAAAAACGGTACTGCTGTCAAACTCACACAAGTAAAACAAGGGGACAGGCTGATACACATTTTGCTGATAATACTTTGAAGTCATGTTTCAAATGCAGTACTTTTACTTGCAGCTGAGTATTTTCATAGTGTGGAATTGATACTTCTAATAAAGTAAATCTAAATCTTCTTCCAACACTGGTGTTTGGTTTTTTGTTTTGGTAACCACTCACATGCTCCCAGCCACAATAACTTTCACAATACTATTAAAAAAAAACATTCCACAGAGATCATCTGATGCCAACGTCTGACTCATTCAGCTGGCAGCTCGGTCACAACGCTCACTCTGTCACTCCTGGACTAAAAAGCCACATGTGACAAGCATTGTTGGGGGACTATCTGTCTGGGCAATGACTCACTGTCATGGGAGAAAGCAGCAGTCAATACCTAGACCGCTCTTAAAATAAAAATTGCTTATAAAAAAGAAAATGTTTGGAGGCTGACCCATTACATTTTTTGCATTTTCTTATGATTTAGATTTACCTTTAACTTACAAAAGCAGCACTGAAGCACTACATTAGTAGCTGATATTATAGGCTGTCACTAGCAGTTTGCACACAGAGAATGTAAGTGTACTATGATTCAGTCCCACTCCTTTCCGCTCTTTCAATAGTTGCAGTGTTATTCTGCAAAAATAGGAAACACCAACTTCCTTACGGGACTCTCTCCATTATTATTATTAGTTGCATCACGTCTCCACTGAAGCATTTTGAGGAGGGAACATGGCATGTATGGGCTGCAGGGGAAGGAGAAAGAGAAAAAGGCTCACCATCTTCATCCAGGAAGAGCTTATTAAATCGCAAACCACTGGGCTCCTTCCCAATGAAGCTGTGCACGTACTCTGTGCCGTAGTCATTAACAGCAACGGCGTACTTCAGAGGCTTGACACAGGACTGCAGACAGAAGGGGACCTTCGTGTCTCCAACTGTGTGTCTACAAAAGACGAAAGATAACAGTTATCGATGCCCACAACGCAGCTGCGTTGACAGATTAGACACGTTCAGAAAGAGAAACTGCATCAAAATGAAAGCGATGGTACGATTAACATTTCAAAGAATAATGTGAGCGTTCAGGGAAAGTCATATTGTTCAGTGTGGTAATGGAACCACACAATCTGTTCTGTGCCATGTGTTATCTTTATGACTTCCTCTCTTAGACAAACATAACAAAACATACACACACCAATGGAATTTTACAGCAGCCTATCAGAGTACAAGCTGAACACCTGTTGACATCACTACACTTTGGATTGTCTCGTTGGACTAGTTTTGTTTTGACCAGAGAATACAAGGTGTTCGCAGGAAGGAATCTGTGCATAATACTGCAATAAATTATGCCATAAAGTTGAAGCAACACTTCTTGGAAACATACTGAACCATTGTGAACTTCACAAAGGGTTTATTGCACAACATCTTATTGATAAAAACGGGAGGAGTAAATAACAGCTCCACCAGGAGGAGGATCATTAATTATCATGTGGTGTTTCTATTAAACACATTTCACAAACTCAAGGGGGATCGTTTAATAGTTAGAAATTAAATGTTTTATTAATACCAGTCAACATGATGAATATTTTATGACAGTGCAGTTTAATTAAACAAAAACTGCCATGTTATCATTCCTCACTGACACCACAGGGTGCCTTTCTGTAATTGCTTAACCTGCAGGAAGCTGGATTCAAACATTAATAACAGTGTGACTCACCTCTGCCCATCGACTGTGCACAGAGAGACGGCCCACAGGTCCGGGCTGAATTTGGCAAGCTGAGGAATATAGTCTGCAACCTGTAAGAGAAGCAAGGCCGCTGAAAGAGGTTCACCTTACACCGCTGACGTCTGCTGAGGCTCAGGCTTCTGAGGGAAAGTGAACACCACTGACCATGTACAATAACACAACTGAGAAAAAGGTGTCAAATCCTTATCTGAAGGGCAGAGAGGAGAAACCCACCCCAAGATACCCATATCAGAAGGATAATTCAGGACAGGAAATGTTTTGTGCCTTCATCTCTATACGCTATCAGTATTACAGGAAGTTGGATTTTCCAGGATACCTTTGGATAACCCCAAAGATGTTTTTCTTTCCTTCAGTATATCGATTTACAAACGCATCCTTTTCTCTACGGTTTGGATGTCCCCCCATACTGAAAACTGTTGTTGACACATGAAAACAGAGATTTTAAATTGTAAAAATGCTCTGCAGAGAGGATAAATCTTCAGTGTCTTATGTATGTTAGAAAAACAAAGCTTTTCGAAAATGATGATGCCCAAGTTTGGAGCTAAAACCCTCTCTGTTCACACAACACAGGTGCTGTAATGAACCTGTATTTATGTTGATTCTGTAAACTTTGTGCTCATAAAATTGACACGTCAGAGCAGGTGTGAATAATAACAGTAAAAACGGCTCCATTTGAGGAAGAATACGAGTCATTCAAGCAAAACACCAGGGCCCTGAGAATGACTCATCTACATGGAAAGCCTTATCAGTTATCAGTGTTACCACTTCCACCTGTGCTTGAACCAAAGCTAGAACAAAAAGCCTCCTGTAAAAAGGGGATTACCCCTCTGTGACTACAAACCCTTGTGTTTGCCAACGAAAGGTGTAAATCACAGACGTATCACTCCAATTACAGATGGAGTCACCAGAGGATTTTCAGGTGAGAGCTTTCACTGTGGGACGCTCATAGTATCTTTAAATAACAACCATGGTTTCTCTTTTTTTAATGATTTTGCTGCTCTTTTTTTATAAATGTCTGAAAATGTATGTAGCTGGCACCAAAATAACACGACACAAAACACAGAATCCTGTTCCCATATGAGCACCACTGTGATCCTTCTGAAATGTTCTTGGGTGGACTTTTCCTTTCTAGTGTACCAATAATACAGAAGCAGACCGTTAGAAAGGACTGATGGTATGGAGTAATTGTGAAGAAAAACAAATAAATATAAAAAAATTAAAAATAAAGAGTCATGGCTCCAAGGACACACCTGTCCTCCAGTGAGTTTTTTGGCACTGTCATACAGCTCATCAATATGGGAGGTGAAGGACTGGAAGTCTGGGATGACGAACTTCTTGCGGAAGGCCTGAGTGAGCAGGACAATGTTGCTCTGGACACACCTGATGAACAAACCACAAATACAGGCATGCTAAAGTATTGTGATTGCATGCAGTTGAAGGAAAAGTTTGTCAACCAAGTTTTCACCCTGAAGTCTGACAAACTTCTATGAAGTGTCTGATGAAGAGGCTTCATCGTGACATATTGATCAGCTGCTTTTTATCCACGTAGTGATGAATGATTTTTAAACCGCAGACTGCAGCAAAAGCATGGACACAGTGACACTGTCCGAGCACTTCAAGGACATGTCGATGCCCATAGTTTAGTTAAGTAGAGACCAAAGCAGTAGCAAAAAACACGGCAGTCCAGAAAATCCCCAACAAATTTCTCGTCAAGCTTTAATGTGATACTAGTTGAATAACGACTTCACCACAACACACACAAGGAGAAGTGAACCTACTGAGAGTTTATCCTCAAGTAGACAAAAACAAACTAGCTCCTAGTCATATTCTGAAGAAAGGAAGGAAGTTGGGGTTTTCCAATGAGTGAAGTCTAAAGAAAAACTAAATCTGGGGCATTTTATAGTTGTAATGACATCCAGTCGTGACTCCCCAGTCGGTTTGCCCCAGCGTGACTCCAATATTACATAACCCAGTGTTTTCAATGTACATTTAATTTTAGAAAAACACATATCAGTGAACTAAAGTAACCACAAATCTTTAATATTTTACAGAAAGTGACATAATTCTTACTGCACTGATGAATAGAAGGAGTCTCAGCCTAAATGCTCCTTGATGGATATATTATATTTATTAGAAATCCAGATTTATTTGTTTTCTGAGCAGAAAGAACCAAAAGCACAGGATAAAAAGTGAGTTTATTCACTCATTTAGTCTTAAAATGGAGACGTGAAAGCAGATAGAAATGGTGCCAAGCTGCCAGCCTGACTGGATCAGTCGGCCTTTCATTTTGTGTCCAATGAGAAAAATAGCACAGTGAAAGTGAAATTAAACATGGAACCAATCTAAACGCTGATGGTGTCATTATTCTATGCCCGCAATCAACACTTTCTTCTTCATAAGCAGAAAACTAACCAGTTTAAACAACTGGGCATTTTTGGAATTGCTCAATGAAACCATATTGTCATAAAAATGATTTCTGAGGCTGAAGACAGGAAAAGGTCTTGAAAGATGATAACACAAGTGCCACTATTGAGATCAAACACCCCAAACAAGACATGAGACGACAAGCCTTACTTCTTGAAGAGGTGCCTGTCCAGTGTGACACCATCTGCTGTGGTCTTTAGAGTTTCTTTGAGGGTTTCCATGCATTCCTTCAGTCTGGGATCTCCCGAGCGAAGCCCAGTGGCTTTAAGCGCCTAAAATAAAAGAATATTCATAAACACCTCTGAACAGAAACGACATAAAAGGAAACAAGTCTCAAGCAAAGAGCTGTATTTGAAAGACTTACTGTGAGAAATTTATGAGCAGGAATCTTCTCTTGACCGTCTGCGATGGTGTAGAAGAGCAAGTCCTCCAAACTGGGGAGAATTCCTGCATTTCTTCTCCTACGTTAGACACAAACACACATGTGTTAAGACAAAAGTGATGTCAAAGTATGCAAAGAAGGAAATTCCCATGTTTTTTCTTATCTTTAGTGTGAGGGTCATCTAAACACAGAGAATCAAGGGAAAGAAAAAAAAGAAAATGTTATGTAAATGTAGGTAAATACAGTTCCATCGAAGTGAAAGCAACAGGACTGCACTTTAACATGAGCCACAATGATGCCTTTCGCACCTGTTCTGCCAGTGTAAACAGAGCTTATCTGTAGCTGTTGATGCAGTCTTAACACATTAGTGAGGGATTAGAATGGCACATAAACGGATATATTCCATCCAAGTGGAAGCATGAAGCCACAGAGGTGTGTGTCTTTGTAAAGCATACACACACACACACACACACACAAGCTTTCATCACACAGAAAGGACAATAACACTGAATGTGTTCTGTCGGCAGTGATCCCTGATGGGTTACACTCTATAGGCAGGAATCAGGAGAAAATGATGGAGAAGAAGCTGAACTGGCACAAAATGTGGTAAACTAGCCACAAATAGAAACTAAACTAATCTATATCTGCCTCTGTTATACAGTGTGCAATCCAAACTGGCCCACGCTGAAACTGTAATCTGTAATGAAGGCTTTCTTTTTACTACTTTCCAATAATACTTTCTCTGTACTTCAGTATTTTGCATAATGCCCACAAGGCGCCTGAACAAGACACTTTGAATGCATCTACACTTTAAAGGTGTTTTAACCTGAAAACTGTCGGAAATTGAGGCGGAAAACCTCTTCTTCACTCAAAACACCTGTTTAAAGTATAGATTTGGACACATAATTTGTGAATATTTCAAATGGTTTCATTACCCCTCAGTACTTCTGCAGTATCCAATACACAAGTACCAGCTGTGCTGTTTTGCCCTCCCTCATCTCCTAAATTGACACACTCCCCCACTCCAGTCCTCACTTATCTCTGTCCCATCTAACTCACTCAAAGTCCTGTCTTGTTGTCACTTGTCTAATTCACTCCATTGCATTGTGGTGTAAGCTCTTTGAAGAAGGCAAGTGCAGAGCCACTGCCACAAAAATGTAGTTTAGCAAAGGCAGCCAGCCAGAGTGCTATTTCGAAATACTTTGAGTCAATTGAACAAGCAACACAAAAGGACACAAGTTTGCCAAACGCAAGCTATGCTACAGAGCAGGGGGTTGAACAATGTGCCTTTTTCAGGGCCGATACCTAAGTCTCTAAACTAAGCTAGTCCTCCACAGAGCTATCAGGCCTGAGGAATCTCTGACATCAGAGTTTTAGTCTTGTCGATATCGATATTGACAATACTTTGACTATTGGCAGAAGTTATGAGGATTAAACGAGGGGAACCTGTTGGCTTCTATTCATTGTTTGTTCACATGAAGCAGTGTAAAAGGCTAGATATATATAGACAACACCGATCCATTTATAAAACCCTTTCAATCTAGATAACAGTTGAAATACCACCATCAGTGAATGAAGCTTGTTTGCATAATCATGATATTAATGATTCAGTACCAGACTGTGTTGCATTACATGTCAGCTTGCACGTAGGTTTTGGCGGTAGAGTCTGGAGCCGTGTCAGACCCAGGCCTAAATTCCAGGAATTCTCTCGTCCTTAGCCCTACCCAGCCGTCTATGGCTCTTGGATTAATAAAGCCAACAGTGTGGCCTGTTCACACGCTGGTAATGACACAGCAGCGATGCAGCAGTGGAGTCAACTCAGTATAGAATCATTATTCAAAATCTGGTATTCGAGAAAAGCCAGATGTTCACACTGTAATGTATCATGTCGTCAAGGCGTCTGGCAACTAGCCAGCAACGAGCAGTAACTCACTTCAGATTCACCTTGAATGTTAAGGAAGTTCTGCACAAAAAACCAAACTCCTCCCCTTTAAACTGAAGCTTTCTGCTGCACAGATTAGATGCTGCTGATGCAACATTGAGGCAGCCCCGGCCACATCAACAGTTGAAATTCCAGGATTCCCTCTGCACCTCCTCCCTGCCTTCATCTCCTCTCTTTTTGGCACTTCGGCTGCTCTCCAGAGCAAACACTCCACACACTGCCACGGTAACTGCGCCTGAACATGTGCAAACAAAACAAGGACGACTAAAATGCTGTCTGTCAGGCGTGCCTAATTCATAGGGAGTGCTATTGACCAGACATCTGTCCTTCCATACAACAGCAGTCAACAGGTGCACCTTACAGTCACAAGGCAAACAGCAAACTCGTGCACAGGTGTGTATGCAGAGCTGTCCATAAGTATCTACTCTATATCCTTGTGGATAGCCCTGTGTATTGAGATGCTTAATGAGTAAGGGGAATTAAGAAAAGATGAATTGGTTGGAATTTATAGTAAATGATTCATCTTAATTCAGACAAAACCTTTTTAATCTACCTGTGAAACCTCATGAGCATTCTCGGCCAGTGAAAACATTTGTTTATTCACATCTGTGGCTCTGGAGAATCCTTGCTGATGATATCACAGTGGGATCTCAGGTGGCACCTTGCATGGTAGCCTCTGCCACCACTGTATGAATGTGTTATGAAGTGCCTTAACTGGTCCATTTACATTGCACATTTACAGTAGCAGGCATGGGAAGGTCTGACTAAAAATCTAGTTTGATGCATTGAAATGTAGAATCAAGTATTTTTGTAGACTCATACTTCAGGCTAAAAGTCCAGATATCTCAGCCTTCGACCGCATCAATGTTGACCTTTTCGTTGTCTCTGTATCCGTCTCGCCACAAGTCCCTTAACTTCACAGAAGTGCAATTAGAGGTGATGCGATATCACCATATTCACGATAACCGGGATGTAGCTGCATGACTTTTACCTCTACTACATCACAACAAAGCACAGGGAGGTAGCACCTTTTGGCACTGAGCTAATAAGCTGCCCCTGGGCTCCTGCTAATTAGCTGAGTGATGCTTACTCTCTCTTCACCTGACAGAAGCATTCTTAGAGGTTTTGCATAATATCAAACCAGTTTACACTGGTGGACCACACTGGAAAAATGCACAAAACGTTTCTGTTAAGATCAAGACTGAAAAAACAATGCAGTGACAGGTTCTAATAGTTTCTATTCAAGGTGTTGTTGTCGTTGCTTGTTGACCTTCAGGTTCAGTTCAGGTTCAGTTTTTCAGTATGTCACTGAGTTCATATCTGTACTGAAGGTCCTTTCTGGGCCAAACAAAGACACTGACCCACTGTTGCCTTTTAGCTTTAGTCCCTTTTCTATGCAACTGCAACCAAACTTCATCTGTTCATAAATACTAACAGTCATCTAACTGCAACATGATGGGGCAGATGGACGAATGAACATGTGCCATATGTCTGTTTAAACTGCACAAACAGATCGGGTGTGAATGGCACCCGAAAACACCTTGTTTCTCAACATTCACTCATTTAAAAATCCTCTTCGTCTTCACGGGCAGATGGCTCCGTCCATTTGTCGCTGGATGACTGCTCATTGGGATAAGCACAACACTTCGAGAGTTTCCTGGATACGAGGTTAAGGCTACCAAATTAGCATTTCTACAACGTTCACATTACATCTTTATTAGCCGACTTTCATGTCGGGAGGTAAATTTACAAGTGAAAAACTGGATATCTTTATGGGAAGTCAGAACATCTCCAGCCGTGTTTGTGGCCACAAAACCGGGTATTTTTGACCGGCATTTCCAGCCGTGTCTGTGGTTTTCCTAAACCTAAACAAGTGTTTTTGTGCCTAAACCTAACCCGACCATCAGCACAGCATTGTTATGGGATAAAAACTGAAAGACTGAACAGAAAGACACATAAACTTGCAACATTCTCTTTGCTGGCGTTTCAACAAAAAGCACAGGAGCTTAAATATAGTATATACCGTGGGTGTTGTTTTGGATGCCCTTGAAAATAGAAAATGTACAAGATGTAAAAGGGAGAAAGCGTGGACTCAAGTTGCAGACTGGAGGCTGCACAACGCTGGCTGTGATATTAAATGATCTGGTCTGGCTGAGAGTGTGGAAGTATCCTTAGCAAGGTCACAGTAGTGACTTAACACCAGACTCACTACATTGTCTGTCAGTTTTTGGCATGCGTATCACAACAGCCATTTGTCAGTTTAATATCTTAATCCTATCCATAACCACCCACTAATGCTGTAACTGATTCCATAAACAGCTCGGGGTGGATGGCTGTGAGCCAGGGATCTTCTTACTCTACACCATGTTTGTGAGGCCTTCATATGATAAAGGTGATCTGTATTTTCCTGTCAGCTATACCAGGCAACAGCTCCACTGTGCTCCTGTGTAAGAATGTGTAAAAAATACTTAATCTTGATTAATTAATGAGTCTGGAGATGGGACTGATTGTTCCTCAATCCACAGAATGGCATGAAGGGAGTCATAAACGACACCTACAGCTGTGGTTTATCTTATGAGTCATCACCAGTAATGAGGTCGGAATGACACCCAGATCACGTGCATCAACGCCTCTTTTTGCGCTGCTGACCCATAAAATATGAATCACACGACTGATTCCAGCTACTGAGAACATTAAGTTTCCAAGGACGGTGTTGTCCAGAGCATCTGAACACATGCACACACACACATTCAGACGCTCCACTTTCAGCCTAGTTTATCCCTCAGGCCAAATAACTGTTGCTGTTTTCAACATACCACAAGCTCCCTGTAAAGGTCTTTGCTGCAATTATTTAGGGGCTCTATGACATGCCATCGGCGACATGGCAGGGTTACACAATAATGACCTGGTGTTCGAAACATGTTTTTTTAAATAATATTTCCTTCCTTGTTGACACAGTTTCTTATATTTAGAGTGCTTTGACTGTGTCTGGTTTATAGCGCACTCTCTCTAGTTTTCTGATTTTTATCAACAATGTATTACACAGCGCAAGCCATTATCTCTTTCCCCCAGATGTCAGTCATTTTGGTAACACTGATACAAGCTGTCGAACTTCAAAAGAAAAGACATTCTGTCTTTACTGTGTTGACAGCCAGCTGCAGCTGCATGGAATGACTGAAATGTGAAATCATGGATCTGGATCATTTATACCCAATGATGGAAAATGAGATTATTATGCTCTAATTTCTCCATTTCATGCAGAACATCATACTGATCAAAAGGGCAATTTGAACTAAAACAGGATCAAAAGCTCTGCTATAAATCTGAATAAAGAACTCTGTCAATGTACTGTACAATGGAAAAATTTTCATTATGATGTAGATTTTACTTTCATATTTGTAAACCCGACTTTAAAAAAATCAGACCTCTCATTTGTGCTACAAGCATGCTTTAACATAATGTCTCATATGTTCTCAACAGGTGTTACTTATAACATTTAACATTGTACTTATAAACTGCTTTGACCTTAACTCATCTATCTTCAACTTTGTACTTATGTGTTTTCTTGTAATATTAAAATGCATGTGTCTAAAATTGCAGATAAATAGTAAAGCCCAAATAGCCTAAAAATGACTGAAGGTTTCATGTCTACAGCACCACACAGAGGTGAAAGTGCTCTTCAAGATAATGAAAAGAATATCCACTAATGTTTTGCATGCAATTTAATATGGAAACTACATGTAAACTGGCGACTACTAACTGGTACTGTCCGTAGTCTGGAGCAGCTCTGTAGTTTATACGCAGGGCACTTGACTGGAGTGGGAGGTCACAGTGGAAACTACTGGAAACTACACGAACCAGTTCACACAGGCTCATCTCCAGCCAGCCAGTTATCATCAACAACAACAAAAAGTACGTGTAAGAAACGTACCGTATCCTTCATATCTTTTCAGATCCATGTCGCGCATGTATTGTATGTTATTAACTGATTACAAGCGTGACTGTGTGGATGTTTCACTTTCACAGACTACCGGCACCATGCTGCGTGTTATCTCCACGGGAAGAGACAGCTAACATTAACGTTTAATACAAACCGGTAAAATCCTGATTAACTTGGGGTTAAGTTGTCGTGTTGGTATTTGAAGGAGGCGTATTTATAAAGCCTCTGGCACAAAGCCATCGGAGGCTGCTGGCTGCCGGTATGTATGAACGAGCCACACATGGTGTGATGGCTGCTGGTCGTTGACAGGCCGGTACAGTAAACGTTAGCTGGCCATATTCTTATTTTATATATATTAAGTGGTGAGCTAAGTGTTTTGGGTGAGACTATATGAGCCATTAATGTGTATCACAGATGTTAAATATGTAAGAGCTAGCTAGTTATGCTACCAGTTTGTGGCGGTTGGCGAACATCCGCTCGCGCCTGTATGCGTCACAACCATCGCACCGACCAGCCCGCTCATCCCGTCAAATTACAGGATTTTAAACCTACTTGTCGCCGGCTTCTTCGCTGCTGACACCATCTTTCTTCACTTGCTCGTCGAGCTCCACGGCGCCTTCAGTTTTCGCGCAGTAGGAGCGGAACGGGGCGGCGCAGGGTGCGGTGCGCAGCGCCGGGCGGTATGAAGCGGCATGGAAGACCTTCAGCGGAGCAGCTCGGGAGTCAACGGAGGAGGTGCCGAAGCAGCAGTGGCGGGTCGGTAACCAGGTCTTCTGTCTAGAGCCGGACAAGGGACGCTTGAGGCTGGCTGCAAACAACTCCTTAAGCACTGTGGAGAACCTAAAATGTAACATCTCAATCCTGTCGGGCAATTAGAGAGAAATTCTTGTTTCGAAAAAAGGTCCTGTAGAAGCAGCAGGGTTGTTACTGTCGGTCTCGGAACACGTTGACTGTCTGAGAGGCGATGACTCACACACACGCTGACGTCCAGATATAAATAGAGGCGCGTTCACGCCCCCGCCGCTCCTATTGGTGGACAAGAGATCTACCCGCCTCCAAAGAGCATTCCTGACGTTCTATTGGACAGTCGTTGTGCCTGTCATTTCCTGTACTTTTTTTTCTCCTTTGGACAGTAAACTGAGGCTCTGTAGTTTGTTTTAATCAAATAAGGGACAATGTACATTAATTAACGTGAACACCGAAGTCTATCATGTATATGTGCTAGATTTAGCCGTTTGTGTTCATATTTTGTTTAGTTTTGTGAACGTTCCACCACTTGAGGGAGTGGTGCATTTGTCAGGGAAGCAGAGGTCACATAATCACAGGGTCACTTGACAGAGGTGTTGAAGACTTGGAAGTGAAGAGGCATTCCGGCTGCAAATGAAATGTTACATTTTCTTTTGTTTATGATCAACAAAAAAAAACATCATTTTTGCATGCGTCAGAATGAATCCTTCTGCACCCGTGGCAAATCGGGTCACTACACAGGCTAATTTTCAGCTGCAGTCCCTGGCAGGTTGATAGCATTAAAAAAAACAGTCATTAAGCACAACACACAAGCACAAACAAGTAGAATAGGACAACCACTACTCCAGACCGTGACAGCTGTCCTTGGCAGGTTGATGGCATATGAGAACATAACAGATATGAGGACAATTTATCACATAGCATATAGGCACAAACAAAGCAGATCAGCACTTAAGCACATTACAACACATAGGTAGCAAGCACAAAGCACACGAGCACAGACAAACAATACTATTGACATTTGTTGTTTATTTCCCAGTTTAAAAAAAAAAATCATTATTAGTTAAAATTTTACAAAAGTAAAGTGTCTCTACTGATCGTGATGTGGTCCTGCCTGTCTTTACAGTTCGTACACACTTTATGTTGGAGCTATTTGTTTGTTGTTAATTATTATTGGTAATGATAACTCTTGATTTTTGTATGATTATTCTAGATGTTTGCTTTATTTAGATTAGAGTTAAATAACATTTTCTTTTTGCTTATTATGTGTTTGTGAAAGAGAGAGGAAAATAACACAAAAGGTCAAGTTTGTTGGAGGAAGTATTCAGATCCTTTACCAAAGTAAAAGTAGTGGAGGTATGTAGCACAATTAAATCAGGAGTATGTACTTAAAATATCAAAAGTATAGATAAGAAAAAAAAATGAGTGTCAAAAATAGCGACCAATCAATCAACTTATCCGATAATTTACTAATTGTCTGAGCTGATGGATTGATGGCCGAACACATTTTTGTTCTAATTCAATATCTAATAAAGTATCCATCTATTTATAATAGATTTATAACAAAAACATATGTTTTTATAAGCTCTGTGTATAAATACATACATCTTAATTTGTAAAGTAAGCAGTTACCAAAACTGCCACAAAATGTAGCAGTGTAGAAGTAAAAGGTAGCATGAGGGGAACATACTCAAGTAAAGTACAAGATCATAAATATTACATAAGTACAGTAGCCTATTGAATAATTGTACTCTGCCCCACAGGCCACAACCTTTGTATCCTGCTGTCCTCTTGACAATCAATATAGAAGAATCAATCACCCTGAGCAACTCTGATTATTATTTATTAATCCATTTATATAACTTTTATTTTAGTAGCATAAAGTACATGTTATTAGCTGTTTATAATCTGTTTACCCATCAGAAATAGAAAACAACAATAACACCACTGACTGGGAATAAAACTCTACTTTTATTTTTTATTATTTCCCTCAGTTTAGTCTGTCAGGTGGAATTTGCGCTCAGGCTGCGTTCTCGCCTCTTCAGTCCAATGGGTGATGGTTGCGTGAGGACTGGAGCCGTGGCTTGGCCCAGCTACAGTGAAGGAAGTGGGTCTTTTACGCATCAGGAAGTAGAAACCCCTGACAGTCACAGCTCAGGGCAGGAAACTCCGCGAGAGTCTCCAGCAGCAGCAGCAGCTCTCCACGTCTTCCTGCGCGTCCAAAAGTTGCCACGACTGCACAGCGGCATGATGTGGAGGCTCGTCGGCTGCACACTGTGCCTCTTTATGTCCTCACAGCTCGGTTTGTCGTCTGTCTGGGCGGCAGCAGACGAGCCGGAGGGCGAGGTGAAGATCGAAGTTCTGTTCAAACCATTGGAGTGCAGTCCAAAGAGCAAAAGAGGAGATCTGCTGAACGCCCACTACGATGGATACCTCGCCAAAGATGGGACTCAGTTCTACTGCAGGTCGGTTGTCTGAGAAAAACTTATAGAAATGTTCTTTATCAGACAGTTTGATGCTTTAAGAGTCACCATGCACGTTTAAAAACACTTTATTACTGTATTATTAGTGAAACGTGATGAACAGAGGAGGTTTTACATGACATGCCATAAGCTACAGTCTTCTGTATGTGTGTTGTAGCATTGTGTAACCTCATATTTCATCAATGTGACATCAGTAAAGTTTATTATTAGACTGGTAGGGACACTAAATATTGGGAATTGTAGTTAATCCTGCTTTAAAGCCTACTTCAGCTGTCCTCACCTGGATCCATGGAGTGTGAGGGGCTGTGAGACAGTGATTGGGGTGGGGAGGGGGGGTGAATCAAGTATTTCACTTTATACATATAAATATTCTCAAAAACAAAGAAACATTTATGACAAACCAACACAGCCACTCTCAGGTGCATATATAGAGAAACAGTGCAGCTAATGTGGAGGCAGCGGGGCCCATGAGGTGGGGGACCCTCCAACAATGTGTCTGGTGAAGAACGGGCCTCTGGGAGTGATTCAGGTTGTCACCTTGGAAATACACCTGCGTTCAAATAAGTACTCACAAGCTAGATATTAATATTGTGTTAGATAGAGAATTCATGACCAGTTATACCTATTATTATGGGTAATTTATGGTTGCGACCAGGTGGAGAGCCAACCTATAAATTAGGGGTCGACAGATATGGCTTTTTTTCAGAACCGATACTGATAATTAGCAAATCAACAGTGTTGTTAGCAATGCGTTAAAAAAGCAAAACGCTACAGTAATATATTTATTTTAGCAGTAACGGGGTAATATAACACGTTACTAATAATATTTCAGTGATGTTTTACTACATTAATGTCACGTAACGTGTTACAATACGCGTTAACGGCCTATTAATAGTTCTATATAGGTTATTTAGGCATTTTGTTGAAAGTAACTAAAAAGTAGTGTAAGTAATTTATTACTCTATGCAGACAACCAGTAATGAAATAAACCTAAGTACAATTTACTAAGTACAATTTTCAGGAACTTTACTTGAGTATTTTAATTTTCTTCCTCTCCACTACATTTATTTCATACATTTAGTTACTAGTTACGTTGCAGATTCAGCTTATTCAGCATTTATTGGCTGTTAATTGTGACGTACGAAAAGTTAGAGCCGAGACATTTCCTCCATCCAGATTTGGTGGAATCTGCTCTGTCGACTTTGTGTGATCCTGCTGACAAACTAACAAACTAACAAACTGCAGCACACAGGTGAAACGTGACCTCCTTGGCAGAGGTAATTTAAGAAGTAGGCCTGTTAGAGGAAATTATAAATAAGGCACAGTTATCTCAAGAGGCCAAAGTGAAAGTAAGCATAGAAATAACGATACCCCACCTCCCTCCGTCTGATAATGATAATCGTACATTCCAGTATTGATATGAATTGTGATTGATTGACAGTTTCTGTTTCTGTTTTAGTCGCTCAGATAAAGACGGCCACCCTCAGTGGTTCGTGCATGACGTCGGACAAATCATCAAGGGCCTTGACATGGGGATGAAAGACATGTGTCCTGGAGAGAAGCGAAAGATAACTGTTCCACCCGCCCTGGCCTTCGGAGAAAAAGGCAAAGGTAAGGCAGTGGTTTCTTTTTGAGAAGTGTCAGCACAAGGTGCACTTATGTTTTTAGTCACATATATGGTCCAGGCTGTAAAAACACCAGATACCACATAAAGCAAATCAGGGGCATCTTTCATTAGACACTCCCTGCCTGGTAAACATCCACGTCTTTCTCAAACATTTGTAGCCGAGATAACTCTGTTGACGTCACTGGGACATCACCTGGGTCATTTTCTTAGACCTGACTTTTGGTTGCATTACCAGACAAATAAATAGATAAATTAATCAATTTAAAAAATGTCTTTGTCACAGTGTTGTTCAATTTAAACAGTCTTTTAAAGGCCCCATATTGCAGAAAGTGAGATTTCCATGTATCATCCACGTATATAAAACATATAACATGACATATAAATACGGTGAAAGTCAGGTTGTGATGTCACAACTTTACAGTCATCACATTCAACATACCAGCACAGCCGTGGCTGCTCAGGCCTGTGTGAGCTGACCAATCAGAGCAGGCTTGGCTTTTGGGGGGAGGGTGAATAGAGGTCTTGCAGCAATGGACATGTTTTTTGAATATTAAAGCATGTTTTCTAGTGGAGCTGCTTTGATGCTGTCTTGTCTTCTTTTACAGCCGTTTAGTTGAAAGGGCATCACATCCCTGGCAGTGTTTGCTACTCATCCCTCCACATGGCATGTACTGTAAGCATGTACGAAGGTTTAAAGGTCTCTGCTTCCTCCTGTATGCACTGGAGCAGAAAACTAACAGCTGATTAGTCTTCAACCTTTAACGACTGTTTCCTTCAAACCTCTTCACAGTGGTGCTAATAAATGCACTTTGGTATGATCTGATGGTGGGTGTCTGCATTTCTGATCTGTCTAGTTTTGCTCTTTTGTTGAGTGAAAACTAAAATGGAGCTCTCACGTTCTTGTTATTTTCTGTCTTTCCTGCTCATAAATGAATTAACTCTGATTGCATGTTGCATGTTTCTTTTCTTGCTGCATTAATCTTACCTGTTACTGCCCTTTAGAGTTTGTAGAAATATGCTCTTGGAGACAAATCATCTCGTTCTTATCTGATTTTTTTGGTTCGTTTTGTTTTGATGAAGTCTGAAAATGTAACTGAACCACCAACCAAACCAGATAAACTCAATTTTTTTCCCTTGAAATGTAACTCCCATCCCTTCCTCAGAACCTCTCAGCTCCACCCTTTAAGGCAGAGTCCTGATGATTTGATGCCACTGCCTTGTGGTCTTTTAAAATCCTGATCTCTGATTAAATAGATCCAGTGCCGCCCAACGCCACGGTGGTCTTTGAGGTGGAGCTTTACTCGGTGTCCAAGGGACCACGCACCATGGAGGCTTTTGGAAGGATGGACCTTGATAAAGACAGAAGTCTTACAAAGGCGGAGGTAAATCTAATCTAATTTAATCAGTCGATTAAATTAGCAAAAACCAGCTCGTATTTGAAGTTCAGGGGTGCAAGAGGGCCTTCATCTGAAGTTGATGTCAGTTGTTTGCGTCTTTTCTTATCGCAGCCTTTATGAACAACTTCTAAAGACTTTTCCCTGAAGGCCACAATTGTTTGCGTCCTCATTATCTGACATGGCTGTAAATCACTTAACCATTAATTTATTAACTGCATATCTGTACAGCAATTCATTACAGCAGTGTCAAGACAAAGGAGAGTTAATGTCCGGGGTGAGTGGGGTGTTTAACAAGACAGCTGGCCTCCTTTTGGAGTTGGCTGCTGGAGATGTCTTTGAGAGGAGGTAGTGTCGTCCCGATGACACACTCCGCTGCCCTCAACACCTGCTGCAGGTCCTTCCTGTCCCGTGTTGTTCCGCTGGAGAACCACAACATGCAGTAGTAGGTCAGGACGCTTTCTATCGCTGACTGATAGAAGTTGGTCAGCAGGTGTTGAGGGAGGTGAGCGTGCTTTAGCTTCCCGAGGAGGTAAAGTGTCTGTTGGGCCTTACCCACCTGATGAGAGAGGTGTGTGGTCCAGGTGAGGTCAGCCAAGGAACTTTCTGAGGTATATAAGATATAAGGAAGGTCGTAAATTAAAATTATCACTGTGAAACTGAATGTAAAGATTGTCTGTACTCTGCCAACAGGCTTAATCATGACGTTATCTTGATTAATGATAGCACATTAAAGAGGAAGAAGCCAATGACCTGCTATCAGTAACATTTACAGTTTTATTTGTCTGCGGTCCGTTACGTAGTTCCTACATCACAACAACAGGAGGTCATTATGAAAGAGGAGTGTTGTAAAGGTACGTCTGTTGACTGAAGCGCTCCTTGTTTTCCAGGTGAAGGAGTACCTGAAGCTGGAGTACGAAAAAGGTGGGAAGCCTCGCGACGACCCCTTCTACCAGAAGATTATCGATGATATATTCCGCAAGAGTGACAACGACAGAGACGGGACGATCAGTGCGAAGGAGTATAATATTTATGAGCACGATGAGCTCTAGTGTTGGAAGGAGTGGAGCGTTTTTTTTAAGTGTGTGTGCTTTGATAGATTAGAGAGAAAACAAGAGGAAATAAAGGGAAAATCCACCGTTAGATGTTCTGATACTGGGAGATACCAACTTTTTTGAGTACTTTCTGGTTGTTATTTTATGATTTATTTGCGTCAACATCCCTCATCACCTTCATTTCAGTTCATAGTTTCCAACTTCTTCCAGAGTGCCTTCTGGGAAAAAAAGCCCTGTGTGCATTTTAGCCTGACTCTTCTTCTTCTATGGCTGATTTTAGCCAAACCTTTGAATTTAAGCATCGAGAGAGGTCTAGCTTCTTTGTGTGACTGACATTTTTGCAAAACTATTGAAATTATTCTGCTGTGAAACACGGTGTCGACAGATCCTGAAAAAAAATCTTAAAATGTCACATTTTGTATAAATATTAGTCCATAAAAGTCATTCAGTCGTCTTAAATTTGAATTTGTGAGTTCTTAGTAGTCACTAACATTTTATCTAAATCATTTATTTCAATTTCTTTTTGTCCAAACCAAGCTATTCAGTGTCAAAGTCCACATTTCTGATTACAAATCTTTAAACCAGTGCTTCCCTCTAGTGGCCCCCTGGAGTTATAACACTCACTCATCATCATCCCACATAAAACCTGTTGCTGCAGGGAACCACATTTTGTATATACTTCTTACCTTCATACACATCTGCAGTGTTTGGATAAGAAAAGGATGATTTGTCCTAAAGTGTCAGTACCACAATGAGAAGCCACCTTGTGCATGTTTGACCGATAATCCAGGAGAAAGATATGAAAACACCAAACACTTAAATGGTAAAATGAGGAAAAAATTGTTGAGGATTCAGCTCGAGCTGTTGTTAAGAAAGTGTTAAACAGTAGCTGGTTGGATTTCTCCTTGAAAAGCCAGACAGGAAATAGCTGTGTTGGAGTACTCAACATCTTTCCAAGCCAGCAGACTCGCCTCTCTACTCAGCTATGCAAATAAGAACAATCTCCAACACCTCTCCTTCATTTTGACATTTGTACAAATACCACTAAAGTTTTGCATTTGAAATGTTTCATTTCTCTTTAAGTTTTGTTTTTTTATGAATACTGATTCCACTTTCAGCACAAAAGAAGAAACCACACGATGGCACAATGTTCTGGAATCAGGCTGGAAACTGTCAGATGAGATTTCAGAGGGTGAAAAAGTGACTGCAAAGATTTTTTCTTCCCCACTTACAAGTGCACACAGTAATATTAACATGCCTGAAAGGGAATAAATGTGGCTGTGAGGGAGAAGTTTGATTATGATTGATGATGAAAAAGCACATGAATGTGTAGCTGTGGTTTGTCAGACATGTTTACAAGTTTTGTTTACATCCGTGTGTGGTTAAAATCGTGATAATTATCAGAGTATCCAACTGTCGTCACAAAAATAAATAGGCCACGGTTGATGTGGAAAACTACAGCATGTCCTGTGTCATTTATGTTGTATTTACGACCAGACAAGTCAACAAAACCTTTTTGCCAAGCTCTTTGGATTGGGAGGATTTGCCTCTCTCTGAAAGTCTTACTGAGTTTTTGTGTGAGGAAAACAAAGATGTAGACATTGTTCGTGAAACAAAGCCACATCTAAATGTGCAAAATCAGAAAGAAACGACAAAAAACAACCTGGATATCACTAATTCACCAGCACCGAATGGAGGAGGCAGACATGATTTATGTGAGCAGGTGTGTAAGAACCCTGTTGGATGTCCAAACAAGAGTACAGCCATAAACATTTGTCTCCTTGAGTGTACTCCGGAAGATGAGAAAGCGAGTTTGCTGTCTTTTGAAAACAAAGAAGAGCAGCTTGAAGGGGACGCCTACGATTGTTCAGCAGACCTCTTTTGTAGCTCGCTCATTACAGATATGAACTCAAACACACTCACCGCACAAGAAGAGACTGTCAGGACGACCACAGAAGTTTGTCCTGTGCATTTAAACAGAGATCGAAACATAATAAATGCATTAATAGACAGTTTAATTCCACTAAAATTAAAATATCAAATTCTTGACAGACTTTTAATTTGTGTATTATTAGGGCTCGAGCGCTATCAGTGCGAGGACCCTATTGTTTCTGTAAGTTCAAAAATGTAAAACCACAAGCCCCACACACACACACGCTTTTTCCTTCACTGTGATCACATTAAAACCATGTACATTAATATTCAAAGTTCAGAGAGCATATTTAGGCTGAAACCAAACAGGTGAAGTGAGAGTGGAAAAAAGCATTCAGAGAAAAATCTGACAATGACTGGTGCAAGCTGAGGAAGAGCCTGAAAACTATCTCGACTAAAACGCCTTTTGGATTCATTTCAGGTCCCGTTTTCTGATTTTATATTAATTAGTACTCAGTTTAAAACAAGGTTTAGAGATGTAAACCTTCAGTCAAATAAAACTTCACTGAGGCAAGTTTAGAATTCAATCCATTCAGAGACATAGAAATTAATCAAAACTAAAACATTAAGACATTAAAACAGCATCTGACAGAACAGAAAAAAGACAATATAATAAGCTACAGATAAAAAAAATGCATTAAATTTATTTATTTGAAAGCCACAGTCAGCAGTTATGTTTTATTCTCTGATTTAGATGAGCTGAAAGTTTTACCTCGATTCTGTTACCGACTACTTTTTTAATAACTGTCAGAACAAACATTTTAAACAACCCTCCCGATCCCCCGTACAAGGAAACCAAATGTGTTCAGTCCAGAGAACATTTAGTGCTTTATAGACCAGTAACAGGATTTTAAAGTCTGTCTTTTGACACACAGGGAGTCAGTGCAGCGACTTCAACACCACATTAAACCAGAACTGAGACAAACACACAGAAACCATTCTGTGCAGACGACAATGAGGCGGCATAAAGAGCATATAAACTACTTTAGCTGCTCAAAATGAGCTTTTATCTGTCTGCTGGGTGATATTACAGGCAGCTCTTCAGGTATATTTCATATCAGCTGCTGGTAAAATGTTATAAACCTCTCAATGAGCTGCTGTTAGCGTCACTGATGAGGTAAGAGATGGAGAGAGGCTAACCTGCTCAGACTTTATTCAACACCACATGGGCCCTGTTTCTAAATCAGTCATTCCCAAAACAGGAACAGATAATGAAGGTAATGGAAGCCCTGTTCTCTTTTGCAGAGAAACATTTATATATCAAATGTAGTTAAAGGTTTGACAAGGCCACCAAGAGGAGACGCTCGACTCCATCAAAACACTCAACACGTTCTTTAAAATTAAAGAATTAAAACCACAACAGAGTGTAATTTTAAAAGAGGGTTTATTGTGTAAATAGCCAGTAAAGACAACAGTGCTCACTGTCTGAGCAGCTGAAACTGAGTCAGCAAACAACTGCATGACCTGAAGGAGTCGTCCTCAGAAGACTGTTCCTGCAGCTTCAGGCTCCTGTTGTGGCTCGTCTCGTTCATCTCGGCTGCTCGTCCATCACCTGCAGGAGCAGAAAGAGGAGCAGTGGTAGTCTAAGGTCTCTTTGTGGAGGTTTTTTTTGAGGTTTTGTGGTTTTGTTTGGTTTCTGATTTTGTTTGGTTTGAGGTTTTGTTTTGAAGTTTTGTTTGTTTTGAAGTTTTGTTTGTTTTGAAGTTTTGTTTGTTTTGAGGTTTTGTTTAGGTTTTGTTTTGAAGTTTTGTTTGTTTTGAAGTTTTGTTTGTTTTGAAGTTTTGTTTGTTTTGAAGTTTTGTTTGTTTTGAAGTTTTGTTTGTTTTGAAGTTTTGTGTGTTTTGAAGTTTTGTTTTGAGGTTGTTTGTTTTGAAGTTTTGAGGTTGTTTGTTTTGAAGTTTTGTGTGTTTTGAAGTTTTGTTTGTTTTGAAGTTTTGTTTGTTTTGAAGTTTTGTTTGTTTTGAAGTTTTGTTTGTTTTGAAGTTTTGTTTGTTTTGAAGTTTTGTTTGTTTTGAGGTTTTGTTTTTGTGGTAGTTGTTTGTCCTCCACAAAGAGACCTGACTCTATTTTTGATGAGTTTTGAGCCTCCTTGTGGAGGTTTGAGTCCCTACCTCAGTTGTATTTAACCTAAAATCCCTTTTCACAATTTGTTTCACTGATTTTACAATTAATATTTTCACTGCACATTATTTAACAGCTTACATAACATTAGTTAATCGCTTACTGATCTCATCTATAAAATATTGAACGTGTACATACAACAATCCGCCACAAGATTAAAACCAATGACAGGTGAAATGAATAACATTGATGATCTTGTGACAATGTCACATTCTGCTGGGAAACCTTCAGTCCGAGCCTTCAGGTGGACGCCTGTTTGACAAGCGCCAAACACCGTAGCAGACCAAGTGCAGCCGCTCACGGCAAAGACACTGCTCAATGGCAGTGGCCCCCCAGCAGGACAATGCAGCTGCATCACTGCAAAAAGTGCTCAGGAACGACCCAAGGTAGATGACAAAGAGCTCAAAGTGTCAAACTGGCCTCTGAATTCCTCAGATCTCAAACCAACTGAACCTCCATCGGATGCACCATGAGCCAAGGACGATCCATGGGGGCCCCCACATGGATGGGAGTTGGCTCTGGCACATCCCACAGATGCTCAACTGGATTGGGATCTGAGGAATTCAAAGACCAGTTCAACACCTTGAGTTCTTTGTCAGGTTCATCGGATAGTTCCTGAGCCGTTTCTGCTGTGTTGCAGGTGCACTGTCCTGCAGGGGGCACTGCCATCAAGGAGATCTGTTGCCATGAGGGGGCGTCCACATAAATGCCAAGACTCAAAGGTTTCCAACAGAACATTTGATTGTAACAACATGATCAATGCTGTCTTCACCTATTAGTGTTTCAATGATCTGGCTGATGGTGTACATACATGCTGTTGTATTTAGGAGAAAGACAGCTGATTTTTTAGTCTCATTCTCAGGTTGTCAAATGACGACCTTTCTTATATTTCTTACATATATTTTGTTTGTTTTAACACACTCCAAACACTCTTTGAATCCTGTGGGTTTTGAGTTAGGGCCTAAGTCTGCTCTGGTTGGTCAGTGAACTCAGGCCTGAGCCACTACAAATTAACATCTCTCTGGTCAGTTCTACTGCACTTCTACCATGAATATGACGACGAGACTGAACGCACAGTCGCTCCTAGCATACCGATGTTACTAATACCAGTCAGCTGATCAAAGGCCCGCTTCTGCCACTGCCGCTGTGGCCACAGCTCTCAGTGTAACGGACCGCGCAAGGACATTTGCAATGCACGATTACTCTACTCTGAAAGATTTCATGAGGATGTTTCTCCAGCAAGACAACAACCCCAAAGGCTTCGTAAAGCTTATCAAACACTCTCTGAGCACACAGTGGCGCGCTCGAGTGGAGATGCACGAGAACTGAAAACAAACCTTCACTACACTCAGAAGGACGCAGACTAGCTAAAAACCGCTCAGGCTGTTTGTAGCTATCAGTTCGCAAGACAACAACTCCAAAGGCTTCGCAAAGCTTATCAAACACTCTCTGAGCACACAGTGGCGCGCTCGAGTGGACCTTCACTACACTCAGAAGGACGCAAGCTAGCTAAAAACCGCTCAAGCTGTTTGTAGCTATCAGTTCACAAGACAACAACTCCAAAGGCTTCATAAAGCTTATCAAGCACTCTGAGCACACAGTGGCGCGCTCGAGTGGTGGTCTACAAGAACTGAAAACAAACCTTCACTACACTCAGAAGGACGCAGACTAGCTAAAAACCGCTCAAGCTGTTTGTAGCTATCAGTTCGCTGCACTTCTACCATGAACATGACGACAACTGCTTCTAAACCAAAAACGTCACCACAGCACAATCGATCTGATTAGTGGCCTGCCGGGCAGAGAGGCCGAGGGCCTGTAACAGCTTTGTAATGATCTCTGCATGATGTTATCAAGCAGGATGCTGTCGCACACAGTTGCAAAGAAAATGAATTCCTGCATTTTTTTTTTCATTTTGTTTTATCACAGAGGTTCAACATTATCTTCAAGGCAAAGGCATCGCATGACCAAGCAGACTGAGTTCGCTAGTGCATCTCGTCATGGCGACAGGAGGGCAGTGATCCAAACCGCTTTGTGGGCGTCAGGCCAGCGGCTGTGGCCCTGAGCTTGTCCCTAGCCAGGCCGAGGAGTGACCTCGGCCCAAGCTAAACACGCACGCGTCTGGCACGCTTCTACCAGCCATAGGTATCAGGTATTAACCATTAGGTATTTACAAGAGGGACCTGTAAGCTGGCGGGAACGCACAAGGGCTCGTAAGGAACGCTATGACCAATACCATAGCAGTTGATCAAAGGCCTGACTGATCTGTCATTTGCCATAGAAACCACAGCTTACAGCCTGAAGGAC
Organism: Lagodon rhomboides; assembly: GCA_039737535.1. Taxonomy (NCBI): domain Eukaryota; kingdom Metazoa; phylum Chordata; class Actinopteri; order Spariformes; family Sparidae; genus Lagodon; species Lagodon rhomboides. Next base: position 29,451,991 of record CM077790.1, on the reverse strand, counting down.
AGCACTCGGGCATTTGCCATTGAAGATAGCTGAAGTCTGGTCAAGTTGACCTGTAACTTACAATGATAACCCCAGGTTTGCCCGGCAGACCACTAACAACTGGATTGCTGTTACTGACCTTCTGTCCCTAGCAAGCTCTATACCACAACGCCTCCAAAACAACATGTCTCCGCTCAGTTCTGCAGAAGGACGAAGACAAACTAACAACCGCTCAAGAGAAACCTTACACAGGCCTCCAGAAATTAACGTGTCTCCGGTCATTCTGCTGGTGTAGCTCAGTTTGCTGCAGCTCTACCATGAACGAGACCACAAGAACCGCTTCTAAACCAAAAACTTCACCACTGCACAGCTGCACGTCAGAAACTGAATATGATCCCTATTAGCTGGGTGAATAGACCGAGGCTGATGTTAACGCTGAATCTACATAAATGAAGCTGTCCATTTAAAATGTATAGACCCAGCTCAAAACCCACAGGGCTCAAAGGAAGTAGGAGCATTTTAAACAGGTTTTGTTTTACTGAGAGGAAATATAAACACGTCTGGTTACAGTGCCCAAATGCATTTATTTGATCTAATTCATAAAGCATTTATAATGTGTATACACTGAGAGCTGCAACATTAGAACCACTAGACAGGTGAAATAAATAACATGGATCATAGTGTTCCAATGCCATGTTCTACTGTGAAACCATGAGTCCTAGCATTCATGTGGCTGTCTCTTTGACAAACACCAGCCAGCCAAACACAGCTGCAGACCAAGTACAGCCCTTCATGGCAGCAGCACTCCTTGGTGGCAGTGCCCCCCCAGCAGGACAATGCGCCTGCAACACGGCAAAAACTGCTCAGGAACAACCCGAGGAACGTGGGAAAGAGCTCAAGGAGTCAACCTGGCCTCCAGATTCCTCAGATCTCAATCCAACTGAGCTTCCACCGGATGCAGTCTGAGCCAAGAACCATCCATGGGGGCCCCAACATGGATGGGAGTTGGTTCTGGCGCATCCCATAGATGCTCAACTGAATTGGGATCTGGAGAAAGAGGAGGCCAGTTTGACACCTTGGGTTCTTTGCCATGAGAAGGTGTAGTTGGTCTGAACGGTGTTTGGGTGGGTGGTGTTTGTCAAAGAGCCTCCACAGAAATGACAGAACTCAAAGTGTCCCAGCTGAACATTTGATTGTAACAAGATGATCAATGCTCACTTCACTGTCAGTTGTTTTAATGTTGTGGCTGAGCAATGTATATATCTTCATGTTAATAAAATACAATTATATTATTTATACTATATATAAATGAGATCAAATAAATGTAGGCGTTTTAAACAGACACTATTTATATTTCCTCTCAGTAAACAAAACCCATTTAACATGTTGAACTGAAACAAGGCCAGTTGCCAACAATATTGAAGTTACTTGTTTGCAAATTTGTATGCCTCTGTATTTAGTTTTTTTAAAAGACAACAGAAAAAGAGGAAGAGAGACTAGTGTCCCAACAGTGACACTGTAGTGGCTTCTGCCAACCCAAACTGTCGGTATTCAACAACCTGTGAATGAGACTTGACTATCCTCTAGAATCATTTACTGATAATAGAGTATATTTTAGCACCTCTAAATTACACTGCACTAACCTGGTTAGTCCAGGTATCTCTCCTCTCCGGGTCTGATCACCATGCAGGTCAGAGCTGCTCCACTTGAAGCTGAAGACACGTCCCACTGTTCACCTGGAGAGAGGAGGAAGCACTTTAGTATAACATGATGACTACATGCGTATGTATGTGTGTGTGTGTGTGTGTGTGTGTGTGTGTGTGTATGTATGTGTGTGTGTGTGTATATGTGTGTGTGTGTGTGTGTGTATGTGTGTGTGAGTGTGAGAGAGAGAGAGACTTTATTAAACACAACACATGGAGCCTGTTAGCTAACTGTGCTGTTCTCTGTGCTGTAACGATGCTAGCATGAACAAGCTAATATTACACAGCACGATAATGGCGTCATGCTAACACCCTCCAACAGACACACGCGTTAGCTAACATGCAAACATTTCTGTAAAAACACGACGATTTAACGACTCAGGCGCCGTTATAAGCTCGTTATGGTGTCAGTACCCGTTCAATGTGTCCTTACCCGTTGATAAAGGCAGCTGAGGCGCTGCTAGCATGTTTCCCAAACCGCGCAGTGCATCTCAAACAACTTTAAAGTAAGCTAACGTTAGCTAACAGCGACCATAGCGAACGTTAGCTAACAGCGACCATAGCGAACGTTAGCTAACAGCGACCATAGCAAATGTTAGCTAAGCAGCTTTCATGGCGTTCTAAAGAATGCATTTAAAAAAAAAAGTTTCATGCCGATTTTACCAAAATGAACGACTTGTTATGAGATAGTAACCAACGTTTAATTAACTGTGCATTATTCATGTAATAAACACTGCAGAGAAAAAACGACCAAAATTACAATGGAGGTTTGGTGCACGGAGCAAAACATGGCGTTCATCACGGATTTATTAGCTAGCTCAACATCTTGGTTCAAATAGTTATAGTTTATTGATTTAGTCGTGTCAAAATAAGTTATTATTTTACCATTCAATTACCATTCAGTTGCGTGACTTACCATACTACTCACCGTGAGGCCAGGGTCAAAAGAAGGAACGATTGCAAAATTTCCTCCTTTTATAATTCCGGGTTTCATGATTGGGGGAGGTCTTTGGACTAGTCCAAATGAGGAAAGGTAAGGGGGATTAGCTTTTTAGTATTGTTTAGGTTTCTTTGTAATTTAATTTTTTTTATGACTGTTTAGTTACTTAAATATGAAGTAAGGACAAAACAGTTAAGAGTGTTTTTACTTTAATTAGCAGCAGAGTTATGTTTTTTGAACCGAGGAAATTAGGAGCCAGTGGAGTCACCCATCAGTGGTACAGCCAGGGAGGTAGGGCTAAGTGAGGAGAGGGTATTTAAACAGAGCACTTTCCTCTGTGGAGGGGAGACGGAGTGCTGATCGGGTGAGGTAAGGAACGCTTTGATTTAAGGTGATTTAAGTTTGCATTGCTATAAGTTGATTTTTTTATTTAGTTCAACTAAGTTAACTGTTCAGTTATCCTTGTTTTTTGTTGTTGTTGTGTATACTTATGCCGCTCTGGTCAGCTTCCCAACATTTGGTGGCAGTGGTGGCTTCCAGGCCAGTAGGAGGCAGTGAAGAAAATGTCAGCTCGACAAAAGAAACTGACAACTGAACGTCTGCTGCCCATCGTCCATCCAGAGAGTGCATCAGAGTCAAGCCCCACGTACCCACACCCTCTGGTAAGCCTGCTAACTTGAATGACTCAAGATTCATGAACACTCAACATAGTTTCTCACTCTCTAATTCAACTAAATTTGAACAGAGAAACAAATCCCATTTAGCATGTCATTTTTGTGGTCAGGCAGGTCATTTTTTAAAGCCAAGTGTCCTAAGCTTAATACCAGTAATACTACATGCATTTCACACCCCAGTTACCTGGAAGTGAGCTACAGAGTAAAGTCACAGAATGTTGCTATGAGGAGTTGATTGCAGATAGACCCTGCGTAGCTTTGCTTGACTCAGCGAGTAATCACACCCTAGTTAGACAAGATAGTCTCCCTTGTGACGTTACATTTTGTGGAGGGACAGTTTATGTGATCTGCCCGCATGGTGACAAGGTAGGGTACCCCATAGCTGAGGTAATGATACAAATAGGAGCTCAAAACTACTTGCTTTCAGTAGGTGTTTTGAATGGCTGTGATCTCCCCATCCTTGCTGATCTGATAGCTAAGCAGTCTTGTGAGGCTAGGGCTATTAGCACTAGTTCAAGTCTACTAGCAGTGACGAGGTCAGAAACCAAGCAGGATCAGCTTAGCTCAGTTTCAGAGTGGCAGGAGTTACCTTTTGCCAATGAGGAAGCACTTAGCATCACTCAAACCAAACAGCTCAGAGAGAGGAAGACAGAGAAGGCAGGACAGAATAAGGGGGATGTCATTAGATGAGGAGGTGTCCAAGCCTTTAGAGCCTGACCTTGTGTCTATTCCTAGTGACGTGGCTAAGCTACAGAGAGAGGACCCGACTCTGTCAAATCTGTTTGCTAAATGTGTACCAGAGTCCACGCAAGGTACAGACAGAGGGAAAGAAGTATATGTCGTTAAGGGAGGCTTGTTGTATCACCGTAGCCAGATTGGTGACCAATTAGTCATTCCCCAGAGTTTGAGGTCAACAGTTTTAAATCTGAGCCATTCTATCCCTTGGGCAGGACATTTAGGACAGTCACAAACATTTGCTTGAATGGTTCCCTGGTTTTATTGGCCTCACCAATATGCTGACACCATTAAACATTGCCAGTCATGTCCTCAATGCCAGTTAACAGCACCAGGCAAGAAGGGAGATAGGGGCCCCCCTCATTAAGATGCCAATCATTGAGAAACCCTTTTCCCATGGACATTGTAGGCCCCTTTGAGAGAAGTAGTGCAGGCCATAGGTACATACTGGTAGTTTGTGACTATGCTACAAGATACCCTGAGGCCTTTCCACTGAAGACGATCAAGACTCGCCAGATTGTCAATTGCCTCATCCAGCTGTTCTCCAGAGTGGGAATTCCAAGAGACATTATCACTGACCAAGGCACCAACTTCACCTCAAGCCTGCTGAAACAGGTCTACAGCATGCTAGGCATTCAAGGGGTGAAGACCAGTCCCTACCATCCACAAACAGATGGTCTCGTTGAGCGCTTTAACAAGACCCTCAAATCCATGCTGAGGAAGTTTGTGAATGACTCTGGTTCAGACTGGGACCAGTGGCTTCCCTTATTATTTGCATACAGGGAAGTACCTCAGGCATCAACTGAATTTTCACCTTTCCAACTGCTGTCTGGACATTCAGTCTGGGAAGGACCGGTGCCACAGCAACAGTGCAGTGAACTCTCATATGTCCTGAAAATGAGAGACAAGCTCGACCAGTTCCAAGAGCTTGCCAATGACAATCTGGCACAAGCACAGCGAAGGCAGAAGCAGAGCTATGACAAGGCCTCAAGGAGAAGAGTGTTCCAGGAGGGCCAGAAAGGTTTCCTGTTGCTGCCAACATCAGACAGTGGTCTCCTGGCCAAGTGGCAGGGACCATACAAGACTCCGACTGCGACTGATATAGTATCAAAAAGTTTTAGAGGGAAATGCAGTAACTTCACACGGGAAAGGAGCAAGACCGCCCCTTTTGGCGGGCACCACCTGCATTTGTCAGAAAATCTGTGTGCGGGACTTATTTTGCCTGGTTTACACAGATCAAACTGGAGAGTCATAGGACCACTGAATGCTGTTTAGCTCAATTGGTAGAGCAGGTGTCCCGTGAACAAGGGGTATGTCTTCGCCCTGGGTTCGAGTCGCAGCCTGGGGTACTTTGCTGCATCCTGTTTCCTGTAATATCATGATCTGTCCTGTCAACAGAAGGCAAAATATTAATAGGACCAACAGGATTAGGAAAGGTCACTTTTTTATTGATATTTAATTTCTCTGGTCTTTATTTGTTGTTATTTCAATACTAACAGAATGTAATCAAGTTACATTACTTTAATATTGTAATCGGGTGAAATCAGGTAATTTGAACACCTCAGCTCAAGTGTTATTGATTTCTGTTCTGTACTTTTACCATATGATTAAATGTGAATGATGACTTCATGGGGGTGATGTCACAGAAAGGGGCGAGGCACTTTTACATATTATGTATATCAGAATCTATTTCTCACCTTTTTATTATATTGTTTATTTTGTACTATTATTGTTTATTGTTAAATTGAACTGTCCTTGTGTGCTGCTGTGACACACAAATATCTCCGTTTGCAGGACCAATAAAGGAGTTCTGATTCTGTGTCAGTCATGATCTGTGGGAATTGCATGAGGAGGTCAGTGACGTAATATTCTGATCAGTCATAAATAAGAAAATGTTTCTAATATTTTATCACAATCATGTTTGTGTTGGGACCGTCACATGGTTCTGACATGAGAGCGGCCTAAATTGCACTAACAAAGGAAAGTGCATCGACCCTAATGTCCAGTAGGTGGCGCCTGCTTGACACAGTCCCCCCAGGTTTGACAACTCCCAGTTTGCTTCAAACATGAAGATGTTCAAATATTGTGTGTTGTTTAACATTAATGCCACATCACCAACTGCATAAAGACTTCTTTCTTGCTACAAGAACAAGGAAAACATTTGTAGAATTGTCAGAGCCTTGTCATTTATGATCGTCTAATTTAATTAAGCTGAGCTCATTCTTTGAAAATTACAAAAAAATATGGCTTTATTGTCCAGTTTATAAGTCCAGTTGCAGCAAACCAATTTTACTTTGATGGGTCTTTAATTTTCAGGCAGGTTTTAGGGGCCATTTAAAAAAAAAAAAAAAAAGTCAACTCAGATGTATAATAACACATTTATTTATAAACAGCTGCTTAATGTGTTTAAACATATATATTATATACACAGTATATACTTTTGCACTGCACAGAACAAAACAGTCAGTTGGGGATCTTCATCTTGACTGACCGAAGCCTGATGGCCGCTGCCTTCACCTCTGCTGTCATATCAACTCCCAGCGGTGCCCTGCAATACAACATTAATGTGGGCCAATACAGATTTTAATTAGCCGTACATATAAATTAACCTAGAATTAAATTTGCTCTTGTGAAAGTTTAAATAAGATCTTGTGTTCAGCGTTGACTCACTTTGGCTCGTAGCAGACGTCCACATTTGGAGGAAGTATCCCTTTCCCTTCTCTCAGGCGTTCAACACCGTTCCTTGTTAGAAAAATAAAAATGCACGTTCAGTGGGACAAATCATCCAATCAGATTGGCTGGAGGTCAGTATACACACCATGCGATCATCACTCCGTTGTCGGTGCAGAATTTGGCCGGAGGACAGAGCAGCTGAAGTCCTGTCGCCTCGGTGATGATGCTCATAGCCTTACGGATGTACTGATTGCTTGCGACTCCTCCAGACAGCACCTGTCAAAGAAGAGTTTAATGATGAAAACTTCAAATCTATATTTGGATTTTCTCTGATTTAAAGGATGAGGCTGCCAGGGATTAGTTTATATTTGTCTTGTTAACAAATTAAAATAAGAGTAAACAGGGCACTTGTTGGGGACTAATTTTCAGCTGGGGATTAATTGATTACTTGATTAATCGAGTTGATTATTCACAGTAAGACATTATTTTTCACTCACCAAGGTGGGACTGCTTAATGGCAGCAGTCCGTTTGCTTTACAGAACAAGATGGCTCGATGTGTTCGCTTTGCAAGATGAGAGGCGACTGTGTGCTGTGTGGCAGCTGCAATATCATTCACACACGATAGCAGAGTCCCCTGTTCTATACCTACAGAGGGAGACAAAGACGGTGACAAATCTAGTTTCTGTCAACCTGTAACCAGACAGGGAAGCTAGTAGACAAAGAGGCCAATTCAGAAATGTATGTTTTCTTTCTACATCTGTGTTGGATAAGTTCAAATGTCTACAGATCTGATCCCTGGTGATGTCTACTCTTACCTTCCTCTGCCTCTTTTTTCATTATCGCCATTGTAACTTGATTTCTCAGCCCAGCGAACGAAAAGCAGCAGTCGTACGTTTGTCCCATAGGTGTCGTGAAACGGAACTTCGTCCTGTCGCCATCCTTTGCCAGGAGCTCTATAGCCTGTCCTCCACTCAGTGTGGAGCACTGCGGGTGTTTGATGAGGGACAAACGTCTCGCCACCTGTGAATCCACAAAAGACATATTAAATTTGTTTATAATCATATATTGAATTAAATTTCAGTGTCAAGATCTCACCTTGTCCAGTGTGTCCCCTGGAGCTTCATCCAGAGTGTGACCCAGAAGCAGAAAGTCGTCGACTCCTCTGGCCACAGCGAGGAGCGAGTGACCACCAGAGATGAGCAGCACCAGGAAGGGGAAGGCGACAGGTTGAAGCATCCTGACGGTGAGGGCGTGGGCCTCCATGTGGTGGATGGGGATGAAGGGCTTGTTGTGCTGCCTCACAAACCTCTGACTGAACTCAAGGCCAATGCCCAAGCTCAGGCCCAGGCCTGGCTTCACAGTGGTGGCCACAGCTGAAAGCTGGCTGGGGTCCACGTTGCTCCTCTCCAAAGCCTCCCTGACCACACGCTCTATGTTTTCTCTGTGGAGCTGCTGGGCCACTGTGGGGATAATGCCACCAGTCCTGCAGCATTCAAAAAGGAGAGAATACATGTCAGAAAAAGCCTTAAAGCAAGGATCCTGATATGTTACAACTGTGACACCCTACCTGAGATGCACATCTTTCTGTGAATGTAGAGACTCTCCTAGTATTTCACCTGTCTCGTCCAGAACAGCAGCTCCAGTGTCATCACAGCTTGTCTCAATGCCCAGAACTAGTCTGGAGGATGCTGCTTTTCCACATGAAGGTGAGCCAAAACATGTGTATCTAAACTGGAGCAGCCTGTGCAGAATCCTTGCTTTTGAAGGGAGCATAGTCATGAATCTTAAATTAACCACCTGTGAGTTAAAATAGTGAAATAAATAAAGGTGACCTCACATTAGTCCCCATTGGACTTTAAGCTTACAAAATAAAAGAAAATGGAGACAAACATGGCCTCAGCATTATGTTAAAGTTCAGAGCAACGAACCAAAAAAGAAAAAACACGAAGTTTAAGAAGTTAACAGCAGAAAAAACAAGAGTACTCAGTGATCTGTCTTCACCGGTATTTCGCTTCCGTGTAGCTGTGTCACATGTAAATAATTCCGTGTACCGGCAAGTTTGTGAACTTCGTTTAAGTAACTAAGAGACACTTGCAAAAAAAAATGGGCCACCATCTTAACATTAGAACTGTTAAGCGTGTACTTTTTAAACGCGAATAATTTGAAAACCCGTTAAGAAAATAAAGGCCGGGTCCAAAAGTTTGACGCTTTCAGTTAGGGGGACATTTTAGTCTGATGCACAAGGATGAAAGCATGGAGTCGAGCGGCTAACTGGAATGTTTAACCAAGCGGTTGTTTTCATCTAAAAGAGGTAATGATTATTTTGTGTCACTTCGTAGTTAAAATCTCTGTATTTTTAATTTTCTGTAGGTAACGGCGCCCTTCTGTGTGTTTAACAAACATGGCGCCGCTTCAGAATTTGAATTCTAGCTTTTTCCATCTAGTAGACCGTGTTACTTTCAGGGACACCAGAAATATCGTATATCTGACAAAGCAACACACTAACTTCAATAATTGAGAAGAATATTGTTGTGGAAGCTGGCAGAGTTGTAGTGATATTTGCTGAAACAGTCATTTTCATACAAAGGCAACAAAATCATATAACATTTGATGAAATGCTAACATAAATTACACGTAAGTTATTGACATTGATCTTGTATGTAAGGGCATCATCAAACAGATAATTTGAGTGATCAATGTTAGGAATTGTCACTAAAACAAACTGGCTCTTTAAACTGCCTTAAGGAAATGACCGTGAGGAAAAGCTATTTTATGTTGGATGCTTGTAAAAATCGTTTTTACAACTAGAAACCTCATAAATACGACACCCTTAAAAGCACCATTACGTCCACTTGTACGTGATTTTACCATCGAGGCTTTTTCTGTCGCATTCCGGCTTTTTCATCGCAAAAGAAGAAAGCAGTACATATTTCATAGGTTTCGGTGAACTTCTAATGGATTATACTGTTTGTCTACAACAGAAGAAATAAAATACAAAGAGTTAATGTGTAAAGGGCTTTAGGAATCTAAAGGATGCTAATGCTAGCAACGTAGCTACCCGGAAATGGCTTGGTGTTACTGTGGCTACTGCTGTTGACAAGGCAAGTCCTGCTGCTAGCATAAAGATACAATTCCACTATTATTTCGTTAATTATATTACTGTTCCTTTTTTAATTCATATAGTAGACGTTTAAGTAATCTTTTCAGTCATAGTTGATCTTTCCAAACGTGGCTGTGGTCCACTTTACTCCCTGTCAGTCACTTTAAGAGAGGTTAGCCAGCGTTAGCATTTCTTTTAAAGTTGGGTTTTAACGAGCATTTCATGTTGACTTTTCTAAAGGAGGCATGGAACAGCCAGCATGTATTTTGGAGGAATTGAAGCAGTTTGTCGTAAAAGATGCCCGACCGACAGTGTATTACATCCCAGATTTCATATCAGAGGATGAGGAGTCCTACCTTCAGCAGCAGGTGTATAAGTCTCCAAAAACTAAGTGGACTCAGCTGTCAGGCAGAAGGCTTCAGAACTGGGGAGGGTTACCGCATCCAAAAGGCATGCTGGCAGAGAAGATGCCTGACTGGCTCCAGACGTACTGTGAGAAAATCTCCTCTCTGGGTGCCTTCAGTGGGAAAACAGCCAACCATGTGTTGGTGAATGAGTATAAACAAGGAGAAGGGATTATGCCTCATGAAGATGGCCCTCTGTACCACCCCACCGTCACCACCATCAGCCTGGGCTCTCACACCCTCCTTGACTTCTACTCGCCCATCAGCAGCCTGGAGGAGGGCGATACACCGCAGACGGAGGAGAACCGCTTCCTCTTCTCACTGCTGGTGAAGCCTCGCAGTCTCCTGATCCTGCAGGATGAAATGTACGAGAGGCTGCTTCACGGCATCAGGCCCTGCGATCAGGACACGCTGACGGACAAGGTGGTAAACCTGTCTGCTGCCGGGGCCCAGCCAGGAGAGACTCTGACCCGAGGAACCAGAGTGTCACTAACCATTAGACATGTGCCTAAAGTTATGAAGACAAAGCTTATATTCGGGAGGAAGTGAGGAAATGACTGCATGTTGGCCCGGAGAGTTTTTTATGGAACTACATGCAGCTTTTGCTCCTGAAGCATAATATCAACGGGAATCTCCTGCAGGCTGCTGTATGAATTATATTTCACATGTGTCTTTAGAGGATCACTTCTAGCTTTATTAAAAATCTGTGCTGCACCTCTGGAGCTGTAGTGGACTTTCTGGACATGATAAAGGTTCAAGATGTTCAAGGATTTAATTTATCCTGGAAAGCATGTTCTGTATGTGCAACTCTGACACTTAAGCCACCAGATGTTTGGTACTTTCAGTTGATGACTGGCTGTAATTATTATTCATTTTTCAAAACTGGAATCGAGTTTTGTTCATTTATCAGCTTCTTGTTTAACACTACAGATATAAAATCATTTTTTTAATGCATTGTTTACTAGAATCTGACCAATATGTTGGCCGATATAAAACTTTTTCCTTTACAGAACATAAAGCAGAAAAAGATGCTTGTGGTAATTTAAAATCGTTAAATTCCAAGTTTACTGTGTAAATGCAGTGATTTCATTTGAGACAATAAAGTTTATTATTAAATGAAAATATGTTGACTCGGTTACATAACTTTGTCTCGTGTTCCACATTTGAGGGATCATTGCAAACATGTTAGCTTATGTACACATTCTGTGTATATTAAAAAATTAATTCTCTAATATTGGTATGAGCCCTAAAGTCTTGTCTTGGTCAGGCTCGGTTGTTTATGGCTTTGTTTATTTGCCTGACTGTCAAACTAGATTATAAGATTGTTTTAACACTCAGATAGGTTCTTGGTATCAGGAAAGAAAAAGGGTATTGGATCATCACTACTTTTCACAGGTGTATACATGCTAAAAAATGCTTCAGGTAATTAAGAAGCTGATGCCATTACATAGTTTGTCCAGCAGAGGGCACTGATGTTGTTATCTTTGAACTGTAAACTGTCCTGCTGAGTGCACATGTTTAATGACCAAAGTTGAGGATAACTTATCCACTAAATCAACTTTACTCTGAGTCGAGATGAACTCTCAATCTGAAAATCAAAAGTAGCAGCTGAATTTCTATCTTTTGTTGTTTTTATTGTTGAATCCTTCAACGGTGGTACTTTATCCTGAACTCTGGAATCATTATTTTTTGGTAAATATTATCTAAACTTGCCTGACCTGCAAAAAGCCACCAGAATGAAGTCAGTCTGTGGTGGCAAAATGAATATACTTTTTAAAAGGAGAAATTGTAAATGTAAACAACAGTTGTCAGTGTATGAAAGCAGTGATCTGTTGATCTTTATACATCCAGATAAACCTGACGTCAGTGCTGAAAAAATGTTTAAATCAAAATCTAATTGTGAATTTATAGCGTTGTGACACCTCTATCCTGTTCACAGAAACAAAATTTTGTTGCATTTTATTGTGCTTATTTTATAAGAATTACATAATGAAAAGAACTCCTGCACTCTATTTAATAGTTAAACCTTCAACCATCACAAACTGAACATGCATGAACTAACCCATCCAGTGAGAGAAACAGCTGGCTTGTTCATGTTTGACTTAAAAATCTGCTTAAACTTTTGGGACACAAGCTGCCAGCTGATCTCTTTCACTGAATATAATGAAGCAAAGGTCTTAGTTGGTCTCAGCTTCACAACAGTCATCATGTTCTGTGTCCTGACTTTGCTTCACTTTGCTGTGAAATCATATTTCACAGGAGAACACAGGAACAATGGAGCCTCAGACGAAACGCTGGAAAGGCTCGGAGTGTGACACCGACTCCTGGGTGGCGTATCCCGTCCTGTCAGATGAGCAGTCACAAGATGTCGAGCTGATCGAAGCCTTCGCTGCGCCCATTGTGGACAAGAAGGAGACATCTCGCCTGGTCCGGGAGCTGAACGGCCTCTACCCTCTGAACGACCTCCAGCACATCAAGAGGGTGCGGGCGGTGAAGGAGAAGGGCAGCCTTCATCCTCTGGAGGTCCTCGTCTGCCTTGTCAGTGAGGCACCAGACCTGAAGGAGGTCTCCATCGACTCTCTGCTCCCCTCAGGTGGAGTCAAACACGATGGACTGGGTCAGCCTTTTGTGGTCAAGGTCCCTGCCCGTCCTCCTCTGACCCGACCCCAGTTTGAGCTGGTGAGCAAACACTGGCCCACCTCGTTTCATGAGGACAAGCAGGTGACGGTCGCCCTGAGAGGAGAGCTCTTCAGCCCGCCTCAGAAAGCCAGGATGCACACGTACATGACGTCTGCTCTGACCGCCGCCAGGGCAGGAAGCGAGCTGGGAATGGAGGCGGTGGGGGCGGTGATGGTCGACCCTGTGATGGAGAGGATCATCGCCGTGGGTCATGACTGCAGAGGTGACCATCCTCTTCATCACGCCGTCATGGTCTGCATTGACCTCGTGGCTCGGGGTCAGGGAGGTGGATGTTACTCGTTTGACAGATATCCTGGCTGCAGCTTTCAGAAGCTTCCTGATGCAGAGGCGAGTCCTCAGCCGTACATCTGCACCGGGTACGACCTCTACGTGACCCGGGAGCCTTGTGTCATGTGTGCCATGGCGCTGGTTCACTCCCGGATAGGTCGCGTCTTCTACGGGACCGCTTCTGCTGACGGCGCCTTCGGCACCAAATATAAAATCCACTCGCAGAAAGATTTGAACCATCGCTTTGAGGTTTATAAAGGAGTGTTGGGGAAGCAGTGTGAGGATCTGAACTGTGTGGACCAACACAGTTAAAAAGACGAGTTCACAGGACAGTTGATGATTGTTTTAGTTCTCACAGGTGTAACAACTGGAAGAGACATGTTTTATACAAGCTTTTTTTTTTTTAAATAAGGTTTTTAATCATGTGATTGTTGAGATGAAAATCAAAACCAAAGTTCCTTACAGTGTTTGACGCTGTACAGCAGACTCGTTTGAAGGATGAAAGAGAAAGTCAGTGACACTGAAGCCTGACTTTAGGTACATAATTAGCACAATAAAGATATTAATTTGTTGGAGTCAGAAGGAAGAGTGCTCTTCGTTTCGCAGCAGATTCGAATCTGGTCATTGTCAGGCAAGTTTAACAAATGCCAACGTGTCTCGTGCAGGAGAGGAAAGCACCATCGCCACCTACAGACGAGGTTATAAAGACACACTAAGTTTCTCACAGGAGTTTTAAATCTGAAGTGCTGGAAGTCAGCTAACATGTTGATCATGTTTCTTTAGAAACTTATTCTAACGAATTTAAAGTCACAAGACTTCAAGTTATAAGAATTTGTGTTTCTAATTTCTGAAGTTGTCTGAAAATTAAAACTAGAGCTTTTATTTCCCTGATAAATGTTATCAACCACATTGATGAAGAATGTTCATGTTATTCTTGTGCAATTAGTTGTAATGCTCCTTTACTGCAGCCGTTATCCTGTGTGTGAATTCAGCACCAGGTTTAGACAGGTGTTAAAGCTTTTCCTGATAAGCCCCGGTTTGTGTTACTTCACAGGTCAAAGGTTTGTTGTTCGCCACAGCTGAACTTTCTCCTGTCTGCACAGTTCAGAGCAGCTCGCATCAAAGGGGGGAGGGTTGTAAAATATGTTTAATATCAATACGCTGACTAAAGCAAAATCCTCGACGTATCTGAACTCGTCTTTGTGGGAAGCACACAAATCCCATAATCATTAGCAACAAAGCAAAGCAGCAATTAATGAGTGATGAAACGTCGTGAGGGCACAAACATTTTAATAAGATTAAGTACAAGACTTCTCAGGAATACTTTAAACTATGGCCGAACAAAGCAGGACTCGCTGCCTTGATGATAGCAAAAAGTCAAAATCTGAAGAGAGCAGCTACATGAAAGTAAGTTTTATCGACCTCCCTCAGTAAACACTGAACCTGACAACAGAAAACTTGTCTCTTTTCTTCTACACACAGGACAAAACATTCACAAGAACAAAACTGTACAAAGAAAAAAACGCCTGCCCTTTTCTGATTGAGTTACAAATGAAATGATTCACATACCAAGGAAATCATGCAAATAAGGAGGACTCCACTCTTCACTCAGCATGAATAAGTTCGACGCCCGTTACAAAATGAGAGTGTACCAAGAAACAACAGGCTCCGACCCTCATGAAGTAAACATCTTTGAAAAATACATCTGGGAACATCTCTGTGGTTAGAAACAGACTCACACTCACAGTTAGTGTCGCCATGTGAATTGAGGACAGACAAAAATAAACTCAACCAAAGAGCCTGGCTGGTTCCCGGGCCAGCCCGGGTCAGCGCAGGCCAAAAATTACATTATTAAATATTCACATACGTTAGTAATGCATATGGCATCCTGTCGTCTACAAACCTGTTTATTTTTTTACATTTCATCTTAAACCTGATAAATCTAAACAGTGACGCTTACACAAACTGTACGACTTAGTACACACACCGGCGGTACACACGACACAGGAATTAACTTGTGTTGCTATGAGGCACAGCAGCATTTACAATAACTTAATACTTGTTGATGCCGAAGAGTCTGACGCCGTGTAGCTGCGGCAGCTTGGGGATCAGGACGCTCAGCAGCGAGGCCGTGTTTATGACGAAGTGCGTCGTGTCGTACTTTGTGTAGAAACTTGCGAGGAAGTATCTGTGGAGCAAAAGAAGATAAAGACGTATAATTCCTTTCATTCAAGAAATATGCATTTGGATAAAACAACGTGAGCAGAACAAGTAATCCTGCGCGTTAGCTTCGTTCTGATGCAGCTTCTACACCGATCAAAGACCAGGTCATTCTTATTTTTTAAGTGAAAAGACAGAATCAAACAGTATTTAGTACATACAGAATGATTGGTGAGATGGTGAAAAACTTTCTCGATGAGGTGAACTGCACGCCGTAGTCCAGCTGCTCCCAGTGTGTCAGAAGTCTGGCTTTTCCCTGGTCGGGGGTCTCGAACGGCGTTCCCTTCACTGCGTGCATAAAGACATACATTCCCTGTGGAGACACAAACAGCCGGTAGTTCAGTTCATACAGTCTGTAGAGCACAAAGCCAAAACAGACAGATTAAATAAATTAGCTCATCTTGTTTTACATCTTATTTTTTCCCAGCCTTTATAAAAACTCAAGCTTTTCATGATGTTTACAGTGTACAGAAGGTTTCTTAGAAGTTAAACCCTGTCTTGTTTTCGGTGCAGATACAGTTCACACAGCCTCTGGCTGAAGTACAAAAGTCTGTTTACTTTCCTCTTTTCCCACAAATTAGTGAAAAATAAACTCAATCACCTTGTTGCTGCAGGAGTTTTTGTGTCTTTGTTAAAGGAGTGGCGTTCAACCTTTCCAAGTCGTGACCACTTGAAAAAATGAGGTTCGTGTTCAGGCCTGCCTCACTTTCACTGGGTATCTTAACTCATACACAGCCTGAGAGCAACAAAACTATAACTAATAAATACTGCTACTGCTTTTTATTCTAAAATAGGCAAATTTGCCTTGATTTATCGTTTGTCCCATGACCTCATGTTTACTGTTTTTGTTTTTTTGTCCACAGTTCTTAGACTGTTCAAAAAAGAGTGAAAAAATGAAAAATAACACTCTCCAAAACAGACTTAACCCAATCATTTATCCCTGGTACAGGCAATGTAACGTAAAAACCTTCCCCAAGACCAACAAAAGTTTATTTTTAGATCTTATTTTTATCTCCACAACCACCTGGCGACCCCTGGAAAGTAACCTGAGACCAACTTGGGAGTCCTGATCCGCAGGCTGAGCACCAATGAGTAAAGGAGCGTTTAAATTAGAAAGAGTATCTCAACAGAAACAACACATCTCCCGCCTGCTGCTGGTTGATAAATACGTATTCAAGAGCCAAAAAGAAAAAGGACAGAATGATGCAGATTTATTGCCAAGAAAGCTAACTTGGGAATGTCCAATTACACAAACTCATGAATTCAGCTTTAAATGGAAAACCTGCATTACAGACCGAAGAGTAATAAAAGCTAGAACGCTGACATGTGGTTAAGTCATAATCAGCACACTGCTGTTGTATTGTGTGGAAAACAATAGGCTATAGTTGACCTCAGTCGTTACTGTTAATAGCCTTCCGTATTGGCTGTGATAAACAATCCCTGTTAACTACACCATGTCCTCACACACATGTCCCTTTATTTCAGGACAGCCATGCAACAATGAAAGGTCAGTTTTCTGAAAATTATCATAATGGGCCACGTGTCAGGCTGCCAGAAGGACGGGCTCCCCAAAAATAGAGCAAATCTTAACAAGCACAGGCAAGTCAGGAGGTAACAGGCTGTTCAGTTTGTCAGACTGATAAAAGTGTATTTGGAGGTTGATGTGACGATAATCTGACAATAATCAGACGGCCTAGTTTGCAGGTTTGGTCTGGTGGTGGTGAGCAGCAGCAGCAGAGACAGTGTGAGATATAACTTACAAAGTTGTGTATGACATTAGTGAGCGTCCACACCACCGGCACGCTAAAGAAGGGTATGCTCAAGAGCACAATGTGAAGTATTCCGACACCGAGTGCGTAGGTCAGCCAGATCCCTCGACTGTTCATGACCCGAGTGTTTGGGTTCACCTCACTGTGTGCCACACCCACATTCATTCTGGTCTGTGAACAGAAGACACACACATATATTTACTTAACAATTTACACTTCTTCTTCAACATTGTGTGTATTTTTTCCCTTTCCTTTCATATCAACTATCCCTCAGAATGTTATAAAATAATAAATAAAAAGTCCACTCCGACAGCAAATTCACACATGCACCGCTGTAGTGGCACCTCCTCCAGAAGTAAATTAACTTAGATGCTGTTGTGAAAATGGTGTCTGACCATCTCTCGTCTCCATGCTGATGACACGGTCACTGTTGTTTAGAGATGATGATGAAATGCTTTATTATGTCTGGTGTGAACAACCTAGAATTTCATAACTGTGCTATAAAACATCTATAAAACGGTAGACAACGACAGAATTTTAATTTTTGGGTTCACTTTTCCTTTGAGTACAACATATATATATATATATTTATTTTATACACAGGTATCTGATCGGTACTCTGCATCGACTGATTGATTGATTGACACACAACTGAGGTAAAGGGAAGGAAATAATGGTGTCATAACATCTCTAGTTTCCATGATGTTGACACGATCAACGCTTTTAGAGATGATGATGATGACAACCTACAATTTCATAACTGTGCTTTAAAACCTCTTTAAAATGGTTAAGTTAATGCCAGATGTAATTAGCAGTTGCCACTCAGCAGCGTATAAATATATGTATGTACATGATTATGAGGTTTTTCAGATTTTTTTAGATATTTTTGTTTAAAAAAACAAACAAACATAACCATATGTGTAGACGACTTAGCAGGAGACACCAATGTATTTAAATATGATTTCCTTAGATTTTTTGATGTAATTTAAAAGTGTTTTATAGTGTGTGTTGACACAGATCTCACTAAAACCTTGATACATTTTTGAAGGTTTGTTCTACACCCCAATGTCATGCTTATAACTATACTATAAAACATCTATAAAATGGTTAATTTTTGGCTTTAAATAATAAAAAATGTCAAATACACTTTGTATATCAACATGCGACCTGCAGAGGAGTGCAGGAGTGCATCATGCACAGGTTTTCTATGTGACATGCCTTTATTTGAAAAAGCAAAATCTCACTACACACGTTCACCTGAAGCACTTTGCTCTCCCTGCAAGTCTACATAAGATAACAACCAAACATCTTATGCAATCTAATTGAACTTTGGCCTCTGGCACACTTGGAGCTGCCATGCTGGATTAAAGACCAGAGTTTAAATTGAGGTCATTAAAGACACATTCACAAACTAGACCAACATTTTGACACCTATTATCTGTCAAAAACATGCATGTCTTCACCATGAGTTTGACCTAATTTCACGTCTCAGTCTGACATTACATGAGCCTTTTCATCCAGCCAGTTGCGACATGAAGATATCTACTGCATGTGGGATGCTGTTGCTCACCTCAGGTTTAAAGTTGATGCAAGATAACGGAACTGATAACAACACCAATTACACGTAGCAAGTGAGTATCTGCAACCTCAGGGATGACTGAGAGGACTGCAAACATTATTTGAAGTTAAAGTTAAACAAAAATCATATGGGCTTTGGTGCTGAAACCACTGTCACCGGCTTAGGCTATTTGCTGATTACTTTTCGTAGCTACACAGCTGTACAAACACCTTTAGATAAAAAATTCAAGATATGAACTGATAACACTCATTAGTGACTTAATGTGAACACATGTTATTTATTATTTAATATCCATCTCGCTTTGATAAGTAGGTGTGTAACGTAAACATCCCGAGGACGTGTTCTCGTTTCCAGTACATAACCCAGACCAAAGCACCACTATTCTACAGCAAGTTCTTCAGCGTCATCACGTAAATAAGAAACAACACGCAGCGCTACGTGGTTAAAATGAACCCTTCAACACTCACACAGCCAGAAGTGTAAACTTACAGGTAGTAGCGAGCAGTGGAGGTATTTATAGAAACAAACAGCTACGGAGAGAAATGGTTTATCTCCTTGTTGATGTGTGCAGGCAGCGCAGACAGCACGTCGTAGACTGACCCGAGCGGAAGTAGACGTGGTTTCAAAGCAGCTTTAAAGGGTATTTAACGCCCTCCTGTTGTCTTCTCAGGCTCTGTCTCGCCCCCGTTAAATTCCACGAAATAAATGCTCATGTCAATATTTAGATCACACGTATTCAAAGTTAGAGAGTTGCAGTTTAGCCGTGTTGGTTTTGGGTATGGCAGTCATGGCGAAATAACGGTTTCTGAGTACCTGCTAGTCTGAAATCAGGGTGTAAAATTCGGAGATGTTTCTTCTGAGCCCGCCCTTGTGTCACTTCTAACCAATCAGCGTGCAGCAAAGGGGGCGGGAATCAGGCTGTTTCCGGCGTGTGGCTCGTGTGTGTTGTTTATGAAAGATTAATGTGGCGCTGCTGTCAGAAGGACCCGCGAAAGTGAGTGTTTTACCCTCTTATATAGTAGTTTATCAACGGTAATATTCAGGTTAATATGAGTTTGTAATGTCGCCATTATGTTGGGCTTTTAATTGGAAGCTAACGACTCAATGTAGCTAAGATAAGTTGCAGAGCCGCTAGCTAACGTGAAGTGAGCCTACTGTAAATGGCTTTATTAATGTGTTCACTGTCACCTGAGGGATATATTTAATATTTAGCTGATTCTGACTAAATGTCTTCTTGACTGATAACGATATCTTGACGGTTTCGTCTCGCAGAGAACTGACGTTTGATGCTCTCTTGCTACAAATTTACTGCAGTGAAGTGAGTTTTAAGTTGGATATTCGACAGACATTCGCTCCGGTTAAACTTCTTCTTCGCTCCGGGTACACTGCGATCCGAGCAAGCCGCACTTTACTGTAAACACACGGCTATTGAGCTAAAATGCTAATATTTACATATAAAAATGAATTAAAAATATGAACAGATTTAAAATGTAAAAACAAGAGGTGTATCTCATGCAGCCAGTGGAGTACTATGATCCCACACTGATTTTGAGTCAATTGATCACATGACCTGGAAGCTATTGAGCTAAAATGCTAATATTTACATATAAAAATGAATCTGAACTGAAATTAGTCTGTGGAAACAGGTAGTTTCTTTTTAATGTAAATCTGAATTCATATGGAAATATTGAACATTTTTGAAATTTCAGAGGGCTTTAATTTTGAAATTCCACATCAGAACTTCCTGATATTACATGAGTGACTCTCTAAGGTGGAGCACTATCAACCTGAACTGAAAATAGTCTGTGGAAACAGGTAGTTTCTTTTTAATGTAAATCTGAATTCATTCATTCATTCATTCATTCATTCAGAGCTTGTAACCCATTCTGTTGATAATTTTTCTGAAGTCTTTTCAACAAAAATTCTTACATATTGCACCTTTTAATGCCAGTGTGATTGCTTTTGTTGTGTGAGTCAGTTTGGGAAGGTGCCAGTTGGACTTTTGGATGTCTTGATCCATCTCAAAACTTTAACAATAACAATGAGGATGACAAAAACTAAAGGCTCACACTCAAAAAACTGAAGTTAATGCCAGATGTAATTGGTAGATTGCCAGTCAGCAGCGTACACATATATGTATGTCACCCTCCCCGACCCCAAACTAAAACCTGACCTTTCTTCAACAGATAACTTGAATCATGAAGCAGCTGCCTCCGGACACGGTGCGGCTGCTGTCCAGCTCCCAGGTCATCACCTCTGTGGTGAACGTTGTGAAGGAACTGATGGAAAATTCCCTGGATGCTGGAGCTTCAAGCATCGACATTAAACTGGTACACTGACTTAATGACAGACCTCTGAACGAGGAGACATTTATTTATTTTGAAATTATGATTTTCTAAGTAAATGATCAATGATAAGTGCACCTGTCTACAGGAGGATTTGAATTGGTAGGCTTTAATTGTAAAGGTGGTGGTTCAGTACATATATTCATCGAAATATATTGTATTTCTCATTGCAGGAGAACTACGGGTTGGACCGGATAGAAGTGCGTGATAACGGCCATGGAATCAAAGCTGCAGACACTCCTGTGATGGCCGTGAGACATTTCACTTCAAAGATCTGTAGCCACGAGGACCTGGAGCGACTGGAGACGTACGGCTTCAGAGGAGAGGCGCTGGGCTCCATCTGCGCCGTGGCCGAGGTGAGTATCTGTTCAGTTGATCTATAAGTTGTATACATGTGCTGAACTCACTGACAGATAGCCTGACTCATTTGTCAGAAATTATTAAGAATGAAATCTACTTCCTGGTTTATCACCGTACAGTATATAAAGTGTGATGTTAACCAGGTATTGATCTTTTTCCCTTCAGGTGTCCGTCATCACAAAGACAGAGGAGGATGACATCAGCACGCAGTACACACTTAACTTCACAGGAGGGATTGTTTCTCAGAAGCCGTCTCACTTAGGTCAAGGTGAGGCGACGATCACGGAAGTGTCTGTTTGTATGTTGGGATTACTCATGATGTGTCCCTTTGAAGGTGGTTGTTTCATTTCTCAGTTTTTAAAATTCAGTTAATTTGCTGATGAACAAGTCTTAAAGGGATCATGTAAAACTCTTGATGATACAGGAAGTGTTGTGTTTATTGTGAAGAGTTTTAGAATAACTCACACCAACCGTGTCGGAGGAAAAGTGAATTATACATCAAAAGCGGTTGCACATCTTTCCTCTCTGTGTTTTTCAGGTACAACAGTGAGCGTACTGAAGCTCTTCAAGAATCTCCCGGTCAGACGGCAGTACTACTCCTCTACCAAGAAGTGTAAGGAGGAGGTGAAGAAAGTGCAGGACCTGCTGACGGCCTACGCCATCATAAAACCTGACCTGAGGCTCACGCTCGTCCACAACAAGGTCAGTAACTTCTCCTCCTTGTTTAGATTTAAACAGTTTACTTTGATTGTTTGGGATTAACTGAACAGTAGAGATTGAAAGCAGAGAAGTGGATAAAGCTTTGTGAGGTGTGTGAGATGTTTCTCAGACATAATTCAAGCTGAAAAATACATTCAATACTCTTCTTTCAAGTTCGTAGTGAAGCTTCTGATACTAGGAAAATATATATTGTTTTTTAGTTTCTCTGCTCACATCCACCACAAGGTGTCCTCATTAGTCTTAGAATGACTGAACCAACATCAGTGACTCAAATCGCCTTCAGTTTGTGTTAATATGCCATGTATTTGCAGTATAGTGATATACTTGTGGCAGCCTTAAAAGCACATGTAAGACTACATGCTGTAAGATTAGCGTATAAATATTGGAGCTTCATTTTGATCTTAGAGGGAAAAAAGAGAGAAGTGATTTCATTAAGTTCATCGGTCCTCAACATTTTTATACTGCTGCTTCTACATCTGGATTTACTACTGCTAATATTAATAATAAATCATGATGTTTATAAAGCACTTTCTCATATATTATTTCCTCTGGATGATTATTGTATAAAGACAACAGCAATAATAAAGTGCGAAGAGAAAAATTACCTGGAGATAAAAGGAAAATGGTCGGCACAGGAAAACAAGACTAAATTAGTTCCCTGATTTTTTTTATTGAACAGTAACACATGATTTTTATATATTGTACCAAAGGAAAGTTAACATTAAACGTTCATTAACAATAAATCAATAAATAAAATAAAAAAGAAACAACTTCATGCAAACAGTGTTGACAACAGAACAAATGGAAGAAGCCTGGACGTCTCCGACAGTCTGCACTCTTTCTAAACTTCATTCATTTGATAATGTGAAATACTCCAAAAGTGTGAAATGTATAAATGTGACATGTTTATTGTGGATGGCTTCCTTTGACAGTCGAGTTTATCTTTGTGCCTCTCTAAAGATTTTCTGTCAGGAGCTCGTCAGGTAAATAATTCATCCAACACCTTCGTGAAGACAGTAATTGTCTGCAGCCTCCTGTTGTTCTGTTGTCAGCGCTAACCTACTTATGAAATCGTTACGTGTGACGGAAAATATTAATTAGAAACACAGAGACTGAGCGAGGACAGACTGTCCCACCTGACAGAAGAAGGCTCCTGTGCAGGTTAGTTACTTTTTATGATAAAAAAAATATCTTAAACTCACCTACATCTCAATGTATCTGTAACTATAAAGGACAAATCATAAGTTGGAGGACTTTTGATTAATATGCATGTGGTTAAGAAAGAAATACTCCAAAATCCACTTTGTTCTTTTTTAATGGAGTTGTATATCGATGCACAGAAGACATTCAGCTGCTGAAGAGCACTTTCTAAATATCATCAGAGTTTTTAACCAATTACAAAAACATGAGTGATGATAATATTAATACCCTCAAAACATTTAACCTCACATGTATTTAGTCAGTCACTTTAGTTTCTGATTCATTTAATCTTTTTATTATTGTTCTGTTCATCGTTCAGCCTGTACAGCGTCAGAAACTTGTGAAAAGCTGAACATGACACTTAAAAACAGCTTGTTTTGTCCGACTGTTGAATTAATGATGACATAAAACAGAGGAAAGCAGCAGATCCACACAGTTGGAATTAAAGAACATTCGATACTTTGACGTGCTAATCAACTTAAATGATTAATTAATTATCAAAATCAATTTATAAATCAGTCGACTCATAATTTCACACTAGTTATCAAGCACACTTGATACTTATACATGCTCACCTTTGAGATAATGTCATGAATGAAAGAGGATTCAGGTGTGAAGGTCTCCTGTTCCTCAGAAAGGTTCAGATGAAGTGAAATTTACTGTCATCACAAATGTTTGTATAAATAAATATTAAAGGAACGTATGCGTATAATATCAAGGTAATCTGAAACCTTAATCACATTCTTCAATAACTAAATCTTATTTTGAATCTTGAAACGTGGCACTTTGCATTTATTGTTCAATATGAACTGTGGAACGTGACGACAACTCACTTAAACTAAATTTAGCAAATAACATTTATCGAAAACAATATTCAGGGTAACAAAAAACAACATTTTCAAATTAAATGTAAAGTGTGCTCTCAGTAGAGTGCATACCTCCGCCCTGCAGTAATCCAATATCAGATAAAACATGTTTAAATCCACTCGATCCAGATTTTTATTTAGATCTGCATCAAATGTTACACTTACAGACACCAGACACCGAAATACGCCTGATTTCTTTAGTCAAGATCCATGAATTATTCTGAAAATGTTGAAAAATGCACCCTTTCACAAATTTTAAAGACGGTGAGAAAGAGATTCCTTAATCGGATCTGCACCAGAAGTTAATGGGTCTATTCTGGGCCGAGACACATCCTCCATCCAAGTTTCACACAGGTGCAAACAAAATGTGAAAATGTTTAACAGACTAGTATTTTTTCTGCAGACTAGCGAGGGAAGCAACGTGTAATTGACTTGTCGACTAATCGCACACGACCCTTGGAAAAATCAGTGTGTACTCTGAAACTGTACAGTTGATAGGTGACCCTAAATCTACAATATGTTGTCTTAAACAAATAAAATGTTTGACTTGTGGCCAAACAAGAGCCTTTAACATGTGTGCAGTCATGTCTTATATCATTACAGCTACTCACAGTCACTCTATGAATAACTTATTAGTGATAATTATCAGTAAAAATAGTCACGTTCTACTTTCATCTTTAAAAAATGGGACTATTTTGCAGTTACAGTGTCTGAATTGGTGTGAATGTCACTTGTCACAAATGGAAACAGACAAATAAGGACTTGATTGTCACATGGCAAAGCAATGCATCATATTAAACAGCGTCCAGATTCACTGACTTTATTTTGAAAAGATTTACTCATTGGTCATCAGTTATCATCAGAGTTTCACTGAAGTTGCATGTTTTTGGTTTAACTAACAAAAAACTCACTAATCGTGTTTTTTTTTAGACCCGTTATCTTTGCTTACTTTCTATCTGCCGTCTCCTCGGCTGCACGATAAAAACTGCAGTTATTTCAGATTGTTCCATTACATAACATTCGATTAATCAGCTGTGGAATTATTTAGCAATTAGACATTTCCATCCCTCATGCTCGTTCCCACCGCAGCTAGCTGTCAGGTGCCCCGAACACAAATATGGCTGACTGTGAACTGTGATTTGGCTGATTATGACGCCTGAGTAAGCTGCTGAACACAGCTGCGGACTTAACCCCAGATTCGGTTTCAGGCTGCAGCCAGTTTGTACACAGGAGTGTATAGGTGCTGCGGGTCACCGAGCGGCCACTCGAACGCCATATAACTTTCATAGAAATGGAGGTTGTCAGGGGAGGGAGGTGAACCCTATTTTGTACAATCAGCACTCAGTTGCCCCTATCCTTTATCTCCAACTCTGCTTTTCAGCCTGTGTCGTGTTTCACAGCTTCTTCAGGAACTGTTTACAGGAGTGATCCGTTTACATGTGCCAAATTGCGTATTTAATAGCAGAGACATGCCCTGCAACGGGAGTGCATGCTTTTAGAAATCAACACCCGGGAGATATATTCACCGGTGGACACAAACTACAAGCCCACACACGGGTGTCAACATATTTTGTTCCTAAAATGTTTTCTGATCTGACACGATCCCAAAATGATGCAGATTAATTATTAGGAACATAATCACGAGTTAAGCTACTAAATGTAGCATTAAAAACATAAAACATGTTGGTAGAAACTAAATGTTTTTTGTCATTTCAGTCCCTAAAATGTGATATTATTTTTAGCACGTCACACTTTCACAGCAAGTTGTTGATCTAAAATAATCTTACAGAGTGTATAAGCATATTTTTTTTACTTTTACCAGCTACTCTTCCATATCTGTGATATTTAAAACATAAGTTTTGAACATTAAAGGGGCACTATGCTGTTTTTGGAGAAGAAATTCAAACGTATAAATATTAATATTGTCCATATCTGAATAAACAAGCTGTTCATTCTGAAAGTGTGTTTGTATCTTCGGCCTTTAGAATGACGCAAATTTCTTCCCCAAAACCACGTGGTGCCACCTTTTACATCTGCAGCTTGAATCTCTTCGCAGAAACCAAATGTAAGACCTCCAGTTACGTCGGCGGCTCCGTGGCCCAGTTACTATCTTGACAGGTGTTTATGCAGTGCGATTCGCCTGATGTGGACTCATGGAAGTTGACTGGTGTCATATTGTTGCAGGTGGTGGTTTGGCAGAAGCCCAAGGTGGCCGATCACAGAAGTGCCCTCATTGCTACGCTGGGGCCCAGCGCCGTTGCCAACCTGCTCCCCTGCCACCATCACCAGGAGCAACCGGAGGTTAGTTGAGGGGAAAAATGCAGAATGAGAGAGAAATGGAGCAATTCTGCAAAATCATGACTTTTTTAGAGTTTGTTTGTTGCAGATTTCTTTGGGTTTTCATGCACTGAGGGCAGAAAGCATGAACGTGCACGAGTAAATACATAATTTCACATACTGTATGTATCGCTCACATTTACAGGCTTCTGGTTTCATGATCAGCTGTTATTTTTATTGTTCCACACGGACCGTTAATCAGCTGGACAAAGTCACCTTTGAACATCCTAAGCGATGCAGAGACCGCGTGGAGTGCGGTGCGCTCTGACGGATGAACATCACGGCCACATATCACGGCTGAGCTGGCACAGCTACGCCTCCCGCCTCGTGCACACACCTTGCACTCTGTGCTCTCAAACTGTGGCTCTCATGTCCCTCTGCCCTTCATTATGGAGCCGTTCTGGCAGTCGATCACACACGTGCAGCCTTAATAAAGCTCATTGTCGCACAGTCCGTCCTGAAGCAGCGTTTCGTTTAGTCTCATTATCGGAACAGATTCGAATCAAACAGTTCATTTGAAATATTAGCAAAATCACAGAGCCCCTCGTTAGCCCGAGGCTAACAAGCACATGCAGTATAACCACATTGATTCAACCCCAGCTGTCGACCTTTCTTGCATGTCGTACCCCTTTCTCTCTCTCTCTTCCCATTTCCTGTCTGCTTCCTTAACTTTCACAGTCCAATAAAGGCAAAAATGTGCCCCCAAAATATCTTTAAACAACACAATAACATTAAATTATTGTCGAAATCGCGATGTGGCCGAGTGCAGCATGTAAATCACTGGTGCTGCAACTTTTTTTCAACTGAAATTGGGCTGGATTTATATCGTGTTTTTCTTCTACACTGATGACAGAGGCTTCTATCCAAGATACCGACCTTCTGATCAGGCACGATACGGCACTTCCTATTCAAACTATTTTTATACTCACCCATTCACAAACACGCTCACACCAAAGGCGTAGCCATCGCATGCAATTTGGTGTTCAGTATCCTGCCCAAGGACACTTTAAAGTACAATCTGGACCCAGGGATTGAGCCATCGACCTTCTGATTCGCGGAGGAGCTGCTCTGCCTCCTAGCCATCTCATGGCATGTCACAACATATATTATGAATAAAAGGAGTAGAGCTCGACCTATACGGGAGTTTTGGAGCTGATACCAATATTAGGAAGTGAAAAATTCAGATATTGATATTTACCTGCCAATGTACTGACTTTTACGTTTCTTGCAATCATCCCTCAAATGTGTTTATTGAACACCTGTGACAGAAATATGTAACAGAGACAAGACATTTTAAACTTTATTTGTCTAAAATGACAAAATTAAATAATAACGATAGACTTTGCTGCAAATTAAATCATTTTAGCTTATTCCAAGCATCTTTTTCTGTGTTATAATCTCTAAATGAACAGTTTTCATATTGCTGATGCTGATGTATCTCTGCTAATATCAGCTGATCATACCAGTTTGGCTCTAATACAGAGGTTCTCCAGATGTCAGATGTTTTTCAGCCTCTATCGTGACATGTGGTTTGAAATAATGTTTTTTTTCTTGTCTCACGAATGTTTCTGCACATTCTCTTTTCTCTTAGACTCTTTTGTGACACTTGTGCTAAAAACCTCATGAAAAACAAGAAAAGGACGCAGACAACATGCTTTAAAAAAGTTGCCTTGCACTAGAGCTACACGATGACGACTCAGTGACGCAGTTTGACGTGTTTTCTTAAGGTCTAATTTGAGCTGTCAATGTTATACTAAATGCCAAGTTAAGATGGATCCTTTCTGCAGAGCAAATGAGAGCATGCACGTTATACTTGACCGTGAGCTAATCACCTCATCATGAACGCCTGGGCTGAAGCCAGCGAATGTGGTCAGTTGGTGGCTGGCCAACTATTTCTCTTGCCCTTTTCTCTTGAGTTCTTTCCTGATGAAGAGTGAGTGCTTTTTGTTAGCTAAGCTTTGCGGTGCTGATCGTAATTGAATTACTGTCGAGCGGTAACTTTCTGCTTGGTCACGGTAGGTGTCATGTGGCTCGTACCTGCTGCCAGGCTCCCAACTAATTCAGTCTGACAGATATGGAGCAGCCCTTTTCACCCCGTTTCTCTCTCATTTTCCTCTTTGTTGTTGTTATTTTGCTGCAGCACTTTGGTGCCCACTTATGAGAACAACCTTTCACCTTTTCCTCTGACTCCCTGTAGCAATGAAAGAGAACTTTTCTCCTCTTTGTCCCCGAGACCAAAGCTTAGTGATCAAGGGAACCAGGTTGACAATTTCACCGGGGCCTCGCTCGGGGAGAGTTGTGAGAGCTGTTCCTCTGCAGAACAAAATGTGACACTCGTTTTTGGCAGCGTGACTACAAATAGCTGCGGCCCTTTGGGGCCAGAGGTGCCATTCGTGCTCTCATAAAGTGACCCTAATGAGCAGAAATAGAGAGAAGCATATGTGCCCCGACCTGAAACCGCAGTTCATTTATTAACTTCATTGGCGTGCGTTGCTGCTAATAATGAGCCCGAGGCCGTGTGGAAAAAAAGAAAAGAAAAGCGGAGCTATTCCGCTTGCAATCTGTAGAACATTAATAGCTTTCCATAATTTCTTACAAGCTTACAGTTTTAAGGGCAATTGTTCGGTTTTATGTCGAGTCATCAATTTCGGCTCATGAGAACTGCCTCTGGCGGGATTCTGGGTGAAAGGTCATCATGTATGATGCACATTTTAACCAGCTGGTTGGGCGTGCTCACGGTGGAGGCTGCATATCGAAACACAAACTCAAACGTCTCACTGTCTTTATTGATTGTTGCATCATTTACACTGAAAAGAAGTTTGATATTAAGACATGAAAAACGTGAAGGAGCTGTTCACTGATCCTCCTCATTACGCTGCGTATGTGCAGTCGGTACGCTGTGACCGGTGCCTGTTTGTGCACGACCAGAACTAATGGCTCTGTTCCCAGCTGTGCAGCTGTCGGTGGAGTGGATCCACCGTGCCATCCTAATTGAAAATGTAATGATCGTAAAGTTTATGTAATGTCAGCCAGCTGCTGAGCATGTCAGTTTGAGAAATGTTTGCAAAAGCATGAAGGTCTCGTTTCAGGAACCCCACTGCAGAATTCAGTCCATTATTACGACTCAGGATGCACGGCATATGCTGCGGGCCTGGACCCGGGTCTAGCGACCCAGATTCCAGTTTGTTTGATTAGTGCCAGAGTCCTTGACAAGGGGTGTTTCATGTATACTTGGGTGCAGTTCACATCAGGTGTTTGCTTCCTCTTCTATGTGTATATTGGCGGATCACAAACCAACTAATGTACAAACACAAGTGTACTCGGGACAGAACAACATTACTGATTTGAAAGTTGACCGGTCAGGAAAGGAGGAAGAGCAGTCCAATCTTACTCTGGGACAGTACGACACAATCATACCTAACATGAAAGGTATGATTGTGATTTTACGTTAATTTATATTTGATTTTTGATTTTTTTCAGATTGTTTTGGAGGGCTTTTTTCCAAAGCCTGGAGCAGATCACTCCTCTACAAGCTCATCAAACCCTGACAAAACATTCATATTCATCAACAACCGACCTGTCCACCATAAAGACATAATGAAGGTAGAGTCATTTTGAATAACTCCAAACAGCAAAGATTATACAAGAAATACTTGTTTTGTATCTAATGACATTTTTTAACATTCATATTTACATGCACACGTTCTCCTGGTTGGATTGTGTGACCGCTCGTCAGCTGTTGCGTCAACACTACACCGCTCAGTATCCGGATGACTCGGCCCGAAACCGTTATCCCACCCTCATGCTCAAAGTTTCAGTTCCATCCTCTTCAGTCGACGTCAATCTGACGCCAGACAAGACCCAGGTTCTTCTTCAGGACAAGGTAGCTATAAAACCCGAGCCTGGACAGATGTGACTGGAAATTAAATTCTGTTTAATGCAAGTTTTTGTACATTTAGGAGGCCGTCCTGACCGCAGTAGAGGCATTTCTGGTTTCTCTCTATGGCTATCGGCCTAGTGATGACCCTCCAGCTGAGAAGCAGCTCGTCCACGAGAAGTGTCCCTCGCCGTCTAGTCCTTTACAGACTGATGCTTCACGACTGGACAGTGAGCTGGTTTTAGAGGCCGATGTTGATCATAGCAACCTCATCAAAGATGCTCCTAAACATGGTGACACAGCAGTAAGAACTGATGCTCCGCTGGACCCTCCGACCCCAAACAGCAGCTCTTCTTCTATAGCAGAAGACTGGATTGTCAACCAGAACCCAGCAGGACTCGAGTCTAGTTTTTCTCTCTATGACGATCAGACAGAAGAAACAGGTTCAGCAAACAAGTCTCATGAGAGACTGGAGGACGAGACCGTTTCGGGTGCAGAGACAACCGAAGACCAGTTATCAGCTGAGGACTGGAGCCGGGGACGGCTTTGACCGACCCCGTATCCGGAGAACCCCTTCAGCCTGTCATAATCCACCAACCTTCAAAGAACAATCATCCTGACTCGGATGAAGTCAAGAGTCCGAGCAGCTCGAACAAAAAGATGCTCAACGCCATCACGGAGAAGCGCGCCGCTCTGACGGCCTACGACCTGATCAGCAACCGCGCCATGAGGGCACCGCTGTCTCCCGCCGCCCTGTTCGAGAAGGAGGCCAGAGCCGAGGTCCTGAGGGAGAAGCCCACAGCCAGCCTGCAGGATATCAGCGACGCCGTCCACGTGAGGTGGAAAAATCTGAGGGAGGAAGACCGTAAGAAGTGAGTTTCCAGACCTTCACCTTTCCAAGCAGTTGTTTCCACGTCTTGTTTTTTGCAGGGCAGAGAGAGAGAGGGGGAAAGTCTGACCTGTCAGTCGCATGTGAAAGGCCTAGTCTGGAAATTTTGTTGATACGAGCTGTGTTTCTAATTTCCAGACAACTGCGTCTAATAGGGGCTGTGGGTAGATGAGTTTTCCCGCAGTGCAACAGGTATCACTGCTGTCGAAATGTCCTCCGTTTCCAAAGAATGCCATCTATCCAGGGGAGTCACATGTCTCGCATTCGTGGCAGAGTTTATTGAAAATGTATTTAATATTAAACCAGCTGACATGTTTATATATTACCCATACGAGGCTCCAGTAGGTCCTTGATAAAGTAAAATGTGTGACAAACAGCTTTATGCTGATAAATAGTCATTGATCATTGAAATTTGTTGCATCTATATATTCTAAGCTTCGAGTCTTCTGTCTAAAGCCTGCTAATTCTCATAATAAAGACTCTCAGCGTTGTAACCTTGATCTTTGTAAAACCATGCCACATTGGGTCATTAAGTTTGAGGGAATTGGGCATGGAAAGTCCTTGAATTAGATGTTTAAAGGTCCACTGTGTAGTGTTTTAAGTAATTTATGACCTCAAATCAGCGTCTTCATTCATAAATAAGTCCTCATTGGTGTAAAATGATCTCTGCCAACAATCTCACTTCTCCTCCTGAGGGAAGAATCACTTCTCTGTATTTCCATAGGACGGGTGAGCTCTACGGAGGCTTCCATGTCCTTCCGCTCTATAAAAAACGATGAGCTGGTGAGAGGGACAAAAAGCTCTACGTGGTACAGATAAGGCTAAAGGCGTTTTCACTCAGAGCCAGCGTGACTGTGGAACGGAGAAGGAGCTTAGCCAGACGCGCTCGTCAGCTGCAGTTTGAAGTCTGTTTGAAATAACGTACCTCATCACCCGAAACTAAACTTGATGAAGTGCTGTTTGAAGACACGTTGTTGTCAGAGCTTCTTGAATCTTGACACATCCCGCCTGCCGTAGTTCCAACAGAAAATCCTCTTCCCGTTTAACATTGGGGCTTATGGGGCAGTTGCTGGAGTTTGTGTCGGTTAGACGCAGATAATTCAAAAACCGTACATCCTCCCGATAAAGTGGACACGTTGCCAGACAGAAGACAAGTGTGGCTACGTTCTTGGAAAATATCACTATTGTAGTGTGAAATCTGTGGCTAGGATCGTCATCTAAAGAAACATTTTCGGAGAGTTTTTTTCAGGCTCCCCCACTCTGCCAGTTGGTGCTGCGCGAACATTCCGCAATACACACACATTGAAAATCCTGAATTTTTCAGAATTTTTTTTTAATCACTCACGATCAATTAAGGGTCACCGTTCAAAAACTAAACATCGTAGAAAGAAAGTTCAAAGACAACTCAAATAGATAAGACTTGTGCCTACATTTTAAAGTTTGAATGGTGTCTCTAGGTCAAAGTATGCCAGAGCAGGAGATGTTTGAAAAACGTCAATGATTTTGCGACTTTTCTGACCCCGTCCCATTCATTCCTTATGGGAAGTTTTTCATACGGAGGCTTCCATGTCCTTCCGCTCTATAAAAAACGATGAACTGGTGAGAGGGACAAAAAGCTCTACATGGTACAGATAAGGCTAAAGGCGTTTTCACTCAGAGCCAGCGTGACTGTGGAACGGAGAAGGAGCTTAGCCAGACGCGCTCGTCAGCTGCAGTTTGAAGTCTGTTTGAAATAACGTACCTCATCACCCGAAACTAAACTTGATGAAGTGCTGTTTGAAGACATGTTGTTGTCACAGCTTCTTGAATCTTGACACATCCTGCCTGCCGTAGTTCCAACAGGTTGCAACGCACGTTTGAAAACGCGAGGCGCTAGAGAGCAGAATTCATTTGGATGCAAACCACCAGATGGGAGAAATAATTCCACAGTGTGTCTTTAAGAAACTGTGGGAATCATCGACTGACGTGAATTAATCTTTCCCTTTTATATACAGTCTATATCTCCGGATCTCTGACCAGAAATCCCAACAGAAATGTAATCTCTAAATGTTTCCAGGTTCACACGAGTCCCTTTGACCATTTAAAGTCTCACCTACACACTTACTTCGCAAGTGGCATGAGGAGTGACACATAGTTGGCTAGTCAGGACCAGATTTGGCGCAGGTACAGATGGAGGTAATGAGTGTTTGTGTTTGACCCCTGCTGCCCCCGACAGTCAGAGGATTTACATTAATGAAGGTAAGACGGGGATGGAGTTATTTAAAAAACAAACAAACAAGAGAAAACAAAGTGAGTCATTCTAAAGGCTGAAGATATTTGAGTTATGAGATCGAAACACATAACCGTGACATTAACAGGTCAGAGAGCACAAAGCACACAGGCCATAAGTCATTTTCATTGCATCAGAACCAATTGTGAAATAAGAAAAGCGGTAAATCACGTCACGTAGTCGTTAGTGGACCTAAAGTGGTCCAGATGCACACGGACACGTCAGCGCTCAGCCAGTAGCATCATGGAATAACTCCAATATGCTGCACTTCAACCCAATTATGTTAGATTACTGCGTACCAATTTAAAGTAATTGCAAAGTTGGAAACTGTGTATCAGCAGAAGTTGGGGGCCTTATATAAGGTATGGACGAGTGTATGGAAAAAGACATCTGGCCCCGCCGTCTGAAACATGAAATAAGACGTGGCGAGGACTTGGCTCCTTTCAGCGCCACCGTTAAGTGGCACACACCAACTTCTAGGAATTTCACTTACACAAGTTCACAGAGCAGGTTATTTGAATGATGGGGTGCTGAAGTGTGAGCCCTAATGCTTAACACATGAAGATCGACGGAAACATGAGTTGGCAAATAACTGTTTTGCTGAGGAAGGCAACCTGTGTATTTATATATATATCTCCAATTCCCAACATGTCCTCTGCATGCACAGTGGGACCGAGGTGGAACTAAACTGTGTCTAAACTCTTATTTTAGAACAAACTAATATGTTTACGTTGACAACAACAGCTGAGCTACACAAACATTAAAGGAGGTTATCAACAGGTTGTTGTTTCAACAGCATTTTAATGGCTAATTTGAGTGTGAGGCAAATCTTAAATACGTTTTGAAATAAAGTAATTTCAGTGCCGTTGAATCAGCTACCATACATTATATAGAAATTAAAGGTTTACTCCATAGATTACACTTCCATAAAGTTGGAGGATTGACAAGGGCAGGATCAAAATGCTAACCTGACTCTCGCCAGATGAATTTGGTTCCGCCTCGCTCCACTCATCCATCTGGGATCGCTCCATTGGAGATGTGTTTCAGAAGGCTGGGCCTTATCAAAAATCCTTGCATAAGATTGGATAAACCACTTGTCTGTCGCTGTCAGAGCCATTTGGTAGATCAAGCTCTTGCCAAATCCGGTCGGGAGAAGGGCAAAAACATCGTTTCCACCAACAAAAGCCTTCAGAGCCGTTCTCTGATGTTCTTTTAACGAAAAAATATTGGGTAGATTGGACGACACGGATGAAATAGCAGCATCAACGTTGACGCTTGCTTCCTCGATGCGAGCCGCCATTGTTGTCTGAATCAAAACAGTCGCTTCTCCGCTACGTCACATCTATGAAACTCCCGCCTGGCGGTCCTGATTGGCTCTACCTGAAAATCTGGTGCTGAAATCCCTCCCAACGGGAGCGATCCCAGATGGATGTGAGTGGAGCCAGGCGGAACGAAATGCATCTGGTGAGAGTCAGGTTACCAAAATCATGGGTCAAGTTCCAAAAACACCGGATCCTACAATTCCCATAATGCAACTCTGAAATGGCGTCTTTCATTAGATCCTGCTGCCTCCCACATGCCCACAACTTCCACATCTCCTATTTGAAAAGCTGTGTTTTAAAACCGAACCTGTTGACATCATCATCATCATCTTCTCCTAAACTTCTTTCTTCTTTAATTGTGTACATTGATGATAAAATAATAAAAATAATCAGGTGGCCAAAAACCAGGAACATCCTTTAGGACTCCCCTGAAGTGGATTTTTAGTTGGCCCTTGACAAAATGTCTTATGAGCAGTTATCAAATAACAACAAAGACTGAAGTTAAATGTAATTTTAATCTTTATTTAAGTAAATTAATCAGAACAAGGAGACTGTGTGCTCACTCCTTTGCAACTTAGATCATCAGCTCTACAAAAAATGTGTTTTAATAGAGCCTGACCAGATTTTTTTATTTTTGGAGCTGATATCGGCTGATATACAGAAAGATTTCTGGCAATAATCCCTCAAATGTGTTTAGCAAGCACTTTATTTACAGTTTACTAATGAACTTTATCGTCTAAAATGACCTCTGAACTGCACTAAAACGGTGAACTTCATTGGGAATTTAATAACTAGAAATTGTCCTGAGCATCTTTTTCTGCATTAGAATATCTAAAAAGATAGTTTTCATATCAGGCAACGATACCGATGTATCTGTGATAAGCCAACTGATTTATCAGTCGGACTCCAGTGTTGAATTTTTTTACCACTTGCCTGGTCGGGAAAGTAAATTTCTAGATTTACTAGCCCACAGTGGTATTTTACTTGTCACTTTTGTCACTGTGGCTCTAAAAGTCTTGGTTGTTCTCTGCAGGTACGAGGTGAAGGCACAAAAACACCTGGAACACCACGACCAACGCACCAAGCTGGCTTCTGCCGACGGCCCCGCAGAGACGAGGGTCCTCGCACAGGGCCAGAAACGCAAAGCCCCGCTGTCCAACCAGAAGCTTCTGGACGAGCTCTTCTCCGCTCGGCCCCAGAAGAAGAGCAGGAGCCCCGCGACGGCACCGAAGCCCTCGCTGCCCCTCCCCTGCAGCGTGCCTTCCCTTCGGCTGCAGCTCCAGCGCCTTTCATCCCGGAGCAGCGCGGTGCCACGGGGCCTCCGTCTTGTAAACCGGCTGGCCTCTCAGAGCGCCTGGGTCATTTTATGTGGTCAGAGGCTCATGTTGTTAAACCCATTTCGAGTGGAGGAGGCCTTGCTGTTTAAGAGACTCCTAGAGAATAATATACTTCCAGCAGTGAGTCTGCAGAACCCTATACAGCTAACAGATGGGTAACGTATCACTCACGTCTCACCAGAATAAATGACATTTGTTTTCTTTGTGGAAAACTGCACACTCATCCGGTTTCTTTACATACAGCACATATATATGTTTGAGAGGCTGAAAATACACTAATGTTGTATTTTAAACATCTCCTTGTCTCTCTTTTCTAGAAGTCTAGGGGGGGCTGAATATACTGAGGCTTTGTGCAACATGGAGAAGCAAAGTCCCGAGCTGAATGGAGGGGCCTTCTTCTCCGATCCCAGGCTCGTGGCTAACGGCTTTAAAATCCATCTCACTCCAGGTACGTTGGGAATAAAGTTTCAGTGACGTAAACACAGGCACCGTAGCACAATGTAGCAGGTCTACAACTATCAGGGAACAAGCCTTTCTTATTCTGCGAGTCACGCTGTTTAAAGGTCTCGTGGATCGTCTAGTTTTAGTTAACAAAATGTTCGAGCTGTTTTTTTTTCAATCATTAATGTCACAGTTCACCAGTTACTTAGAAATGTCAAACATACAGTCACGACTAACTGGATTACAGGCAATTATTTCTTTGTATCGGATTAGTTGTGGATAAAACAAAATATTCCCGTTCCGCAAGAAATTTGGAAATGGAGAAAAGGGAAATAGAAAAGTGGTGAATCGTAAGAGATTTATTAAAAAACTTTCTTCTTATAAATCGATCATGACAACTTTAATTATGCCTTTAACTCCGTGTGTGTGTTTACAGGTCTTGGGGAGTACTGATGCATATGTGAAAAGTTGCATTGTGGGTAATGTAGGCACCTGGTTTTTAAGGAAGGAAGTGGAATAAAAAGTTGTTATCTCCAGTTCTGCTGTTTCGATTTTGATCATTTGTTTTTAAACTGTCCATAATGAGTCCAACAGACTAGTTGTCTTCTTTCTATAACTTGGTGTCTACATTACCCACAATGCAACTGGAGGTGGAATTATCCTTTAATCATTCAGTTTATGTACACAGCCACAGGACCTTTATTCACACATGGAGTCTGTGACAAGTTATCTTTGAACATAAGCACATTTTTTAGGCTATTACAGTAAAGTGATTGACTGTTTTTACTTCTTCTCATACTTTCCTTTACCAACTTAGTCATTATATCCACATTACTGATGATTATTGATCAGAAATCTTGTTAATATTGTGTTAATATTTTGTCGAAGTACCAAGATATATATCAATATTGAAGTCAGGTCTATTTGGTCAAAAATAATGTGATATTGATTTTGTTGTTGAGCAAGTTTTAGTGCCATGTGAAGCATTTAAAGTGTATTTGAATGAAATTTTAGTGAGTAAAGTGCAAATCATACAAGATAAATATGGACAAAGCAGTTTTTTTTAGGGAGATCACACTGATTGAACCTGTGTTTTCCAGCTTCTTCGCCGTTCTCGTGACATTATTTCCTCCGCTCGTTTTGCAAAAAGGGTATAACGTGTCCTGTGAGCGTCGGTTGTTTTTGTTGCTGGAGCGGTTCACCTCGGTTGACATTGGCTCTCTGCCCGACAGAGTGGTCTCACAGTGGGTTCGTACCCCAGCGTGCAGGTGATGAGAATGGTTGCCCTTTAAGAAATTCGAGGAATTTTCATTTGGCACTGCCAGCCTCGGTGGGTGTGCATGGGACTGAAGTTAGCGGCACATACGGGATGGTTTCATTGCACAAACTGTGCTGCATATCTTCTGTTTTAGTTCGGATCGTTCAACATGTGATATACTGTTTGTTTTCATAGCGTGATGCTACAGAGTCATTTAAACGAAACAAACAAACATGTGTAAGGAGTTAAATATTCTAGGACATTTTTTCCTGTCAGTTGTTTCTCTCGACATCATTTATATTTTATGCAGTCGTACACAACCAGCACAGAAATATGTATGAAATTTTATAACCGTCTCGACTTCTCCAGGTTTTTTTTTTTGTTTTGTTTTTTTGTTTTCGTTTTGCATCCAAAGTCGTGTATCAGAAATATAAATTGTTCATGATTTGCAGTATTTCCTCACGAAATGAGAAGCCATCATTCTTCCACCCTACAAGACAACTTCCTTCCAGTCTGCTGGGGCTTCTATTAGTCATTTAACACTCCATTTGGCCCTTCGCTTGTTTGACTTGGTCATGAGTCCGGCCGTAAACCACAATATTTATTTATTATTCTTTCCTGGAGATAGTAGTAGCGTCTGGAGTATATTAATCCTTGTTTTCTGCTTGTTTTGGCCAGGCCTCACGTCAGCCGAGAGACATCTGGAAGTGACGGCAATGGCAGACTACGTGCCTTTCCTCGGCGTGGAGGACCTCAGGGAGATCCTCGCTGCAGTTCTGCACAGGAAGGCCACGACCGTGAAAGAGTGCCGGCCACTTAAAGTGACAAACTACCTACAAGTGAGCGATGCTACGAAGAGATTAAAGGGGTTAATTTGTAAAATGTGTCCAGAATTTGTGTGTAAAGAATTCAAAACATGAGCTGAACAGAATGTTAAGAGTCAACAGTGCTCTGTTGCAGAGATATCTACTGAAGTTAGCACGCTAACCAGCTAGCCCGTGATTTTGCACCACAAGAGTCTATAGTGTCATAACCCTTATAGTTTCAGCTGGAAGATTAATTATTTAATAGTAAACTCACCAAATGACAAGAAAGGAAATATTTTTACACCTGTTTGCACAGAAAATACAACTTTACACCGTCTGAAATCATGTTTCTCTCTTCATAAAACACGCTTCCTTCAAACTGACACACTTGAGTTGTTTTCTAAAATCACCTCTGGTTTGATCGAGTGAGATATGGAAATATTCTGGCTCTGTGTGCTTTTTTCGCCGACTGCTGATGTCCGATTCTCTCCCTCCTCTGCCGCTTCATTCCTCTCCTGTCGTATCTTCTCATCCTGAGTGATAGTTTTGGTTAGAACTGCTGTAAATCGCCTCCTTACCTGACCTTCGTCGATCTCAGCCGCTGCCCTCGTGATCTGAGGTTGCAGTGTGGGCGGTCTCCTGTCAGCCAATAAGGGCCTTTTAGCTCCATGGCTAACTGAGCTACTTGCTAACGGCAGCTATAGTCACTCACAGTTTTGGAGCTACATTCAAATTCTGGTCATTTCTTACGATTGTTTTATTAAATATCTGAATTCACACAGGGGGAAGCAGTGCGACTTGCCCGTCAGTTGCCTACAAATTTATCCCGGGAAGACGTGGAGGAAACTCTGCTCAGGATGGAAGAGCAGCTCGGCGAGAACAGCCGGACCTGCATCCACGGACGACCGTTTCTCCGACACTTATCCGACGTTCCTTCTACGGACGAGGAAGCTGAAGCTCTGCTGAAGCTGAGGCCTTTAGAGCTCTAAGAAGAAGACACTTTATAGGAAAATCACAGCAGTGCAACATCCATCTTGTTGAAAAGCAACTGGTCACTCTCGATGTAAGATACCTGACGTGGTTTTTTTGGTCTAATGATTTTCAACTTCGTTACAAACAAAAACATAAAAATAAAGATATTTTTCCACATTTTGTTCTCGTTGTATGAATCTTTAATAATAGTTCAATGTTCAAATGTGTTGGTATTTTCAGCAATATAATCAGAAGTAGGATGTAGCCAATGTTCATATTTGAGGTACTTGTACTTTACTTGGTCTTAGAGTTTAGTTACTTTTCGGATTACAATTTTTCACACCCTTCCAGTTCAGTTTATTACCTCGAGTTTCCAAATATGTTGATTCTGAAGGACGCCATGAGCAACTTCTTCAAAATAAACTATTTAAATTTTCCATAAATTCAGATGTTATAGGTCTCGAGAAAAGACAAAAGCCCCTTTTAGATAGAAAAGGTGGCACATCTGCAGCAAGGTAAAGGCTGCAATGTGCCGCCTTGTCTGTCTAAAAGGGAGGTGTAATATTCCTCCTTTTCCAAAAAGCCTCCACTTTTCCTCCTCTGGTAGGCGTCAACATGTGACGTGACGTGAAGCAGGAAGTTGGGCGTGAAGAGAAGCAGGTCGAATTTGTCTTCAAAATAAGAGCTTTACATTGCACCCCATCGGAGTTTAGAACTGGGTTCTTAGCGGGGGGCTTTTAATTTGAAAGTAGCGACCGCTATTAGCTCGCCGCTACAGCAACAAGCGGACAACCAAGACAGCTACAGGGAGCGAGGAGACGCTAGCATCTCCCGGATCTCAGCGGCTTTCCAGCTGCTCATCTTCGTGGATGAAGTGACGAACTGACTGCTGTGATCAGCTGTTTCCTGGTTTTAAAACTCCCGGCTGTGGGTGCGTAGCAGTGCACGTCATCCACACCTCCGCCCATCTCAGCATTTGCCACCACATTGCCGCCTCGGATTTACACAGCAATGGAGGCGCAAATAAGTGTAACGTTACCCTCCGAGGGGCAAAACTGGTGGAACTAAACAGACCAACAATTTACCGCTTTCTGTCTAAATCCGCGGAGCGAGCCGCCAAAAGGAACATTGGTGGCTTACTGCCCAGTATAAAAACGGCTAATGAGTTACTCACACGGTTCATTGTACAAATACGGTAAATCCAGTGTCAACGATAATGCCACTCAGTAGAGCGCATACCTCCGCCAAGGCCCAACAGTCCCAATCCGTACTCTCGCACCTAATTTTTTTCTCCATCAGCATCCATGAACTATAACAAAAACATCCTGGATCCGTCCCTTTATCCGGATCCGTGACAAAAGACAGTTGGGTATATTCTGGGCTGAGACCCGTCCTCTGTCCAAGTTTCGTGGAAATCTGTTTAGTCGTTTTTGTGTAATTCTGCCTACAAACCAACACGGGTGAACATATAACCTCTTATAACTCGTCACAGTCGCTCAATAAAATGAGCCAGGATGTCAGCAGTGAAGTGAAAAATCTGTTTGCAACACTTTCGTGCAAAAGTAAAACTCCATCCTTCTCTTCTGTCTTGTTTACAACACACACATTTACTGTTAGATTTGTATCTTTAAAGCAACTGGATTAACAACAGCAGCGTTCAACCTGCAGAGTGACATCCGACCCCCCGACTTGATTTCTGTCCAAAGGTATCTTACTACCCGAAAGCCTCATTGGGGCACCATTGGAATGGATATTGCTCCGAGCCAGAGATGTGCACTGTGCCAGCAGCTACCCATAATTCTCTTCCCTCAATTAGTGCCAGCTGCTCGGCCTTTAGTATTGACAGATAGTTGTATATTATCCCTGGCTGCATTAAATGCTTCAGAGATTTGCACTGTAATTTCAACCACAAAGTTTAGCAAATCCTTGACACTGCGCTAACTTGTAGCGCTGCCACTTCCTAAAGACATTAGTCTGTTACGCCATCGTTCTCGTGTTCGGTGCCGCTTGTGGTTTCCTGCAGGGAAATAAACAGAATTAGACTTTAGGCTCTATAATTAAAAAAACAGAAGAAGAAGAGAGAGGACTGGCAGACGTTTAAGTCTAGATTGTTTTAAATTGTTCACATAATTTCTTAATCATCCTCAACAGGATTTACGTAACGGTGCCTCAAACAGGATTTAATTGGAGAAAATACAGTTTTGTCATCGCAGGAACACCGACTGTGATTTCACCGCACTGACGCAGGAATACATATAGCCACCTGAGGTTTTCACTCATCGCCTTTTCATATGGACACTGAATCCCACCGCAGGGAAAAGTGCAATCTGATCGTTCATCTTATGATAATATTATAGTTAGGACTGTGAAAGGTCAAACCACAGCACATGTCTTGTTTTACGTGGCCTCTGCTGAGAGAGAACCCACAGATGGCTTCGGCATTGCTGCAGGGCCAACGCTCTGCAAAGTGCCTCTGGGAGGGAAGGGAAGGGGATAAATGCCAGCGAGGACCCCCGTGCCTCCTTTCACCCTGCTCCCCTCAGCTTTCTGCCCCTTCGCTCCTGCAGGGACGCTTGTTTGAAACACCTCACGGTTGGATACGTGCTCCGCGGTTGCTCGTGTCCAGAAATGCGTGCGGCAGCAGAATCTACTCTGTACGTGCTGCCTTCGGCACCCAAGGGGCATATCAGAGTAATTGGGGAGGATTAACTGATGATCATCTTTTGACCATGTGACCACACTGTTTAAAAGGTCAGCGACGGCTCGTCCTGCCAGCTGTCTTTTAAACCACCTGTTTCGCTCTTTTTGACATTTTCTGCAACTGAATTGAGGTATTTGCAGATGATTAACCCAAAGGCGAAGAGGTGGGGAAAAGAGAAAGTTCTGGAACGGATGCAAAATGTTGAATATCCCAAGCTCGATACAAGAATACTCATGTCACATATAGCGTCATCTAGATAGTTATCTGTTCTCCTGTTACTGCTCTAATGTGCAGAGCTACTGCTTCTCAGGTTGTATGCAGCAGCCAGGGCAACTGTACACCACTTTAACAACCCAGAAGCAAAAGTGCTCTATAACAGAGTCATCAAATCCAAAATAAAATGACATGAACTATATTTAACCCCTTTCCCACTCTAATTTTGGAAACTGGAAAATGAGAAATAGTCACAAGGAGTACCTTCGCCCGGCGCTGGGTACAAGCAACACCTGTTAATCTTTAGAAATGTGAAAATACATTAACAGAGGGATTTTCATGCTCCTTGGAGAATGCTTGATCGACTTAATATATCATACCACCAGTTTAAAGACATCACATCTCCAGGTCACGGTTCAAAATGACTAATAATTGGTAAGCAAGATCTCCTGTAAAGGGACAGTTTCTTTTCCTCTTACCTTGACTGTTGACTGAGTTAGACTTCTCCGGTTTGAGTTGCTGAGTTTTGGAGATGTGGGCTGCAGAGACGTCTGCCGTTGCTCAAATATAAAAGAACTTGTGGAGCTCAAAGCGCCAGAAAATACATACATACATACCTCTTTCCAGAAATCATGATGCCGTTTCTTAAGATGATCCACAGACAGTTTTGTGAGTAGTCTTACGAAGGAGCTATTTTCTTTCTACCAAACTACACCCGCTAACTGTGTCACCATGTAGACGGAAGCGTACATCTACTCACGGATAAGAGGCTACCTAGCTAATGTCGCTAACGGTACTGCTCAGCTGAGGAGGATGCCAGTTTACGACACAGGCCTCTCTACGTAGTCTGAAGCATATCCTGGCCTTGACCCACCAGTATACGTTTGTGCCAACGCTACCTGCGTCTAAAGTTTGCTAAGAGTTGCCTTAAAATGAAATAAACGGATCTCCACAGTGTTGTCAACAATTCTAAAATGTCTTTTGTTAGTCATGTGACCAGTAACTAAAGCTAGTAGATATAAAAAGTACATTATTTGTCTCTATGGTGGAACGTAATTAGAAAGTTGCATAAAATGGAAATACAATTTGCCAATAACACACACAGGTCTTGCATAAAGGAAGGAAAGACCTAAACTGGGAAGATCTTTGCCAGGCGTTGGCGTTTGTTCAACGTCTTCCCATTTAACAAACACTCCCCGTTCTACGTCTCTCTCTACGGAAGACGTATTTGTGCTATCTCGGACCTAAAGTACAACATCTCTAAATTGTACGTAAGTATTGTTATTTTCCGTACGGTGTTACAATCCCATCAACAACTGACAGAAACGTTGACGATCCTAACGTAGTGTGCAGGCTCTTTGTTAACGAGAGGTTGCTAACGTTCTGACAGGAATGTAGCATAACACAACGAGAAGATAACTACCTTTTTAAAATACACTGATACGAAAAACTGTAGTAATCATAATTGTGATTTATCAAGTTTAGACATTATTATGATTGTGTTTAGCTGCTTGTTGTATCATAGAAATGTTTAAAATTGTATTTTTTGTTTACATTCTGCTGCATGTGATGGAAAATGTAACTAAAACCAGAGCTGACAGATTAAAAAGTAAATTCCTTTGCCTCGAGGGGAGTTTAAGTATAAAGTTGCAATGTAAAATACTAAGCTTTGAAATTGTACGTAAGTATTGTTGTTCTTCCGTACGGTGTTACAAACCCATCAACATACTGACAGAAACGTTGACGGATCCTAACGTAAAGCTAGCAAGAGGACATGCTCAGAATGCTACATGCTGTTTAGCTAACGTTTACCATTCATAAAATTAATATTGTGAGTATGTCTAGGTTGCATATTTCAAATGTTATGACTGCTGACATTGTTTCATAGCATCACTCAAAACCTTGAGATTTTGCGTAATAATAATCTGACCAGACGT
Organism: Lagodon rhomboides; assembly: GCA_039737535.1. Taxonomy (NCBI): domain Eukaryota; kingdom Metazoa; phylum Chordata; class Actinopteri; order Spariformes; family Sparidae; genus Lagodon; species Lagodon rhomboides. The sequence goes on along the minus strand of CM077790.1, from coordinate 29,407,397 downwards.
TGCATTTTTACCTCTGTTTTGGTTCAGCTGCATTTGTACGCGGTCGTGTTCACCAGAGGAGTCCACGTGAAAGGTCCAGTCTTGTACAGTAAGTGCAAATCTTTTGAGAGCTGTGAGATCACAAGTTGTGTCGCTGTGTTTGCTGACGTCTTCAGAAAGACTATATGTTTCAGACGATGGTTCAATATATACGATATATATCGTTATTGTGATATGAACTGTATACTGTATGAGATTTTGGATGCCGTTATATCACAATATGGCGTAGGTGTTGACTGTACCAATAATCATCCCTATAATATTGTCACGATATAAATATTGAGCTATTTTGTAATGAAATGCTTAAGATATATATCGTTTGTGCAAAAATGTGAGTTGATTTCTGGGTTTTAGGACTACGGACTCTATAAAACAAGTTATAATTAAATATTTTGCAATCTTACATTTAATCCACACTGAATTAATCCACCTGATCAGCAGTGTTACAGACTGGAATGAAACTGATCCACTCTGTAAAATGTGAGCCGACAAACATAAACAGAAACCAAACATCGGCTGAGAAGCAGCACAGACTTGGGTGATTATTCCGAGTTCATCACTTCAACTAAAGATATTTAAATTATCTTAATATAAAAAAAGCTTTAAATTATGTTAATTCCTCCCAAATAAAACAGCCGTTAAAGAATATTTGAATCAGATTGCTAACAAATCTGTCACCAGACCCCGACGCTCGCCATCGACACTCCACTTCACAGAAGGACTTAATCAAGCGTCTCAAACCCCCGTTAACCAAACCGTGGTCCATATGGGACCAACTATAAAATCTCTGCTGCATCTAAGTTTTTTTGTTTTTTTGCGGCTGGTAATTGGTGGTGGTGCCGTGCTGTGACTGTGCACTTTTCTGCCAACCACAGAAGAGCCACTTAGTTCTTTTTACGGGCTTCAGGCTCACACTAATGTGATGGGTGTTAAAAAGCCACAGGTTCCTCAACTGTTGGAGAATTTACAGCCACACTACGTTCAATTTCACGGGTCAAGGGCGTCCACAACGGGGCCATCAAGTCTGCTCTTTTTTAATTTTTAATCACTTGTCAACAATTCCCACAGCAAGGTTTGAAATTATACTCCAAGACGTTGCTTCTCAGAGGGGTAAATTTTAGGTAATTAAAGAAAAAGAGGGACTTTCGGTTAGCGTCGGAGGAAAATCTGCTTTCAAGGAATATCTGCGTAAAGCCCTTTAATGTCATGTGATGTTTTCAGGCTTCAAGAAAATAAGAAATGTAGAAATAAACACTCAATTTTTCAAAATAAATATGCAACAAACATATCTGAACATTTCCTTAAAGTTGGATTTCCTTCCATATCGATAAATTTCGAGGCAGACGGCCTCCAGAAGGTCCTGCTTGCTGCATGAATGTCACTCAACTGAGCTTCTTGTAAAATTAATTGTGCACAGTAATCTGTAAAAATGTACCATAAATGTTATTTCTGAGATGTCAAAATCTATCCAGGCCCCTTGACACATACCTGATACTACTCTACATCCGTCTGTGTTAAGAGTAAGGCGTATCATCGGGAGACAGGAGGTTTCCATAATCTGCCCTCCCTCGGTCTCCTCGGAGGAACATCTATTCTTCATCACTGTCAACCCTCCGTCCCCCGGAGGGACGATGCTTCGCTGTCTCGGACCTCGGATGGGCTCCGGGCCACATTTTTCGCTCGTCACCAAACCCCTCCTCGCAAACAAACACTGACAGTGAGGAATTTTGTAAACATATCTGGAGTGAACACCAAATTTGTCCCGTCTCCAGACTTCCAGTAGCTTTACAAAGTCATTAATCATGCGATAGCTTCCCAGAGGTGACTGTCAGTTTTGGGGTAGGAATAGTGATTCCTCATCCCTAAGTGAAAAAGCAAGCGGAGTGCAGACGGAAAGGATAAATCACTCGGGAAGTGAAGACAGGTAGCATTCAGCAGCTGGCCATCTGGCCCTTATCGTGTCCCAGACTGGCTGATTTTATTGCTTTTCATTGCTTTCCGTAGACCCAAGAGGGACTTTCGCAAGCAACCTGTCAATCTGGCCAGAGGTGATCATCCTCTGCTGGTTGTTTAAGTGATTACAATGTGCATCTTGAACATCAGGCCCTCGAAATTGTGTATTTCTGATGGAACTTTTAACAAATTACTCAACAAATTGACTTTAAATCTGGTGTTTGTCCTAACGGTTGCTTCCTAAACTGTAATCTGGACCTAATGACCCACGAACAGTCTACAATGCAATGATGCTGTAATGCACTTTGAGGAAAAATGATCAATTTGAATGAAAAAGGATTCTTGTTTAAATCAATATTATGTTATTGTCAAAACCTCACGGCAGCCCCTCGCTTCAGAAACATGAGCAGCACATAAGGAACTGATAATAACCAACGATTTGGTTGATGTTTCGGCAACATCTTCCCAGTTTACAATACATCTTTTTCGATGTAACTCTGTTGTGTCTCATTCTCAATCCCACCTACGAAGCTCTCCGGTGGAGCCCATGGGACTTTATTTCTGAAAAACATTGTGTAGTAGTGAATGAAAAGAGACGATGTTTAAATCACACATATGATGTTCGTCAGTTTAAAAGATGATTTTCCAAGTCAGTAAAGTCTCAACTTGTCGTAAATGAAGTAAAACATCATCTAGTTTTTGTCTCGCTCTCAACACACGTCATCAACACCAACATGGCCGCCAACATATCACAGAAAAGGTGCTAAAAAAAGATGAAAATCGCAATAAATCTGTTCACATTGATGACTGCAGTCCTGTGAAAGGACAGTCGGTTCTGGTTCAGTTCTGTGAGCTGCTGATATGTTACAGGTTTTAGTGAACGTTCAACGAGACGATGTCACTGACAAGACTGTTGGCTGTGAAGTCTTTATAATGACGTACTTTCACAGTCTGATATTTTATTGGTTTGATGACAAACTGAGACTTTATTGACTTGGAACATTGTCTTTTAAATTAGACAAACATCATATGTGTGATTCATGACACAATTCAAACCAGATCGATTAATTATTTGTCTCTTTTCATTCACTAACATGTGTCGGCTCTCTATCGGCAAATCCCCTGAGCTTTTTAAATACCTGAACGTATCTGAGTGGTGGGCAGTGATCCAGAGGTCTGGAACCAGCCTGTTAAGAGTCCGATCATCCGTGATTTTTTAGGAGTGGAAGCTAAAGTTTTGAGTCTCCGATCTGGTTAAAGTGGTCGTCACAACACAAGACAACAGGTTGACAGTTTTCCTTTGTCTCCACACCGTGAAGTGGTGCAGTAAAATAATTCCAGTACATCATCGCTGCGAGCACTGCTCAGATTTATGTCACGTTATCATCCAAACCTGTGCGCACATTTGTTTCGGGCCTGTCGTGGTTTGACAACTTGATCTGTCATCACTCTTGCACCGTGTTCTCGTCGAAGGAAGACCTTTTGCCACAGAGCGATCTGTCAGCAGAAACACTTCTCCAGATGGTGTGTGTGTGTGTGTCGCACATCTGTTTAAGGCTCCAGATGTTTTTTGGATGCACGTGGCAAACCCCCTTTTTCACTCCCCACTCGTCGTCCCTTCACCACATCCAGGACAGGGCATCCCCCCCTCCTTCGTCCAGATGTGGTGGTGGGGATCTTTAGGTCGCTTTAAAGACAAATTACATTTATACAGTGGCTGCTATGTGATACTGGAAATGTTGAGTGGAAGACAATTATCGCTTTAGTCTCTGGACGGTTCACATTACAGAGCAGAATAATCATTTTAAAAGAGTTTACTGAGTTTTCAAGTTCAACTCGTCTCCATCTATCAATCCCACATTCCTCGAAAGGCCTCTGGAGGTGATGGCTCTCTAGAAAATCATCCGTCAGGTGTCTTGACCTGCAGATGTTAACCTTCCCTAGAGACCCATCACACCATCCTAAGATAAACATGGTGTCTCTTGTATTCTGCTTACTCACAGAAATATGTAGATTAATGTGCATTAGATAGCTCGGTCGGTCGGTCTGTCGGTCGGTCGATCTCCTGACCTTTCGTCTAAGATCTCCATGAGATTGACATTTTAAGTTTTGGGTCAAATGTTAACTATTGGATGGATTGCCATGAAGTTTGGTACAGAAGTTTCTGTTTCTCAGAGGATAAACTGAGATTACTTTGGTTTTCCACCAAGTTAACAGTATCAGCAGACATGTTGACAACTCAGTTTTTAGGATCTACTTGCCTTGTGAGATCGACAGGCGTCGAGGTATGACGTCCAAATTTGTGCAACTGTTGGTTTAAAATCTCAAGGAAATTGAATCGAACGCAACTGGATTTGGTTTTTGTCTTGAAGACGTTTCACCTCTCATCCAAGAGGCTTCATCAGTTCCTGCTCGCTTGACTAGGCTGGGACTAGTCCAACTAGCCGGTGTGGAGGTCCAGCTATTTAACCTCTTAGGAGGCGGTCACAAGGCCACTGATGTCTATGGGTCGTATGTGCTCCATTATTGCCAACGACAGTCGTTAGTACGGTCGTTGGGGATGGTGGAAAGGAACTAACGAAGCACTAACAAAGTCGAAACCAACTTTCCACCATCCCCAACTTTTTCAAGACAAAAACCAAATCCAGTTGCGTTCGATTCAATTTCCTTGAGATAACTATGACCTGGATGAATGAGAATATTCACAGACTTGTTGGTTTAAAAACAGCAATGGCGACTCGTGGATGAGCGTTTTGGAACTTGAGAGAGAAAGAACATGAACGATTGCTGTTTTTTGGATGTAAAAGATGTTTTTTAGCTCTTCTCTCAACTGGCTTTGAGTCCGCTGGTTGCGATCTCCTTTTTCATTCGGTTCATTGATCTGACTGGTTGAAAGTCAGCTCGTGATAGTGATGCTAATAGACGGATGTTTTGTACGATCACCTGCCGAGTATTTTCTGAAAGGGCCTGCTCTTTACCAAACAGTCTCTACAGTCAACTCTCCAGATGGTACCTTGTAACAATGGGATTGCCGTCGGACACGGCGTTTCAACATTCGTAAGAGGGGGACTCTGCGTTTACAACATTGATGCTTGATGTCCAATCTTACATATTGCACCTTTTTTTAAAGACGTCTTTGTCTGCAGCTCAGTTTGGACGCAATCCTTCAAAAGATATTTCTAAACCTTACAAGGAATAATGTCCTGGTTACTCTGGATAACCGCTCTTTTATTCCTGGAGAGAATAAATCTCAGTGATGAATGTTGTGTATACTTTCTAGAAAGAGACGTTTTTATAAATGTTTAATTTTTAGCAGCACAAATCGATAATCCTCTGAAAATAAAACCAGAACTATTGTAAGATGATGTGATATCTGAGTCCAAACATGTGATTTACCTCCCCTCAGAATCAATTTTCACGTTATTAATCAGCTTCATCACGGATGATTTAGTGACCATTCATTAATGAGGACCTGAAGAGAAATGCAGATTCTATCCATTCAGATCCTATTAACTTTACACAACAGGAAACCTGTCCAATAACGGGGTCTCCAGCTGCCTTGGACTACTCCTTTACCCCCTAACATCCTTCTTCCCGTTCTCACTCTCACTTCCTCACCTGTCAGAGGTGGAATGTCGCTGGCGGATACAGTCCTCCAGGGTCCGACTCTTTGACAGATGCAGCGATGCTCAAGTCGAAAACGTTTCCAAGCTCCTGTTCGCAAAACAGCAGCAATTAGCGCAGGAGAATGAAATGATGCACCCGGGCACGATAAACCTCTCGGCTCATACTCATGGAACAACGCTCATCAAGTTCATGTTTTATTTTGGTTCTTTCTCCACATATCTGTCTTGATTCCGACCTAAAAAGCAGAAATTGCCTCAAACTTTATATACATTCGTAACATTCAATATAAACTTGTGTAAAGTGGAAACTTTGGTGCTGGAAAACACATTTAACTGACATTTATACAGGATACCAGGGAGCAATGATGTTTTCATGCTCTTCAATTGCTAATTTTTAAGACGTGCGTCATGACTAATAATGCGAAAGTAAACGTCTGGAAACTGCTGGAGAGTATTAGACTCATAAAAAGGTTCATGCCCATGTCAAACTGCAGATGGAAACAGCACCGCGTCGTAGGAGCACATGTGAGGATGGCGATTAAAGATTATAAATTGATTCTGTCCTCGTGTTGAATTTGGTGCTTAACCTTTACTTTTCCTTGTTAACAGACCTTTTCCAGACACTTAATCACCGGCGAACAGAGCCGGGTAGAATCCAAAAAAAGCTTCCCCCCGGAGGGAAAAGCACTTCTGTGGATCCACTCTACCCGGAGTCTGCTCTCTGCCGCGGCCGATCGTCGTGGCAGCTTTCCAGCTCTCAGCAGGAAAGGAAGTGGCTCTCGGGGGCAAGTGCTCAATTCGCCCTCTACTGGGCGGAAGTCAAGCCTCAATGAGGCCGTCGGTCGGATAGGTCATGCTGTCAGAGCGCACCGGAGTTCACATCCTCTCATTAGACTGCAACACTTTCAACATCGCTTCGCCGGGAAGAAGCAAAGTCTGGGAAGTCGAAGAACGATCACGATAAAGAAAAAAAAAAACGGGCTCATGGTGGTGTGATTGTGCAGGTGTACTCAGGTGTGTGTGTTGTCTTTACCTTCCTCCACACACTCACAGATTGTCTTCAGCAAACTGATGAGTTAGAGGCTGAAGACTGAAGTGAAGCTGCGAAGGTCGTGATGCTTAAACATCAGCTTTGGATGTGTTCCGGTCTGCAGAATGAGTCTCTGAATACCTTGAAAAATGTCAATATTCGTTACCATTATCAAAACCGTTGGGAAAAATATTAGATTATTTATTATAAGACTAATATAACAAGACTTTAACATGACGAGATACAACTTTTCTCTTCTTGGCTCGTAGCAGAGAACAGCAGAAAGACTCGTAGATATTTAATATCACACTTTTGTAGAACTGACTCTGAATCTATTTATAGATATTTTGATGTTTCTGACACCGACGACTCTGAAGCCACTGAAGAAATGAAGCCTTGTTCTTTTGAGTGAGGTGTTTTATAGTCGCAGTGGCGTCTTTGAAAGGTGTTTGATTTCATATTGTGATGATTCACAAATACAAGATGTCCTCAGATATTCCTGGAATTTACTCGTAGTCGAGTCGGACTTGCAACCTAAAAATGCTCGTTGTGGGACCAGTTTTGCTGATTGTGGTTATCTATAACTACCTCACCTGTGGAGATTGATCGTGAAATTGCCAGAATACACGCTGAAGAAGGGCGTCTTGCCCGAACCGTCCATGTGAGAGTTGATTTTTGAGTCTCTTTCCCAACTTTTGACGCTTTGGGATCGTAGGTCGGGTCGAAGCGTCAGTATTTGATGAGTTGGGAATGAGGCTCAAACTTTCTTACAAAGTGGACCTTTGAATAGTTTCATGGGAGAGCTGTCCTTGTTTTTCTTCTTGAACTATTCACTACATTAAGGATTCAAAACCCAGTATTATGAACCCAAGTTTGCTTTCAGTGCCTCAAACCTCAGATTTATAGAAAAAGAGCGTCCTTGATTAGAAACAGTCTGTAATGTGACGCAGGAACAAACTACTCAAAGAAACAGAACTCAACAAACAAGCTAGAAACTTTATTTGTTAAAACAAGTATATAGAGTTGCTGTATTACATCTTTTTATCTTGCTAGATTGTGGTTTTTCTTTATACATTTACCAACAGTGGTTCAGAAAGGCAACTCCTAATGGAAACAATGGCATATGTATACAATACAAATTAGCAAACATATCAAAATCAGTTTTTACAACTTTTTGTAGCAACCAATTCTTTCTATTGGTGTGCCATAGTGCAAACTGTGTTGTTTGTAAGACAGAGTCTTAAGCATGATCTCAACATTCACACATCTCGACAATCCGTTTCCTCTGTCTTAAACACATTTTTTTTTTTTCACTTGTAGGCTGCATTCATTGTGCCTTCAGTTCAAGTCCTTCTGTCCAGTAATGTGAATTTACAATCAGAATAATTCAAGTGTATCGGGCAGGTCAGGCTGTTTGTTTTTGTTTGTTTTTGTTGGATAGTGATGATTGTGAGCGAGCGAGGACGCTCCTCCGTCGGGTATGTTGTTGCGTGGATGTATGGCGAGAGTATATGAAGACCTGTCAAGACCTAAAGTGGTGCCACTTCACGCCGGTGGAACATGATCGACCGGCACGTTTGAAAACCTGAACCCAACTTCTCGTCGATCGAAAAAAGCTAAATGAGATGTTAAGGCTTCGTCTGATACGGGAAGGATTTTCCAAATTGGTTCAGGAATTAAGGGTTTTGCCGTGCAGCCGATTTTTATCGACTCGTTTCCTAAAAACATGTTCCACCGGTGTGAAGCGCCACGCTCAAGAGTCCCCCAGCTGTGTTTTTCCAAGCCCTTTCAAAAAGTCCATGAGGATTCCTGGTTTCACTCTTAAAAACAACATAACTTGAAAAAATGATTATCACAAACACATAGCTTAGCAGAAAAAAGTGTAATAGCTTGCATGTCGGCTACGATCGGAGATGGCGTACGAGTATAATCTGTCGGCATGTTGTGTATAAATGGACAGAGCGCAGAACACCGAGACGACGAAGGACGAGAAAGGTTTTTTTTTGGATAATAATTTCTATCTACATTCACTCCCAAGGTCTGGCATGTGTGTGTGTGTGTGTGTTTGTGTGTGTGTGTGTGTGTTCCTGCATCCATCTGACTTCGAGCCTCTAACAGCTAAGATTTCACAGGAGGGAAAGAAAAGGTGAGAGCTGTGCCGGATGTGAAAGCAGCGCTGCCCTGCGGGAAGGTCGGGCTTGATTGTGGCCTCTATACTCTGGTTCTATTGCACCGTGTCGCTGCAGGAGAAGCACTGGAACTGGTGGATCGGTTGTGTCAAAAAGTCTGAAAACTGGAGGCCCGGACCGAGCCGTCCGACCTCGCCGAGATCTCCCCCAGGACTCAAGAGCATCCACAACGGTCTACCACCATGGAGGGGATCTTGCCGTAGATGATCTGCTCCTTTCGGTTAAAGTAGAGCATGTTGATGGGCGACATCTTGGTGGGGGTACAGCAGGGGCCCGCGGACCCTCTGGGGTTGGCTTTGTTCACCAGGTGGGTGTGCGGGTACTTCTGCAAGTGCATGTACTCGCACTCCCCGGAGCAATAGTTGGCCTTGTAGCGCTTTGGGGCAATAATCCAGTCCCAGCCAAAGTCTTCGAAGTCCACCGTGAGCGGGTAGCGGCAGCACCGGGACTCTGGAGAGTTCTCGTCGCAGTCCAGGCCCGAGTCTCTCCGGACACGCTTGGGCCCCTCTGAGATCTTCACCTCCATGAACGGTTGCTGCAACGACAGAGAGAGAACGTGTGTGAATACTTTGGTTTTGGGACGACACAAACCCAGCCCTACATCTTTTTTTCGACCTTCTGGCAGCCGGGTTTTCAAACACGGCACGATAATATTATGAAACTTTTGAGTTTTGGAGAAATTGAATCATGTGACGGTTGGTTAACCACCGCCGTCTCGGTATTCTAATTGCCCCAGAGCCCGGTGCCAGCATCTGAGCCGTGCGATAAGTGTTTGTCATTGATAGCAGAGTGTGTGTGTGTGTGTGTGTGTGTGTGTGCAGGCAATTACTCTGATTTGCACAGTCACACAGAATACTTTGAGGAATGTGGGGCAGGTGAACTTTTATGTAATCCAGCAATAAGATTTGAGGTTATTGTGGACCGGGCGTTTGTCCAAATGCAGGTGTGCGCCTACATGGAGTCCGTGTTGATTAACTGCTTTCAGAAAGTCTTAAGTCTTGATTCGCTTCTCCAGCAGCGAAAACGCAGGAATGTTTAACCGCCTGCTGACTCTGCAAAGCCTCTCTGCACTACAAGCTGAAGTAAAAGCCTCAGAAACAGACTCCAACATGATTTTCTTACAAAACCTGGACTTTTAGAAGTAGCTGTCTTGCAGGATGCTTCAATTACACTCATCATTATGCACTCGTGCACGTTTACTGATGGGATCAGCTGCTTGTTATCACTTTTAGTATGTTCACTTTAATGTAAAAAAGTCTCAGCTCACCAATCCGTCCTCTCCAGGCTCCGCGGAGGTCACGGCCAAGTCATTCCCCCTCGAATCGAAGGCGTTAATCTGGATGCCCCAGTTGGTCTCCGGCTGCCGCAGCCACACGCTCAACACTTGTTTGACGTCTATACTCTGCCAGGAGCCGACCCCGGCGTTCACGTCGATCTTCAGGGAGCGGATGTGTATGTGCCCGTTCCCGTCCGTGACCGGCATCAGGCGGGAGATCTGCAGGAACACCGTGGACGCCTCGGCCGACGCGCGCAGATACACCCAGAGCTGCGCCCGCACTATTCGATTGGCTTGAATCTTTTGAGTGAAAGAGAAAAAGCAGCAGCTCGGCTCCCCATCCACCTGGACGACGGGCTCAGCTGGAGAGAGAGGAGAGAGAGAGAGAAAACTACTGAACATGTGCGATTGAAATTTACAGCCTGAAATTAAAAATCCCTGACACGAAACCTCACAATCCGTGTGCGTAATCACCACACAGTCTGACAAAATACACCACTAATATACTGTTTTAAATCTCTATAATGTGCCTACATCCACACTGATTATATTAAAACCTGGTGAGGCTACATGTTGTCAGGATAAAGCTTGTTTATAGCGTCCCCCCTCTGCGCTCCGCTCCGTGCGTAAAACCCCATTTTTGGAGACGTCTGCGCGCTTCGAGTTTATCAGTAAAACAAAGCGAAATAAAAAACTCACGTTCAGTGGCCATCATCATAATCGTCTCCGTGGTGGCGTGCTCGTCGTCCTCCTCCATAACCACATCCCTGTTGTCGTCTCCCAGCACGTCGTACTGGTCGAGGAGCTGCTGCAGCGGCGGCGCTTTGGGCAGGAGCTGCTTCACGATGTCCCGGCTGATATTTGGAGCCTCTTTCATTCGCAGTTTGCTCAGAATCTGAGACTTTATGGCGTTTAATCGCATGGTTTTGATCTGCTGCCGGACCTCGCAGGTTGCGCACTGCTCCGTGTCCTCCGGGCTGGTGGCGGAGGGCTGCTGCTGCTGCGGCTGCGGCTGCAGCGGCTGCGTCTCTTGGTCGCTCAAAACTACTGGACCCAAAACAATCAGCAAGCTAAGATAGAACACAATCTGAGACGGATGCATTGTCCCTAAGGTGTGAAAGTTTGGTTTTAAATTAAAAAAAAGATCCGTTGGTTTGTGCTGGACGTGACGCGCGGCTGGACTGGGTTTGGATTAAAGTCCCACACTGACAGGCATCATACTTTATTAGCGCGCACCTTTTTATACTCCAACTTTAGCCTCTTTTGTGTCGTCAAAAACTATGATTGGCTGGACAGGCAACAATGAATTTTAACCGACTGACATGAAAACTTTTTTTCGTTGTCAAACCATACAGGGATGGAGGCTGTGAGCGTGTGCTGAGCGCGTCCACAGAAGGACAAATTCACTTTTCTTGCAGTCATTGCGCAACGAGCGCAGTGGCGCACAGCGGAGCGTCTGTTACATGTAACATGCTGATGAACCTCAAGTTATATGAGCCAAATCAAAACAAAACAGCCCGTTTACTGAACATTAGGAAAGAGATGAATACAGGCGAGGTCTTGTCTAGTTGGAGCTGCTTGTGAATACACTAGTTTTTAAAAAGAATGCGCTTTAAAATAAACAGTTTTTCTTTAATTTGGTTTTAACTGCGCGCTCGATGAGACAATCAAACATCACTGTTCTGTGATGGCAGGTACTGTAAGTGGATGTAACTCTGTCTGCCTGATTGTAATTAACTTAATCTGTGAGGATAAATAAGAAAATAAAGGTTTAATCCTGCACAAGTCAAGTCTGTGTTCTCTTCTGATCATCGGCTCATATCCACTAAAAGATTTAAATACGCTGTTTTGCGCACAGGAATAAAAAAAATACTAATTAAAAAACGAATAAATAGGAAAAGTAAAGAAAATTCCTTAATCCAGGACTTCAGATCTCCTGCTGGTGACACCTGGTTGTAGCTCGTGAGAAGATGGTGCCATCGTGTGGCGGCCTCGCATCACTCACACCGGGACAGCAGCGACCTGAACGACTGAGGTGGTTTGTTGATGGAAGAGTTGAATAAGAGTCAAACTTGAGTAAAAGTACAGATGTCATGTTAAAATATTACTTCTGTATCTGATCTGATCCAGTATAATTAATTTAAATATCTGCTACTTTGGCTCTGATGCAGACTTTAAAGTCTCTAAAGCAGCAGAAAATGGAAATACAATTACCTCGAAATTAAGTACAGCGCTTGAGTAAATCTACTTGGTTAACAAAAGAAAACACACTTTTCAGTCAGCAAGGACGAAACTAACAAGCTTCAGGTGAACCAGAGTCACTTACGTCTCAAGTCAACTTCATAGTAGTACTCCAAAAATTAACTCTTATCAAATCTGAATTTGTCCACAACATATATGGTCCTGCCTGGTAGATGTCTACCTTACTTTGTTTTTCAATTTAATTTGCACATAGATAAAAAATTAAAACAAATATCAGATGTGTCAGGAGAGGTCAAGAAGTCATCAGGCTCATAGATGAACCAGCAGAGCTCCTGTGTGTGACATGACAGGTTGATACATTTATATATTTATATATATTATATTTATATTTTTGTGTGTGACTTGTTTTATCAGTTGGTAATAATACAAAAGAAAAACAACATATTTTGTTCATACTGCTGGTTTAATCATTTCCATTTCTCCCAGTTCATTTTAATGTCTTTATTTAAGTTTCTATTAAGTTTATTTCATATTGTTGGATATTATTTTTTTTACATTTGCATTTCACTATTACTTTTCTGCACTTTTGCACATTTCATATTAAAATACTTGTTTACAGTAAATTCATTAACTGCTGGTTTATTTTGTTTCCAGCTCACCAGTAAGTCGTGATAATGGTAGTGTTGGATGTACAATGGACAAACGATGGAGCGCAGATAATATATAGTTAATATTGACGGTGCTGAGGTGGGTGGTGTGTTTAACTGGGGCCCCAAATCAAATTCTGCTCAGGGCCCCATAAAGCCTCAGACCGGCTCTGTGACAGAAACAAAAACACAGAAAGACTGTTGAACTTCCTCCTTATACTGGCTTAATGTCTACATGCACCTTGTACCAAATTGCTGAATTCCTTTAAAAATTACTTGGTGGAAAAGTGTAAAATTTCATTTTAATATGTTTCTTATTAAAAACCGTACAGAAATATTAATTTAAAGACAATTTCAATCTCATGTAAAGTCAAAACTATCCAAGCTTTAAGTAATTATTAGATACTTAGTTTAAACTTGGTACTAAATTATGGTTTATGTAATCGGGAACCAGAATTTGTTTTACCAACACATTTGCAACAAACGAACTATGAAGTCACATAATCACCTCAGAAGATATACACTATCTTCTGAGGTGATTATGTGACTTCATAGTTTCTGTTTGTTGCAAAAATTAAAAAATAAATTATTAAAAAAATTTGATTAGGCTTTACTTGTTTGTACTTTTATGATTATAAGTAAAACTTGTTACTTTTTCTCAAGTTAAGAATCATTTTTCTCCATTTTTTTTTAATTTACAAATCAATCCAACTTTATTTATACAGCACCTTTCATACAAATCAAAATGCAATTCAAAGTGCTTTACAAGTGACTGAGAAATAAAACATGTTGTAAAAACAGGTTTAGAGTATAAATGCACACCAGTTGCAATAAAAAGAATAGTTAAAATAATAGAAAGATGAAAACAAGCAATAAAAAAATAAAAATAAAATAAATTATAAGAATAAGCATGATAAATAAATAAATAAATAAATAAAAATCTTTATAAAATATATACTAAAAATAATTCAGGCCAATGGTAGAAACAAAATAAATTAAAATAAGTATAAACATTAAAACCATAAAAATGATAAGAATAAGCATAGTAAAAACACTAAATAAATAAATAAATTAAAATCTTTATAAAATATATACTAAAAATAATTCAGGCCAATGGTAGAAACAAAATAAATTAAAATAAGTATAAACATTAAAACCATAAAAAATTATAAGACATAAAATCCAGACTTAATAGACGTTTTTATGTTTAAAAGCGTTTAATAAAAATATAATGAAAGCCACAAAACAAACAGACACAAACACATGAAGATAAATCAATCAATAATCTAATTTTCTTCATGGATCAGTCTGATTATTTTCAGGTGCAGTGCCTCGGTGTCGCCACCAGATGGCGGTGTTGCAGCAGCCCGCAGCGCCGCCGTCAGTGCGCAGCGGCCGGACTCTCTCTCCTCTGAGCACCGCTGCAGCTCGGTAATTGCCGTGGAGCGTCGTCGCTCTGAAGTCAGTCCAGAGCTCAGATGTGCCGCCTGCTGAGGAGCTTCACTCGGCGTTGAGCGACGCGACGGCAGCACTGAATCAGCAGCTGTCTGCTCCGGCGGACTCTCGTCTCCCCTCAGAGATGATCTGACATCAGGTGCGGAGCTTCTTCATCCTGCAGACACTGAAGCCGGCGGCGGCGGCAGCAACTTGGGAGATAATTTTGTTTCTTTGCACGCATCAGGAGTCAAGTTCACATCGCTCGGATGCTGTTGGAGGGAGCAGAGGATCCGGCGCGACACCACATGATGTCCGGATTATTATTTACTTGAACGACCTTGGGTGATTCCTCCTGACGCTGGGTGTCTTCTTTTTTGGGTGGAATGGAGGGAAACCTGACGCTTTCTCCACACTCTGATGAAAGTATGTTGATCCTTCTGTTGACATGTTAATCTCGTGTTGCTCAGGGCAGGTTTTGCACAAAAGCTTCTCACAATAATTATCAAGATTTAATCTCAATCCCAATGTGTTTGTTTGTCGGCTAATGGATGCTCTCACAGTTTGGTGCACAGCAACACAATCATTTAAGCTCATTAACATAGAAATCACAGCTCTGGTGACTGCTCAGACTCCTTGCACGCTCCCCCCAAATGTTGTTTTTACTCACAGGGAGACTCCCCTTCTCCGCATAAATCATTCATGGCCTGGTGTTGTGCAGCTTTCTGAATGAAGCACATGTTTGCTGTGAGCCGAGGCCTGTTGGTAGACCTAGAAGAGGAGCTGTCACTGTGAATCAGGCTGCGAGGGCTCGGTTAGTGGAACAGATGGGAGACACGGGCTTACAACAAAACAGCATCAGCGCACTCAAGCCAGAGACAGACGTCCCCGTGTCATGCAATACAAAATAGGGCGAGGGATTGAGTCATAAAACACTGGGAGGGAGAGGCGGGAGGGGTTGGATGAGTAACACATTTGATGTGCAGAGGAGCGGAGTCTGTTTAAAGATGACCCTGCAGAGCCAGAGGTGAGGCCTTGACCCGGGTCAAGTGTGAAAAATCCTGTTCCCCGTTCCCGCCATCTGGTATTTGTAGGCAGCCTCTGATGAATAAATCTCTGAAATCCTCCGTCTATCTTTCTCTCCGCAGTTGAGGAAAGGATGAGTTCTGGTCGGCGAGGAAGCCGGACTGACCGATTCGATGCTTCAGGACCCGCACAGGGATGGGCCTCCTAGCTGGTCGCCCTCTAAATCGCCACCCTCGACTCTGTAACACTGATCGTCGCACATGTTGGCACCCAGACATGGATGAGAGTGGGAGTGGATGACGGGAGCGCAGAAAGAAGTCGAGGGGGAAGCGAAGAGCTGCTTCTGGGTCGACTGACCGATCATCTCTGGAATTAAAATGAAAAGTTAGAAATCTAACCAAAGACTCTCGCTGTCACCGCACATTCATCCTCCAGAGCATGGGGTGTGTTAAATCCAAGAAGAGCGACCCTACAGGCCAAAATGCGAACTCTACGGAGAAGATGGAGGGTAAGGTCAAGGGATCGAGAGGCGAGAAAGCCTACTTGGTTCAGTCAGAGATGGGCTCGCCGGAGAACTCCCCGCAGGTCAACCCGGCGCTGCTGGAGTACGCCCAGAAGCTCTCCGAGGAGATCGTGGTCCGGGCCGTGCAGCAGTGGGTGGAGGTAGACCGCCGCTACAGCGACATCCCCTACATCGAGTGTGACGTGCCATGACACGGGAAGGGGGTGTCGCGTCAGAAAGCCCAAGAGCTGAGACTGCCTTGACCTTGACACTTCTACGTGTGATTAAACAAGGATGAAAGTCTCAAACACCTTCATTCAGAATCCTTCAAGCATCTGCGTGCTGTGAGCGGGAATATGAATGAGCCTGTCGGTAATTCAGTTTTGACCTACTTTTTCGGTTTGGATTATACTCGGATTGAGCCTAAAAACACTCCTCCAAAGCAACCAAAGCACCCTGATCCCGGCCACGTTTCTGTGATTATCTGCATCAAAGCCGCAGCCTTGCTGAAGCAGAACGTCTTCGGTTGGATATCATCTTTCTCGGACCTTATTTGTCCCCTCTTCCAGTTCGTGTTGGCTCTCCGTGGCTGGACTTGTTACGCGAAGCAAGAAATCCTATCAGATATTGCCTGGAATCATGACGGTCCTGCCAGTGAAAGTCTACCCGATCCATTGATGCTGTCCCAGGGCCAAGATTCTTTCCTCGTACGGAGGAAGTTATTAATAGATCCCTTCTTTTGGTGAAGGCTCACACTGGTGTCATCAGGTCAGAAACACACTCAGCTGTCCGGCTCCTTCTGGTCTGACAAAAGGCTCCTCGGGCTGAAGTTCTCTCTTAATGGCCTCCCTGGAGATCCTGTGGCTGAGCCGCAATAAGGAGCATCTTCCCCAGCTCTGCTTATCTCACTGCCATTAGGCAGCCTCGACCGCAGCCCTCCATCCAGCAGGCAGGGTCCTCAAAATGGGTCCAGGAAGTCATGAATTATGTTTTTCCTGCCCTCCAGGATATTTAAACACACTAGTGTTTGGTACTGTTCACGCAGTTTGGTAACTTCATCAGATCCCAGATCAAACCTAGGTCGCCAGAATAAATGTTGAAAGTGTACATTTCTGCAAACCACGGTTAACTTTACATTTCTTTGTCTCTTTAGGTTCAATTCAGTCTTATAAGGTTTATAGTCTAATTAGGTTAAGTCTCAAAAAACCCTCAGGATCAGGAAAAGATCACGTTTTGGCTTAACTCGTTTTTTTGCCACAAATATGGCTGGAAAAAGTCTCCTTAAAAACATCCAGCGGTTTCACACTTACAGTCGTTGAAACACCACGTCAGTCATTGGTTTCTCGCTTGGCAGCTGGCTGGACAGTTATTAAAATATTTGGTTTGGTTGCCAATAAAAAAAAAAAACAGATGTCAAATATGTCCCAACATCTCATCAAATATGTCCTGTTTTGTTCCCACAAACACGGCTGTATTATGTTCCGACGTCTCGTTTAAAGTGTCCGGTGGTTTCTTGCTTACAAAAGATGAAACACTAGCCCCTTTTAGATAGAAAAGGTGGCACATTTGCAGCAAGGTAAAGGCTGCAATGTGCCACCTTTTCTATCTAAAACGGAGGTGTAATATTCCACCTTTTCAAATAAGCCACCACATTTCCTCCTCTGGTAGGCGTAAACATGTGACGTGACGTGAAGCACGAAGTTGGGCACGAAGAAGAGCAGGTCGAATTTGTCTTCAAAATAAGAGCTTTACATTGCACCCCATCGGAGTTTAGAACTGGGTTCTTAGCGGGGGGCTTTTAATTTGAAAGTAGCGACCGCTATTAGCTTGCCGCTACAACAACAAGCGGACGACAAAGACAGCTACAGAGAGCGAGGAGACGCTAGCATCTCCCGGATCTCAGCGGCTTTCCAGCTGCTCATCTTCGTGGATGAAGTGACGAACTGACTGCTGTGATCAGCTGTTTACTTGTTTTAAAACTCCCAGGCTGTGGGTGCGCAGCAGCGCACGTCATCCACACCTCCGCCCACCTCAGGATATGCCACCACATTGCCGCCTCGGTTTTAGACTGCAGCGGAGGCGCAAATAAGTGTAACGTTACCCTCCGAGGCGCAAAATTGGTGGAACAAAACAGACCACCAATTTGCCGCCTTCTGTCTAAATCCGCGGAGCGAGCCACCAAAAAGGTGGCAAATTGGTGGCTTATTGCCCAGTATAAAAACGGCTACTGTGTCAAACAGTCTTTGTTGCCACAGACAGCTGCAAGAATATTTCTTGAAAAAAAACAAAACCAAAGCGGTTCTGTGGCCACAAACATGGCTGGAAAATGTCCTGACGTCTCCTTTAAAAACATCACGTGGCTTCACGCTTATAAATGTGCAAATGCTGTGATGAACAGTGGTCTCTCGCTTGGCAGCTGTCTTGATGTCTTGTCAAAATTGTTCGGTTTTGTTGTCGCTAACATCACTGGAAAATGTCCAGTGGTTTCACGCTTACAAATGTTAGAACGCCATCTCGGAACAGTGGTCTCTGGCTCGGCAGCTGTATTGACATCTTACTAAAATATCCAGTCTTGTTGCAACTAACACAGCTGGAAAATGATCCGACGTCTTCTTAAAAAATATCCAGTGGTTTCACGCTTAAAAATGTGACAACGCCATCTCGACCAGTGGTGTCTGGCTTGGCAGACGTCTCAACCTCTCATGAAAATGTCCAGTTTTGTTGCCACAAACAGAAGGAAATATGTCTCGACGTCTCGTTAAAAGTATCCAGTGGTTACAAATATTGACATTTTTCCGAGAAGAGTGGTCACTAACTTGGCGACTGTATCACCCAGCTGTCACGCCACCATCATCCTGTCCTCATATACATGTAGGCGATATGACGCGTGTTGTCAAAATACACGATGATACATGTATGAAACGTACATATTTGAAACATATCCGTGATTTACAGAAATGTAAAATGGCAACATTTAATTCTGGCGACTGTTTGGCCACATCACAGGGGACTTTGGTCTCTCAGAGAGAGCAGGGCATGAGAACGGATTGACACACTTTTCAGAAAGGATTTATCCTGTCAACAGGACTGTTGTTCAAAAAACAAACACTTGGTTCTGGTTAGAAAATGTTGTAGGCCTAGTTTTTTTTTTTGTTGTTGTTGTCAGAATTGTGTCATTGTACAACGCCTGACTGAGAAATACTGCCATCCGCCCGACAGAGGACAACAGCATAAATATGCAAACCTGTAAACCCATGACATTTCAATCCAGTGTATGTTTGACTTCTTGAACTCGTGTGGTGCTGCTCCAATGATACATACCAGGGGACAGAGTAGATATATTTGGAATAGAGGTTCGCAACCTGCCAAAGTCCTTAATGAATGTTTCTACGGGCCCAACACAGTTTAGGTGACTTGTTTTATACTGGAGATGACTCATATGAGAGGCGACATTACACAGATGGAAGGAGTGTAGCTTGTACACAGGAACTCTTAACTGATGTCACTGGGATTTACCCCAAATTCACATTCGCTAGCTTTGTCTCTACTGATGACGAGGACACTTTAACTGCCACACAACTATTTGCAGTGACTATAGCTTTTAATAGTGTTGCATTTAATGAATAGAAAATAAAAAACAGCAGGAACCAGTAACAGTAAGAATACTTTAAAACATGCTGATAAGCCATATAAAACAGTGGCAGGGTGTTCCCTCCACTTGCCTTCTCCCCAGGTCTTTTCTTGTAACAGTGAAACTGTTTCAGTACGGATTTAAAAATGTCCGTTGTATCGGGTCGTGGAACCGGTACGGACGCATTAAATGAAAAAGTCCTCGTTAAACGCACAATATGTAATGTCTGCCACGAGGTGGTCTCTCAAACTAAACAAGAAAGGCAAAAGATGTAATGGTGCGTTCCATTGCTAGTCGGAATTCGGAATTTTTAAGTCAGTATTTCCAACTTAAAATCTAGAAACGTTGCAGTGCATTTGCTCGGAAAAACATGGACGCTCGCTGCAAACGGCTGTTTGAGTGGCGAGTCTGCAAACTTATGAGTACTTGTTTTGAGTGCAGATCTGAAGTTGTATTTGCTGCACGTTTCACAAACAAACACCATGTAAAGTAAAAATTGATGAAGAGCTAAATGAGTAATTGTTCACTGTGTGCGCCGCTGTACTGCTGTGATGTCATCTGTGTTTATGTCGGCGAACTCGGGCAACTTTTCCGTGTCGGAAGTCGTTTTTTTCCGAGTTCCGAGCGCAATGAAACGCACCATAAAATGTTTGACATGTGACGTAGCGTGGGATCGTGGGAGTTGTTGTCTTCGTTGTTAAAAACCACCATTGCCAGTGAAAATCTAAGCGTTGACGGACGAGGTGATGCGATTGTCACGTTACATTTAGCCACGCTGGCCGACTTCCTTCCTCACTCTCTGACGAATCATCTGATGTTAACCTGGAAGGTGTAGACAGGTGAAGTCATGCTACTTCGGGTGAACCACCACGGGACCTTATTTCAGAAAAAAAAGTATGTATGGCAGTGAATTGTGAGGGACAAATTTCTTTTGAAGGTGCAATATGTAAGACTTTTAGTTTAAAATTTACTTCAAATATCAACAGAATGTGAAGAACTCACAGTTTTGACATTATGTCCATTGAAGTTAGCATGCTAACCAGCTAACCCTCAAATATAGTCTGGCAGTAAACAACATCAAAACTCCCGCGGTGCTAATACGACCGCCGGCAGCACGATGACCTGAGTTTACAAGCTAACAGCAGCTACAGTTAGCAGCTGTTAGCGGTTCCTTCGGTGATATGCTGCCCCCTGTTTGTTTGGAGTGTGATTACGACAGATTCTTACATATTGCGCCTTTTTAATGGTTATTTCAAAGCCTCTGTTTACAAGCTGCAGTGTTTAGGTGAGGTTGAAATATTCTGTGTGCTATTAAAAGCATCACACTAAAAAAAAAAAAACACAAGTTGCACTAATCTCTTTCCCTCCAAACATGTTGTGGACGCCCCCTAAAAGATTAGAGCGACGACGCCGTACTCCTAATTCTTAATCTGACGCCGTTTTGTTTTGCTTCAGATGAAACGATAAATGTCACTGTTGGACTGAAAAACTGTTTTTCTGTGAATGTTGGGATTAAAAAAAAAATAACCTTGAAGGGCCTGTTTCAATAGCACAAGAAAGAGCTGATGGCAGTGTGACAAGAATGTGGTAGTTTGATCAGTTCATGCAATTAAAGGTGCACATTTTCTTTACAGTTGCTGGAGGATGATTTTATTTTACGTGTTGATTTCAATGACAAATTAAGCCGGGTGATGGAAATTCTTATTTTTGGGCCATACATTAAAGATGTTGCCATAACGCTGATGTCCAATCACTGAGAAATGTTTCATTTTTTTCATACAAACTGTGGTGTCATCTGTGTTTCACAAACTCGCAGTAGATTCAGTCATCTGAAAGGAAACAGCCTCAAGAGTTAAAAATCTGATGCAGTGTGACGTCCTCATTCAAACATCTGTGTCTTCCTCTGAAAGGCTGCCAACGCTTCCTTATGGAGTTTTTAAAGGTCACCCATTTTAAATTATCTGAGAGCAGCAGGTGTTTGGACGGAGATGAGAGATGCTGCTACATTGGCCAGACTCATCCAACACTTTCTCTGTGATCATTAAAAAAAGGGATAGATTCCCTGAGGAGTGAAGTTTTGGAAGGTTATATTGCCCTTTGGTAAAACTAATGATCGTTTTCATTATCAAGTCTGTGTAAAACTAATGAAAACAGAAGAGAATCGTTTGCAAAGTAACAACAGTGTTGAACTTGCTTCTGTCAAATTCAGAATAAGTCTATATTTACAAAAACCAAACAAGTCGATGAGGTAAAACATTAAATATATTGTCTTTGTGATGTTTTAAATTGCGTATATGTCAAAAAAGGATAATGCAAATTATCAAACTGAATTTTCTTTAAGTTTTGCACAGCATCCCAAGTTTTTGGAATCAAGTTTTTATTTACTAGTTTTGTCAATAAAAATGTCTGTTGAACAACCACAGACAGGTATATCTTGTTTTAATCAACCAACAGATGTTCAGGTTTTTGTCAAGTACATCAATGAAAAGAGCATCAAATCTCCTGGAATCTGTAAATGTTTGAAATTTATGCTTGAAAAAATAATTGATTATCACTAATAGTTGATTATCAGCAAGACAAGAAAGAAAATGACCCGTCTAACTTCAGTTTTTTTCAACGATTAATCAATTTTCACAAATAGTTCATAATGATCTGTCACTCGACTTATTGATTACTTGTTGCAGGTGCTGCATAATGTACTGCGATTCGTGGTCTGAATTCCCCGCGCAGTCCTGCGGACGTGACGTCAGATGACGCTGAATGCGCGTCCTCGACGGCTTGGATACAGGAAGAAGACGAGTGCGGTGGACCCAAACTAGTGTTTGTGTAGTAATGGATTCTGCTACGGCCAGAAAACGACCCACCACCACACAAAGTCCACTAAAAAGTCATACTAAGAAGAAAACGAAGGATTTCTCAGCGACAAGTTGAGAGTCGAAATCGAAATTACGACCAAAGCCGGACCGGAACCAGAATAAACATCGGATACGCGCTCGACTCATGGAGGCAGCTTCAACTTGAACTGGGACTGAAAACAGATGCTGACATGGCTCATTTCCTAGCGACCAGGTAAGAAAACATTACTTTTCATGTTTAGAGCTTGATTTGAAAATCATATGAGATCACTGAGGACTCGGAGTGACCTAACGTGCAAAGTAGCAGTTAGCAGCTAACGGTTAGCTGCTAACATGGAGCTTAGTCCGCCGCTGTGTAACACTGAATAGTTACAGACTGCGCACTTTCCACTGTCCTTTAGTCTGAAACCGAATAGTTAGAAATATGTCCCTTCATATATGGGACCGAAAGCCCAACCTGTTACCCGAGAGGTGAGGTTAGCAGCTGGCTGTAGCCACATGCTAACAGTTTGTTTGTGTCTGTGTAGTAGCATTAGCTGCTAACAAACAGCAGTCCCGTATCAGAGACGATGTTTTTGTCCCCCAATATGGTGTCTTTGCTTTCGCCTGTGCCTTTCAGACTCGCCGCTTGTGTGTCGGTACACACAGCGAGCCGGCTCGGCTGCTTCATGTGTGTAGGGGATAAGGCTATCCCTTACACATAGCACAGTTAGCAGTTGTAGGCTACCAACGTCATTCCTCGCAGTAAACAGTCACGTGAACAGCCAGTAAATATATAACTGTCACAGCATCAGCTGCTCTGCGGGTTCATGCGGGCTCCAGCGTTGGCTGATGGCTGCAGTTACCCTAACGGCTGTCTTGTCACTATTCAGTCTTATTTCTTGATCCTGCCTTATGTCCCTAAAATTATGAAAAATATCCAAACTCCAAAGACTCGAAAAGACTCAAAGAAAAGCGGCAAATCCTCACATTTAAGAGGCTGTAACCAGTAAATGTTTGACAAAAACGACTAAAATGATAAAACGCTTGTCATTAAAATAGTTGATGATTAATTTCCCCTGATTGACTTCTGGTTTCAGCTCTGTCTGCTGCCAAATTAGTGGAAAAATAGCCTCTGAAAAGCAGCTTTAATAAGACGATACATGTTGGCCTGTGAATATTTCATCATAAAAAATCCTTTAACTTGTGAACTGTACATACAGTATGTGTAAAAACTGCCAATAAGTCAGACTCATGCCTTCCATCATCACTGAAACATTTCATCATTATTGTCTCAGAGCAGCCTATTTGTGTCATTGAAGTTCACTCAGGTGCTTGTCAACACATTAGTGGCTCATACAGACTCCACAATATTTATTTTAAATACCCGTCAAACAGCACAGGAGGATGTGCTGCGTCCTGTACGACAGGGCAAAAGTTCAGCATCATAAAAAGACAAACAAAAGGACCTTTTAGAGGCGTCTGCCGGCCAGCGTTTGTTTGGAGAGTAAATGGAAGCCATAAAGGTTTTTTTATCAGTGACGTGGAGAGAAACACTCAGACTGTTCTCAGTGTTTACGGCCTACAGTATGTGGGAGTTCATCCTGTCTGAAGGCTGACGGAGCTGCTTGATGAATAGGACGCACAGTTTATACAAGGCGGCTGATCAGACGAGGTTGAGTCAGACTGCGGATGTGAGGCCGGAAGAGAAAACACTGAAAGACAAAGTGAAGGTGTTTCATCCTCAGATCAGAGGTTCCTTATAAATGAAGTAAAGTGACCCTTCATTGATACCAGCGGTCATGCAGTTGAAGAGTCCAATTTATCATCTTTACAGGTCGACTTTAGTCACAAACTATTTTAACTCTTAACTTTACAACTTGTAAATTGATCAGTCTATAGAAAACCTGTATAGATATTGTGTAGTAAGACACTTAGTGGTGGCGATGTTTAAGTCATGTAACCGTGATGTCGTCTGTTGATAGCCTAACGATAGCTTGTACTGCTAGGTGCTGCTTTTGGTTTGAAAGAGGAGTAAAAGAAGCCATCTATGCAAAAATTGAAAAACCATCTCTAAACAGAGGAGGGGGTCTGCGACACCACCTATCTCCAATTTACAATGCTGCCCTTTCATGTCTTCCCAGGAGATTCAACAACTTAGCCTCTAAGAATAACGGCTGTGCACAAAGGGCCGCATGTGACTCCAACGACTGTCGTTACAACACAATAGAACACTAACGAAGTCGAAACCAACTTTCCACCATCCCCAACGACCATACTAACGACTGTCGTTTGGCAATAATGGAGCACATACAACCCAGAGGCCTCAGTGGCCTTGTGCCCGCCTCCTCAGAGGTTAAATAGCTGGACCTCCACACCGGCTAGTTGGACTAGTCCCAGCCTAGTCAAGGGAGCAGAACTGATGAAGCCTCTCGGATGAGAGGTGAAACGTCTTCAAGACAAAAAACCAAATCCAGTTGCTTTCGATTCAATTTCCTTGAGATAACTATGACCTGGATGAATGAGAATATTCACAAGCTTGTACTGCTAGAGATTTAAAAAGTTTTAAGGATTTATAATAAACAACTTTTTTTTCATGAAAAAACTTTTTTCAACAGAATTTTTGAAGAAAATTGAAGAAAAGTTTTTTAGGATAATTATTTTTCATGTGTGAAACTGAGTGAAAAAAGTTTTTTAGGATTTTTTTATGAAAAATTTTTTTTCAGCATTAAGTTTTTGTGTTTTGTGTTTGAAAAAGTTTTAAGGGTTTAACAACAACAACTTTTTTTTCATAAAAAAAACTTTTTTCAGCAGAATTTTTATATTCATGTGTGAAACAGATTGAAGAAAAGTTTTTTAGGATAATTATTTTTCATGTGTGAAACTGAGTGAAAAAAGTTAAGGATTTAAAAAAAATATATATAAAGTTTTAAAATTTTTTTTAAATTTGTGAAACCAAGTGAAAAACGTTTTTAAGGATTTTTTTAGCAGAATTTTTTTTCATTTGAGAAACCAAGTGCAAAAAGTTTTTATGGATTGTTTTGAGCAGAATTGTTTTCATTGGTCAAACCGGGTGAAAACAGTTTTAAGGATTTAAAAAAAAAAAAAAAATTTCATGAAAAAAATGTCAAGTTTTTTTAGGAGATTTTTTTTTCATTTGAGAAATTGAGTGAAAAAGTTGTAAAGATTTTTTTCATGAAAAATAAATTCCTGCAGAATTATTTTGTGAGCTAGAAACCAATTGAAAAGTTTTTTAGATTTATTTATTTTTTTCATTTGAGAAACCGAGTGAAAAAAGTTTTTAATATGACAGCAGGGAAACAAAGTAAACCTTGTTTTAGTGTCGTCATCGTTAGCTTGCACGTAGCCACAGCTAATAGATTTGGTTGCTCTGTAATGGCAATTTTGTTGAGCTACAGTTGAAGTTATCATTTGAGCCATTGACAGACATTAAAATAATTATAATAAGTATATAAAAATAGCCACATTTCTCACTGATGGTCTTGTTTGTTTATGTAGGTCACATCGAGGCATCAGGATTAAATTGAGACTGTTTTATAACCAGTTAAAAACTCTTTGTAGATCGCTAACTTTTTCAACCATTTTTACATTGTTTTGTTATAAACAGACTTCTCTGCTTCTCGTCAGTCTCTCAAGCGGGTTGGAAATTGCTGCTTTAGAAAGCTACAAAAATGTAAAAAAAAATTGTGATCATTTGCTTGATCAATCATTTGTAACATACAAGTATAAACGTCCAGCGAATACTGCAGGTAGAACAGACCTGCTCACAACCCAACATGCAAATAAAATGTTTACTCTCCAGACTTCATATCTCAGCGGCAGTTTGCTGATAACAAAGGCTCCTTCATAAAAAGCCTGTTCCTGTTTTACAAGGACACTTTACAAGCAAGTCATAAAAGTCCCTGCCCTCAATAACTGAAGATCTTTTTTATACACCAGCAGCTTCTTCACAAGAACAGACAACATTTAGTGTTCGCTCTCTTTATTGCTCTCTGTTCCAGCATGGATGTCTAATCTGACTGTTTGTCTCATTAATAATGCAGATATTGATTTTTTGGGGAGGTGATTTGATACCAAACACATTTCAAACTGCTGAAAATACATTTGTTTTCTAAAATGCAAAGAAAGTAACAGTCATGTAAATGCACTCAGAACACAGAGACATTGTTAAATCTGTCACATTTCTTGGGAGTGTCAGAGAATATTAACATTTCTAATCTAAAAATTACAGATTTCACTGAAACCGGGAAAAACACAAACTACAGAAATGGAGATGATACATGATCTGAATTAGAACACGTGACCACACAGCAGAAATACAAATGATCCCGATCAATGTCACATCAACAAACACCAACAGGAAATGTAATAAAGCACTCAGTGGTGAGCTCATCCTCCTCCTCCTCCTCCTCGTGTCCTTGTGTTAATGCTGCAGATTCCTTGAATTCGCAGAGTCAAAAAAGACTCCGCTGCACCGCAGAGCGAGTTTACTCTAAACACTTCTCATGTGTGACACACAGGGCGTCTGTTAGCTACTTCTCCTGTTACTATTTTGGATTTTTGACTGTGAGCATGAATCAGATTCTCCTCCTCGGCTGCAGAGGATGTTGAATTATGAAGTATATGACCTGTGTTTCTCATGAAATAACACTCTTTCTCATCCTCAGCGCCGCGGCCCTCTCACATACCACAAAGGGATGCGAGGACATGAAGCTCGGCGAAGGCTTTTCGGTGTTGTGTTTGAAGGCGAGGAGCTGTCAGACTTCAGAGAGTCAGATCTTTGTCTCCCAGCGAGGAGAAGCACTGATCCACCATCTGATCAGTAACCTCCTCCAGAGTGGACGGGCTCCACTTCGGACTCTGGTCCTTGTCGACCAGCACTGGAAACACACAGAACGTCAGGACAAAGGGAAAGAAATGTGAGTGAGAAGATGTCAATGGTTATTTGTTCTCATGACTCATGCATAATAATTTTAAGTCTCTGGTACAATAGTCTTAAGATTGACTTTTATTTGATTTGGCAATGCGAGGGTGAACTGCTCCTTTAATTTCTCATCCACCATGTTCTGTGTTCTGCAGTGACTTACCGGCTCTTACACCCTCATAGAAGTCGCAGCCTCTCTGCAAAACAACAGAAACAATCCCATAAGGAAACATCTCTAACATATGAAGTACACTGAACTAAACCAGCTACATGGATTAAAGGGATATTCCGGTGTAAGTTTAATCCATGGTCTAACACACCTTGACACCGAGTAAGACTCCCCCTCGAGAGGTCAAGTTAGCTGACCGCTAGCTTAGCTAGTTTTAGCAACCTCAGAAAAGACCGCATCGATAACAATACACTGCAGCTTATGTCTCCAACTAGAAACCGCCATCAAAAAGCCACAATTAATGGTGAGAACAGCACCAAACTTCAGCAACAGTACATGTACAGTCCCAGCACACAGTACGAAGCATCAAACATCTGCTAGCTTTGCTGGATTTGTATTAAAAACACAGCACAACTCACCCTCTCCTCCAGCAGCCTGCCTGTGTGGGGAAGCCCTGACGAGTCGATTACCGAGTGCAGTAGATTTCCGCAGCTCAAGGATGAAAATGTCTGATTATTACTCCATGGAATGCTCAGTTCTTATTATCGAGAGCTGACAGGGAAAATAACGGAAGTAATGGAGTAATAATCAGACATTTTCATCCTTGAGCTGCGGAAATCTACTGCACTCGGTAATCGACTCGTCAGGGCTTCCCCACACAGGCAGGCTGCTGGAGGAGAGGGTGAGTTGTGCTGTGTTTTTAATACAAATCCAGCAAAGCTAGCAGATGTTTGATGCTTCGTACTGTGTGCTGGGACTGTACATGTACTGTTGCTGAAGTTTGGTGCTGTTCTCACCATTAATTGTGGCTTTTTGATGGCGGTTTCTAGTTGGAGACATAAGCTGCAGTGTATTGTTATCGTGCGGTCTTTTCTGAGGTTGCTAAAACTAGCTAAGCTAGCGGTCAGCTAACTTGACCTCTCGAGGGGGAGTCTTACTCGGTGTCAAGGTGTGTTAGACCATGGATTAAACTTACACCGGAATATCCCTTTAAGAGACTCCAAATATGGTTACTACAAGAGTTAAATGTCCTGAAATGAAGCTGACAGATGTTGATAATTTCTCTGTAGGCTGTACATCTGTTGTTTTTTTTATTTTTTTTACCATGCAGGCCTGGCTCAGTCGATACTCCATCACCAACACGTCTGCCAGGCTCAGAGTCGCGCCTTCCTTCATCTGCCTGTAGGTGATCTTCAGGGAGGTGGGAGACATCTTTGACATAGTCTGGAAGAGGAGACACAGGGAGGTTAAGTACTATGATGTGTTCACTGTCATCACGTCAGTAATGCAGAAGGCTGATTGACAAGTCTAAAGACTTCAATAATAAAATGTAATTCATCACTTCTATAGGCTAAATTTCTGTATCATAATGTGGTTGAATATTATTTCTGGTCCGCATGATTCAGTTAACGTTTTAATAAAGTATGTCACATCCATATTGCAATGAATTGTGGGTTATTGAAGTCTGCACCCCTGAACAGCTCTCAGCACTCAGACTCCCTGTGAACGTGCCCACAAAGTTTGCAAGAGTGATGATGTCCAGACATTTGGATTGAGCCTTTCCATATCAGAGACTTTGACAAGATGGTGACGGACGGCTTTTACAAAAAGAAAATCATGGAAAATATGGAAAAACCGGACACAAAGCACCGTGTAACCAAGGACAAAGACGTCTGTGAATGTTTAATGAAAAGGGGAGGACAGAGAGTCCGTGGTTGTGTAATAAATATTTGATGCCTGAGCCGACCACCCACTGGCTTTAATTCTGATTATTCAGGATCTTGAACGTTACATGTTTGTTGAACCAGAAAGACAATTTAAACCCTGTAGGTTAGAGGTTCTACGCCTTCGATCTGGGTGAAAACAATGTGAAAATTCACTTTTAGAATCATATGTGAGGCTACAAAGAGCTCTGAAATCTCACAGTAGGGATTCTGGTCCCTAAGACTAACCCCATTAAGTGCTTAAACTGGGGTAACTACTAATTACTGACATATACTGCTAAAGCCAAATAATGCCCTGGCACCTCTCCAGCACCGTCAGGGGAATTATCTGAACTGGTAGATCCGCCTTTGTGCTGACAGCTTTCTGTTACGATTACTTGGAGAATAAACAAATTATTATTAAATGATCAAACCTCGGCCTGTTTGTTGGCGAACTCTGAGCCGTCGGCCTTCAGGTTCTGCACGATGCCCTCCACACTGCTGGAGCTGAACAGCCTGAGGGGAGAGAAAGTTCAACATGGACTCAGTTCCCTCTTATTTGCGTCTGTTTCTGGCTGCTGATATTCTATATTTTTCTTATGTCAACAAAACAAACAATGAATTTTACTTCAAAAGCCTGATATATATTATAACTCCGTGCCACAGAGCTCCACTGTTTGTGCAAAAAACTATTAAAAAACATCAATGAGCCCCAAATCCACGGCTAAAAATAGATGAAAACAAACTCTACTGTCTCAGTAACACCTGCTGAAAACACAGCGCTCAGCTGTTTTAGATAAAAGTACTCATCAGCTTCTGAAGGTGAACATCAGAAAGACAAACACACTGTCGGTTCTGGTCTTTTCACGGCGTTTGTTGACAGTAATGAACTATAGAATAACAGACAGGAGGAAGAATTGGAGAATTGATCGAGGCTTACCTGTCAATATCAGACATGTGCTTCTCCAAAACAAAAGGCTTCTCAGAGTCCAGACTGCTCTGTGGACAGAACCAGAATCATCAACACAGACGTAGGCTGACATGAAAACAGACGTCTGAAGGGCAGCATTTTGTATATTGTAGGATCAACCCTGACAGACAAGAAAACTCAAAATATATATTTTTTAAAACGCTAATAAAGCAGAATTCGATATTATAGATAAGCAAATGCACACAGTATGCTAACTGTCTGTTTTCATACCACAATATATGGTATATAATGCGTGACTGACGTCTCCCAAATACTCTTGTTTCCACCAGAGTTTGGAAAAATCTGCACATTAGAGGTGTTTTAAGAACCCTCCATCCTAAGGACCTGTTCTGAATACGTGTAGACAAAGGCCTCTGTCTTACTGTTTCCACGTGTGAAGATTCTCACCTGGTTCTGGAAGGAATCCAGCACTTTGGAGACGTCGTCAACAGAAGGAGACTTCAAGTCCACCAGCTCCTTCTCCAGGTCCGGGATCTATCGAAGCAGAAGGCTCAGCATTAAAACTCACCGCTGAAACAAAGAACTTGTAGAATCAATAGTCAACTGCGGAAAAACATTTAAAAGTCGTCCTTGATTCAGTCTTTTATCATTTAAAAAAATTATGCAGGTAGATCCTTGGCCAACGTCGTCCATCACTGTTCAAGATGTTGTTTCAACAAGACATGGGGACATTTTCCAGCCGTGTTTGTGGTGGAAAAACTCGGTATTTTCAGCCGAGACGTGATCTTTTCCTCACATCAACCAGGTGGTTTTTGTGCCTAAATGTAACCAGGGTATAAGTACAGAACATATCCACAGTTTACAGAAACATACATTGCCAGAGTTTTCAATAAGACCTTTCCGGCCTTGTTATTTGGTCAAACGCTGCCGTACAATTTGTACAAATAAACTTTATCCACCCCGCTGCTCGTCTGTCCTCAGCATCAAGGTTACAGTCTTAAAACAAACTGTGCCGCCCACTGTTCTGACCCGACGCCAACAGGAAGACAAACACAACCTGCCTCTGGACCAGCCGGTGTAGGTTGGCACTTTAAAACAAGAGAGAGGCAACCGGTGACTCAGCACCCGGCTCTCCAGTGGAGCTTCAACCTCAACCCCCCCGCCGCCATGCTCCTGTCCTGCATCATCACTCACACAGTGCATGGGCTGTAAAGTGGTATAGATAATGAATTGAAAGCAATATATTGAAAGGTTCCAGGTACTGTATGAAATCAATTTCCTGTTTCAGTTAAAAGCATTTTTCATTCATAACCCAGCAAAATAAAAAAAAAGACATATAATCGAATGTGTTTTTTCTTGTCTTTACCTTCTTTGACTCTACAAAGTGAGTGGCCACTCCAGCTCTCTGCACGTCACGACCCCTCAGACGGAAGCCCGTCAAGGCCAGAAACAGTCCCAACTTCCCCCGCAGCCTCGGCAGAAAATATCCTCCACCCACATCAGGGAAAAGACCTGTCAAAACAAAACACAACATGTTCTTGTACCGTTTCAATACACATGCTCTTCATGAAGCAACTCAACCATCTGTCACCGTTCAACCTGTCAAAATAAAACGTCAAATTGATTATAGATCGACCAATACGAATCAAAACCTATTTAAGAGCAGCATATTGTAGCAGTGTTTAAATCAGAATTGCCCCATTAACAACTAACAAATAAAAACATTGATTCCTGGAACACTACGAAAAGGTAAACATGCGGCTTAGGAGCATTTATGATTATAAAAGCTTTCATCACAATCCACAGCTTTAATCTGTACAGAGTTAATTCTCTATTTTCAATAATGTTTCCATCTGATTTCAATGTTTCTGACAGCAAATGAGATTCCAGCGGTCACAGTTGGTTTTCTGACAGCTCTTGTATCGTGACATGAGGCGAGGGAGGGAAGAGAGACGGATTAGATGAGTTGACCTGAATCACGGCTGAAAATGTAATATCATAAATGCGGCAGATTACGGCTGTTGTTCAGAGCGGTAGGAGGGCCGGGTTAAATCTGGTAATCCTGCCACAGAAGGGGTTAACCTTAACACGTGAGTGTACGGGGGTAACGAGTGTGTTAGTGTGTCAGCGAGAGAGAGGAGTGTGATAGAAGTGTGTGTAGTCATGAAGTTTAGACACACAGCTCGGAGTTTATAACTCGTTCATGCTACACAATTATAGAACACATACAGTTACTTAAATACATAAAAACATAAACAAGGAAAATTTTAAAAATGTTCAGAGAAATGTGTAAAGATGTGTAAAGAGGTCTCTGTAACTATGTGGTGGAGACAGGTCTCTGTAAAGATGTGGTGGAGACGGGTCTCCGTAATTATGTGGTGGAGACAGGTCTCCGTAAAGATAGAGGGGAGACAGGTCTCTGTAAAGATGTGGTGGAGACAGGTCTCCGTAAAGATACAGGGGAGACAGGTCTCCGTAAAGATAAAGGTGGAGACGGGTCTCCGTATCTATGTAGTTGAGACAGGTCTCCGTAAAGATAGAGGGGAGACAGGTCTCTGTAAAGATGTGTTGCAGACAGATCTCCGTAAAGATGTGGTGAAGATGGGTCTCCGTAAAGATAGAGGGGAGACAGGTCTCCGTAAAGATAGAGGGGAGACAGGTCTATGTAAAGATGTGGTGGAGACGGGTCTCTGTAACTATGTGGTTGAGACAGGTCTCCGTAAAGATGTGTTGCAGACAGATCTCCGTAAAGATGTGGTGGAGACGGGTCTCCGTAAAGATAGAGGGGAGACAGGTCTCTGTAACTGTGTGGTGGAGACAGGTCTCCGTAAAGATAGAGGGGAGACAGGTCTCCGTAAAGATAGAGGGGAGACAGGTGTCTGTAAAAAAGTGGTGCAGACAGGTCTCTTGTTAGGGACTATTTTCAGCTGCGGATGAATATTTGGTGCTCTAGTGAGAATTTACAGCGGCAGCAAAAGTGTGGCTCATTGGTCTGTTTTGAATAGTTTAGATTCCCAAATAATACTTCTTACAGGATGAATTCATTGTTTTTTCTTCAAGGCTGAACACTAAAATCTTTCCCCTAAATATTCCCTGGAACAATTTTTACATATCTAATCAAGTCTTATTGCTTCAGTGATGAGTCTGATAATTATGCACATTTCCTTATGGGCTCGCCCACTCGTCTTTAGCCCCGTCTGTGCAGCGTGATTACTGAATTATAGTGCTGTTGGAAGTGGTGGTGGTGGGGGAGTGGTGGAAGGGAGGCCATTAATAAATTATGGCCAGGGTCCCCTAAAGGGCGAGGGAAGCCCTGATCACATGATGAAGAGAGGGACAAAGGACGAGCCTTTTTCCATTAGTCCATTCATCCATTATGAGAGGATTTGCAAAATGCAGGAAAACAATAATAATAATGAGGCGTAACATGACAGAGAATCCTCTGTGAAGTAGCCCAGGATCCACCATGTTTGTATATCAACAACAAGTGTACTTTATCTAAACATCAACCATTTATCGCCACCAAAAACATTTATTTTTGTCTACTATGTTTCTGATTATATGATGTCAGAGTCGGCAAAAGCCCCAAAGAGATCTTATGACAAGTTTCCAAGTTGTTGTTCTGACTTGAGGGTCGTTCACGTGAATGTTCCTCGCCAGGAATTTATTGTTTCTTCAAAAGTCAGAATGTCTGACGATTACAAAAGGTCCATTCCTGATGAACTGCAGTCTTTTTTATTCACCACCGGGGATGTTTATGTGACACATGGTGTCCACAGCTGCTTCTTTTCCGCTTGTCATCGATTAGCTTTGCTGGGAGGTTGTTAAATACACATCACGCCAAAGTTCTCCACCCATCTGTGCCTCCACCCGCCCCAACCAGAAGAAATAACTGATGCAGCGACCCTCATCTGGCTTTCCACCCCATAAACCCCAAACTAAAGGAGAACATGCATGGAAATTATTTGCACCCTGATAACAGTGAAATCGGACGATGCCACACTTTGAGAACAGCTTCCACATGAAGATCTGTTCACACTTCTGAAACATGTGGAGGATGTTGTCGTGATGTCATGAGGGCACACCTGCCTCAAACTATCAGGCCTGTTACATCACGCTTTATAAATCTCGTTTCTTATTAATGACGTCAACACCGTGTTGCAAAACTAAATCATACCGACCTTCTGGCACATCTATCAACTGAACAGCAACGTATGACGATTAACTTATGTTATATAACATGCAGATAGGACTGACTTATTTATAAAACAGACTTACTGTCAGTTTTAATCTCAAGTAAGGCTTAAGCAGAAAAGCACGTATAAGTAGTTATTTATACAACTTTACTCTGACGTGGAAAATGATCTTATCTCTATGAAAAGTTTAGACTTCAGCTTTTAACTTTCTCAGCTCTCAACCAGTTCACTGGATAATATGTGTTGCCTGGCTTCGATCTCCTCAACCATCGCCATGATCTCATCTTCCACAAAGTTTAATTTACTCTTTTGGTCCATGACTCGTCCTGAGCAAACCTTGAAGGCAGGTTACATCAAATTTAAGTTGATTTGAGATTTACATCACAGGTGTGCAAGTCAAAAATGCAAACCTCAGGCTCTGTTTACAAGACAAAATGATCCTTTCGCACACAGATCCAATAATTCTTTATTGTTTAAAGTGTACTTTCTTTATGAAACTGTTGCTCTTTTAAATTTATTTTATTCGAAGCTGAGTAACGCACAAAGAATTCCAGTGTACCTGTACTGTGTTGTACCTGTGCAAATGGCAATGAACTTTTTTCTATTCTAATTCACATGCGTCA
Source organism: Lagodon rhomboides (assembly GCA_039737535.1). Lineage (NCBI taxonomy): Eukaryota > Metazoa > Chordata > Actinopteri > Spariformes > Sparidae > Lagodon > Lagodon rhomboides. The sequence goes on along the minus strand of CM077790.1, from coordinate 29,372,441 downwards.
CAGATTTAAAAGGAATTGCGTATTCCCAGTTAACACAACGGTAAAGATGGCATTTTCAAAATATTACACTCTGGAAACACTGCTGTTGTAAAGATGTGGTGGAGACAGGTCTCCGTAAAGATAGAGGGGAGACAGGTCTCTGTAAAGATGTGGTGGAGACGGGTCTCTGTAAAGATGTGGTGGAGACAGGTCTCTGTAAAGATAGAGGGGAGACAGGTCTCTGTAAAGATAGAGGTGGAGACAGGTCTCCGTAAGCTATGTGGTGGAGACAGGTCTCCATACAGATAGAAGGGAGACAGGTCTCCGTAAAAATGTGGTGGAGACAGGTCTCTGTAAAGATGTGGTGGAGACAGGTCTCTGTAAAGATAGAGGGGAGACAGGTCTCCGTAACTATGTGGTGGAGACAGGTCTCCGTAAAGATAGAGGGGAGACAGGTCTCTGTAAAGATAGAGGGGAGACAGGTCTCTGTAAAGATAGAGGGGAGACAGGTCTCCGTAAAGATGTGGTGGAGACAGGTCTCCATACAGATAGAGGGGAGACAGGTCTCCGTAACTATGTGGTGGAGACAGGTCTCCATACAGATGAGAGGGAGACAGGTCTCCGTAACTATGTGGTGGAGACAGGTCTCCATACAGATAGAGGGGAGACAGGTCTCCGTAACTATGTGGTGGAGACAGGTCTCCATACAGATAGAGGGGAGACAGGTCTCCGTAACTATGTGGTGGAGACAGGTCTCCATACAGATAGAGGGGAGACAGGTCTCTGTAAAGATGTGGTGGAGAAAAGTCTCTGTAAAGATAGAGGGGAGACAGGTCTCCGTAACTATGTGGTGGAGACAAGTCTCTGTAACTAACGCACAAAGAATTCCAATGTACCTTTACTGTGTTGTACTTGTGCAAATGGCAATAAACTCTTTTCTATTCTAATTCACATGCGTCACAGATTTAAAAGGAATTGCGTATTCCCAGTTAACACAACAGTCAAGGTGGCGTTTTCAAAAGATTACACTCTGGAAACGCTGCTGTTGTGTGAACGAACGGCTGAAAGAAAAGCTTCCCGTTTTATATAAATACCATCGTTGTCATGTAAACACAGTTAAGAACCTGCTTTAACGAGGTCTTTAACTCTCACCATGTTTTAAGAATTGAACATAAGCTCTCCGTCTGAAATGATCTTCATCCCGAGTTCATTTCTTATAAATGAGGCTCTGGCTCAGGACCGCCTGTATTTACAGGAGGTCACCTGACTCGATGTACCAATTTGATTTCTCCAAGCTCACATGCACAATCACTGCAGTGCTGGGAGGAGGTCTAATCGGCCGAATACAATTTCACCACATTCCAGACTTTTCCAGCACATGAAACTATAATATCAGCATCGTTCAGTGGGAAAAAATCCAGTTCCACACTGTGATTGTAGTTACAGTAAACTCAGCGCAGGAGAGAGGCTCTTGAGATGATTGAACCGCAGGATCGAGGCTAAAATAAGCATGTGGGACTCTCAGAGCAGCTGCAGTCTCTGTGAAAATGCTGTGCCCTCATGGAAATGGGCCAGTGTGAAGTCCAAGTTTCTGATTGTAGAGGACAGCGTGCTGATAACGGCGCAGCGGAGAGACGCTTTAGAGGAAACAACAGTGACAAAGTGAGATCACAGCAGCTCTGAAGAGGATTAACCAAGATCTCCTGTCTTTGTACCAAAGTGACTGCAGAGTTTAAAAGACAACGAGAGGTTCTTCTTTCATTTATGAGCGTTAATAATGAGACTGAACAGATTTATGAGCAACTACGGGACAACACAAGGGTGTATGTGCGTGGAATAGAGGAAAGAAAGCATGCAGACACACCCTGATAGACACACATACTGTCCAGAACATCAACCTCATCTTATAGCCAATCATCAGCCGGGGGAATCTAATTGCCGTCCCATTTCCTCCCACTCCTCCTCGCGGCCTCGCCTTTAAACAAAATCCCACACAGCAGTCGAGAGGCTCAGCCCTTTTTCCTTCTGCTTCACTCATTCCCTCACCGCTGACAACATAATCTTCATCCTCGTGCTGCCGCAGACATCCGAGTCAGGTTTGACCCCACAGTAAAACACATCAGCTGAAGATTTATGACGGAGCCTCCAGAATAAACCTGCCGTTTGTGTTTGTGTAGTTGAATAGAGGATGACGCGAGCGTCCTTGGAAGTGTGAGGTGAGTGAGTGCGCGCAGTCAATTTATCAGAGGATGAACAGAGAAACATGGAAGCTGCAGAAACAACACGTCAACTTTCTGCACAAAATACTCAGAATATTTACAGCTTTTCACCTCATTCCATCCCAAATATTATAATTATAATCAACAGACATCAGGTGCTGCACTCTTTCTGGTCATGAAAAAAAGAAAATGTTTTGCCAGCTACTTTGATAATCGATTCATTGAAGACGTCACTTTGGGTTTAGGACTAAAAGGTTAATCGTGAAAATGATTAACAGCTAAATCGATGATTGAAATTAATCGTGAGTTGCAGCCCTACTTGATACTTCGATGGCAGCTAACATATTTTTGTCTGACATGTTTCTACTTCTTTTCCCTCATTAAAAATTCCAGAATATATATGTACGCAATTATTTGTGCAAGATGGTTCCTGCTTCTAAGTCCATTCTCACTGTGTGGCTTCAAGTTTGCACATCACACTTGTGTTTGCGGAGGATTACTATTGGGGCTTTACAAATCATGACGTTAGGCTGCATATCACAAATCACGACTTGTACTGGCCTCAGAGAAAATGTACAATCCGAGCAATGAATGTGGAAACAGACCCTGTACGTACACAGTGACGCTCAAACACTCACCTGTAGGAACAAGCAGAAAACACATTTAACCCTTTATTCACAACTATCTAACTGTGATAAACCGTCTGGATTTAAGTGACAACAAGCTCGTTTATGCCGTAACGTCGGCTGTAATGTGTTAGTTGCTGGAGATTTGTTACTAATCTGCTCAGCGCCTGAGGAGAAGGCCATCTGTCTGCGAGAGTCAATTAGCTAAAGAGCAAACTTTAGCTTAGCGCTCTGCCAGCAGCCATTCGCACCGGAGGAACTGGCTCAGACAGGAAACCGCTGAGACGAGCTCCTCGTGAAGCATCATCCACTCTGGTTGGTATCACATTATGTAAATCGTCTGTAGGGTAATTAAAACCCCACATGAAACACTGATCCCAGCTCTCCCCTCGGTTTGGTTTGTTCTGAAATAAGTGATCCTGCGGGAAATATGCAGCTTCTCAAAGGATTAACAGCACATCAGTTTAAAGCATCACAACAATAATAGATCATTATAATTATATTAATCCATATCAGAATGTGGAAAATGTACGCAAAGTCAAATGTAAAATACAAAAATCTAACTTATTTTGGTGCAATACACCTTTAATAACTAATTTTTTTTCGTTGTTCTGTCAGGTTTTATTAATTTGGTCAAAAAGCTCCATATGATCACATCAAGATGACACTGAAAGTTAATAAAAATGTCTTAGAGTTTTGTCTCCCAACTCTACGAATCACAAGACACAAAGTTTTCTACTGAGGAGTACACTCTTAGAAATAAAAGTTCTAAGTAGAACCATATAAGGTTCTTCGGCTTGTCCTCATAGGAGAACCCTTTTTGGCTCCAGGTAGAACCTTTTATAAAGGTGGAGGGTTCTACCTAGAACCCAACATAAAGGGTTATACCTAGAACTGTGTGTGTAAGGTTCCACCCAGAACCCCCCATGAGAGGTTCTACAAAGAACCCATACAGGATCTTATACCCATGCTTTCAACAATCCCTGAAGAACTCTTTCTCCAAAAAAGGTTCTCTGGATAAAATGGTTCTTACTGGAACCATTAGTGTTACCAAGAACCCTTTTAAAACCCTTTATTCAGGAAAGGGTTTTTAAAGGGTTCTCTGGATCAAAATGGTTCTTACTGGAACCGTTAGTGTTACCAAGAACCCTTGAAAAACCGTTTCTTCAGGAAAGGGTTTTTCAGAAGCAAATGGTTCCAGGTAGAACCTCAGCCCTTGTAGAAGAACCCTTTTGGAACCCTTATTTCTAAGAGTGTAGAGTTCACATGCCTGCTCGATATTTTTAGCCACACTAGCGGCTCCAGGGACGATAAAGTCACTCGGTCGATTTTAGCTCTTTGGTCTAGACTGTGACATCCACGCAGATATCGGGCTGCCGTTACATTCGTGGTCCCCAGAGAGTGAGTCCTACTTACTCTGGACTTGGATGGAAATGACTTGGACTCAACTCAGAACTTTTTGATTTACAGTGAAAATGTCTCGCCAGCTTTTGGACGGATTGCCGTGAGATTGAGTTGAGATATTCATGTTTTCCCACAGGAGGAATTCCAGTCGTCTGCCTCCGTCATCAGATGTTTGGTTTATTTCTAAATATATACAAAACTAGAGACATGAACATCAGCCTCTGCTGTGCTTCATGTTTGCTTTGGGTCGGAGAAGTAGTGCGCTTATCATAGTAAACATTACTTGCTAAACATCAACATTAATGATTTTGAGCATTTAAAACTTGCCACCAACTTCATCTTATCACTCAGATTTAACGTGAAAGGAGACGCGTTATTTAAATAATCTGTGAAACGACGTCAGTGACTGATGATGGTTCCTGTTTTTAATGTTGACAGAGACCCAATGATGTTATTCTACAAATCCATCAAGTTCTTTCTTTCTTTCTTTCTTTCTTTCTTTCTTTCTTTCTTTCTTTCTTTCTTTCTTTCTTTCTTTCTTTCTTTCTTTCTTTCTTTCTTTCCTTACTCTTATTCTTTCTTTCTTTCTTTCTTTCGTTGCTCTCTTCCTCTCTTGCTTTCTTCTTCTTCTTCTGTCTGTCTTGTTGTAGAAAGTACCTCTTTACAAATAGATGTGATTTTGTTGGAAGGGTTTGCAGAAATAAGCTGATGTTGTGTACATGTAGAACAAAAAGTTGCACAAATGGTTCAACCAGACTGACAACTCAACAATCTGAGACAATCCAGAATAGGAACAGCTTCCTGTTTAAAGTGCACAATAACGTCTGTATCGAGTTTGAATCAACATGAGTGTTGCTTTAACAAAACTATTCAGACATAAAGGTCAGTGTTGTGTTATTTCAGCTGAACATCGTCTGAACTGACAAATCACAGTTTAAATCTTTTTAAATAACCACTGAGCTGACTGCAGGTTCTGGACCTGGTTCACTTTCCTGGACGGGAAAACAAATGAAGGACATTTGGGGGAAACATGGTCGCAACAGTATTCTCTCCTGTGTTACGGGACACTGTGGGAACATCAACTATCAATTATTAAGCTATTTTAAATGTGAATTATGTGTATTGGTGTCTGTTAAAATAGAGGGACAGTTCACAGGGAATACTAAGTCTGCCACATCAAATCCAGACCATCCTCTCATCCAGTGAGAATCACAGGTTTACAAAAATGAGCTGCAACAGTTTTGTAGTTTTCATTTATCTCATCTCTCTTAATTCAATTATAACGTGTCTCTTGGGTCTCTGCATGACTTAACATTTTATTTCAGTGTCGGCTAAGCTTTAGCTGCTTTGCTTGCACATATAAAACAACACTTTAATTGTCTTAAAGTGTATTTAACGTGTTTTCTGTTTGCTTTTATGCTTCCACCCTGCTGCAGAAAAGGATTTCCTCTTGTGTGACAGAGATCTGATCTGAACATCTGTTACTGGGCTTAAAACTGGGAGCTTCTTGTTGGTTTGTATTTGAACAGGAAATGTGATGTCCAACGAGGAGACACGGATTACAACTGCTAACTCTTTTATTTTGTGTTGTTTGATTGATGGTTACTTGGACATCACCCTCAAGTTCTTTTACCAGTTCTTAATTTTTGAACCTCAAATCTTAAAATCAAGTTATTTTGCCCACCACAGGCGTGACGTTGTTCTCCATGTTACCACACTGATTCTAATTCCATCCTATCACATCACAACTCATCTGTCCTTCAGTTTATTTCCCTCCCGGCCTCCCTCCCGTGCAGACAGACCTCGTGTATATGAATGCATATGAAGTGGATCCAGCTGCAGCTGAAATCAAACCTCCTACATAATTAATGGTCTAAGATACCAGCTCACACTAATGTGGGCCGACCAGCGTCCCTCCTCACCACGGAGGAAACCAGCACAGCCGGACGAGTCTTACCGATGGCGGTCTCCGGCATGGCGAACAGCGTCTTCTCCGTGGCCACTCGAAAGCGCCCGTGGACCGACAGACCTACGCCCTGCAGGTGGAGGAGAAGAAAGAAAGACTAAGTAAATAAATCAATGCTATGATGAAGAGAGAATACACAGAGAGAGAGAGAGGGGGACGGAGAGATCGTTAATACCTGTCACCTCTAGTTTAAAAGAAATGCTGACTGGAAAAAAAAAAGTGAACCAGGCCAGTCCTGCGAGTGTGTGTGTGTGTGTGTGTGTGTGTGTGAGATGATGATGATGGTTCCCAGCAGGCAGAGAGGTGAAGGCTAATGAGCAGTGTTGGCCAGAGGTCATCTCGAGCAAAGTAGGACTCTACGTGTGCGTGTGTGTGTGTGAGGTTACCATGGAAACAACATCCCCGACTCATATGCATAAAACAATGTAGACACACAGATTAGCAGATAATGTCTTTCTGAAGTTGATGTGATCTGTAGAAATGTTACCTTTGACAAGCAGACATGTTGTAGGTTAATATTACAAATAAAACAGCAAAACTTTTGGGTCAATATGGTGTTTGTGGCTAACTTTATTCTACAAATGACCCATTTGTATATTAATACAGTCATCACACACTCTACTTCTTTAAACAACCACGCTCTCATTTTACTGTTACGTGAATTACGAATGTAACTGATAAAAAAATTACTTTTCCACGTCGAAAATTGGCAGAAAAACACTTTATATTAATATTACTTTCAACTTTCACTTGGTTACATTTTTCAGCCAACATCGCTCCCGATAATAACGACCAAATATTCATTTAAATATACATTTTCAGGATTGTAACCCTTTAAATACCAGTTTGTTTAAGTTTAAATTTAAACAACTGTTGCATGAGGGTTAAGAGCCGCCATTGTTGTTTTCGAAATAGTCGCTTCTCTCGCTGGTCATCACACCTAAACCACACCTGTAGCTGCCAGCTGTTTCCTGTTTCCAAACTTTATGCTAAGCTAATCGTCTTTTGTCTGTAGCTTCATACTTATAATGGAAAGATAACGAAAAAAGGCCCTTTTCCTCATAAACCACAATCATAAAGAGACAAATAACACCTCAGATGTTGCAGAAGGTCACTTTAAAGAATGAGTTTTAAACCAAGAAGATTCACTTTCTGTAAAAGTTTCCCAGAGAAGAAATCTACGAGGCTTCTTGACACAAACCAGACACCTGAACTCATTACAACAAACGAATCCCGAGCCTCCAGTCGAGGTGGATGTGAACCCTCGGGGGATTTACCTGATGACCTCCACCCGTCATTAATCACCTGCCGTCAGTCTTCTGACATATTGGATTTTTCTCTGACCAGTAAACGACCCTGCTCCTCGCTACAACACATTCCCCTGCCAGCGAATGACGACTTAATTAATGACACATCTTCCACAATACTGAAGGTCAGCGAAGTAATCGGATTACTCACAGGGCAGAATTTATCCTCCGTTTTTAATCTGGAGCCGAGTAAAGTGTCCATCCTGTGTGCCACATTTTTTATTATAAATGTGTCTTTTATTGATTAATCCTACATTTTGTCATCGTCTCATCTGCAGGATGTTTCAGTCGAACATGAAGTAAAAACATCCCTCATCCTTCACGCCCTCTCGTCTCTTGTTATCTGGATGAAGGACAGTTATATACATATAATAATTATCATTTGTGACAAAAACTGTGAGATTAGCTTGTTTTTTTAATGGTGAACAGGCTCAAAGACTCAAACTAAAGACATTTCCTGCACATTTTGTATTTATTTCAGTCCTACGTGTAGTTTTGATTCTGTTTTCAGTTGACTAAAGTGCTGTTCTGATCCGTTGCATCAGAGGTGGAGAACAAACTACAAGAAGACCAAAGACTGAAGGCTGATCTTGATGTAAAAGATGTTTCGTCTCTTCTCTTAACGGACTTCTGTAAGATTTGATTCACCAACAGGCTCCTTCAGGTCTCCTGCTGTTGTTAAACTGTCCTGAAGTGACTGTATTTCTGTACTTTGTTGTTGTCTTGAATTAAAAGTATTAGAAGTACTTCAGTTCTGCAGTGTTTAACATTAACATTAAACTGTAGTTCAGTGTTTAACGCCTGATGTTCCTCCGAACAGAAGCTCTCAGTCCTGCTGTGTGTTTAGCTCATTTAACTGTTGCTCCGTCGGCTCTATCAGCCGTAAGCTTTTAACTCTGATCGCTGTTTGTGCTCACGCTGCAGGACTCTAACGGCGAACATGCTCTGCTCATGTTTGTTGTTCACAGTGTTGTTTTATCAGGGAACAAATGGGGGAGTTTACTGCGACCTTCTGGATTTAAAAGCATCATTTTTTGTTGTCGTAAATATAGTAACAGCATGAAAAGACGTGCTCCAGCATCGGCTAAGTGATCGATAGACATCCTTAAAATACATATAAAAATCCCTTCAACCCCAGAAGCAACCAGTGAAGCATCCAGTGAAACAGATGTGACACGTCAGGCTCGAGCCTCGCGCTGCCCTTTTCCAAACAGTTCACGGCGGCGCCTGTTCAGATTGTTCTGTGAAACAAACCATCTGGTGCGGCGACAAGTCCAAACTCCACCGCTTCCAACGACTATTATCTGAGCGATAAAACACACATCTTCCTCCATGTTGTTTCAACATTACGGCTTAAAAGTTCATTAACACACCAGAGTTGGAAACACACTGGAGATGGGACCATTAGCGGAGCGTGTGAACGCCGGGTTAAACTTTTAAAGAAAGATAAAGTAAGCACTCGACGCTTGAAACCGAAGCACCTGCTGGTGTTCTCAGCGATTCCCTGGTACTGATTAACGTCCTTAAAACACATGCACGATAACACACTTACTTCATTTTGTATAGAGCAGTAAAACAAACGTCTTATTGCCCCTCATGAGCCAAGATTAAACTTTATTGTCGCGGCAGCAACAGAGTCAGACTTTAATCAGCCGGACGGATGAAAGTAGGACACAAGAAAGGATAAAACAGCTCAACTGATATGAAGATAGAAAACAAATGTGGGTATTGTGTGATGCATGACGCAGACTATTAAAACAGATATATACAGTAAAGCCTGAATCGCTGCCAACAAACTCGTAGTGACGCTCCTCTCGGTGGAGTTCAGAGGTTTTCCTTCAGGCTCTGTGACAAATCACCACAAAGGATTTAAAAATATCTGATCACTGGAGACTAAACAGACTTCTGCCAAGAGTGGAGCCGCTCTTCGGAAAGAACCAGATCCCAAATACAAGAAACTGAAGAGGCAAACAAAAGAGGCAGGCTGGGACTTCTGTTAGCTCGGGACGTGACGGATACGATGACTGTGTCTTGGCAGCACGTCAGAGCCGAGACAGAGAGCGAAGACAGAGTTCAGTTTCTCACAGCTCAGGCTCGTTTCAGACGATGGAAACAGGGAGGTTATTCATTTTTATTACAACAACCCAGCACGGTTTAAACAAGTTGAAACAAGGCCGACGAAAGATTGGGAAAGTTGTGGAACACCTGTTTGAAACAGGTTCACAGGTAACAGGTGACAGGTTTTCACAAGCAGGGACGGTTCACATGTTTGAGAAACACATGATTGTATAAAGGAGATTGAACACTTCCCTTTTATTTTAATAAAAAGGTATGAAAAGATGGATTTTAGTTAACTCTTATTTTGAAATTAACCCCACAGGACATTGTGTTTTTCATTGATTTTATGTCAAACTAGGAGAAATCTGTGTAAGGCCGCCACACACCGGCTCCGACGTCGGACGTCTGAAGCGTTAGGAGAGAGTTGGACGAGTTAGGGAGCTGCTCTGTTCGGTGTGTTCAGCGTTGTCGGAGCCGCGTGGAAGTGCGAGGACGGCGTCTGATCCGACTGAACATGTTCAGTCGGACGTCTGAGGTTGGACGCCGTCGGATACTCTGATTGGTTGTCAGCTAGCTGTTCAGTGACCATTCTGATTGGCGGTGTGCCAGCGAATCAGCGCGGCGTGTGGGAGGGGCGGCGGAAGTGACGACGGTAAACAAACCACATAAACAGAGACGGCACAGAGTTACAAACAACACTTCACCGCTCGTTATTTTGGGGATAAACCATCGTATGTTTGGAAGCCATGGCTGTGTGGACCGAGGACTTTGAGGAGCAGCTGGCTGCCCTGGTGGAAGAGAGACCACCGTAATACGACATCACGCAAGTAATGCTGAGCTAACACTGTGTGTGCTTTGTTCTGATAAGCTACGGTCCGCACTCCGTTCTGTCATTTCCTGTTTTCATGTTTTGGGTGACTGGCACGAGACTAGCACCACCCGATGTTTAGGAGACTTATTGCATTTCGCGCAGGCGCAGAACGTATACGCTGCTGTGTAGCCGGGGCGGTGTGTTTCAGTGTGACTATTCTACCTAACGCATCCTGACGGAGTGGTCGGATAAGTGAAGTTGGAGAAGGAAGACGTCGGACCCGGTGTGTGGGGGCCTTAACACTTGTGTGTCTGTAATAAAAATAAACTCAACAAATGAAATTTGATTATTTTTAAGATAGAGGATTCAATTTATCAATCATTAAACAACCAGGATTGTATAAGAAATGGTAGCTCTCTTTATGCTTCTCACAAAAACACAACTGATTGAAGATTAAAGAGTTTTATCGAAATGTATTTAGATGCTGACGGCAATAAAAAAGACATTTAACTGAACATTTCTGTTTTTCGTGGCTTCTTCGTGAGTTAAACGTCACCAGATCAACTCCAGAGTTGAGTCCATCAGATCAGACGCGTCTTTAACAAACAGACAGGACGGGGCAGCGTAGACGCTTTTATTTTTAGAAAGCAGAGATTACAGCTAAATGTTTAAAGAAGAGAGAGACGACAGATACAGACACGCCGCTGGATACGTTTTCTTGAAAGCTGTCGAGCAAACAAATGAATCGCTGTTCGACTAAAATCACAAAGACTTTAAACTGTAAATCAAGTTCTGAATACATTTCTCCTCTACTTGAAAACATCGTCAGTAAACCTCAGAAAACATCGAATATTTCAGAAATACATGAGATTTGGGACAGCTATAAGATAAAATGCTAATGATGTGCTGAAAGTTCCATTTAGCTGCTTCTATGATTTAAAGATTTCCAGCGACATTCTGACTATAATAAATTCCAATAAACTGCATTTTTTCATGCCACTGTTTGTTTTATAATCTAGTTGATTAATTCTGGACATTTCAGAGTTTCTATGGGTTCCTCTTGTCTTCATCTATTATTAGAAACCGAATGAGTCATGTAAAATGGAGAGCAAGCACTCGAAAGATAAGATAAATGAACCTCGGGACATTTTAGCAGACATTTCCTCCGATGTTTATTAATAACACGACCTGAAAACAACGAGAGGAAGACGACGACGGCGTAAACCCGATCGCTCAGCCATCGTTGGATGCGCCCGGAGGAACGAGGGGCCGTTTCATCTCTCATTACACCAGTTTCACCATAAAAGTCCTGGAACATTGTTACGTGCTGGCGTCAAACCATCGAGCTCCATATAAGAGCACGTCTCCACACGCTGCTGTAAACAATGGAAATGTGCAAAAGTGTGCAGACGAGCGTGTTTATAGCTTCTGCTTACAAACAGAAAAGGCTGCAGAATTTACAACCTGGCCGGGAGAGTTTATACAGGCTGAGAAGAATACGGAGGGCTCATTACGATATTTAGTTTACTGGATATAAAGCAAATATTGATAGAACAGGTGGGGTGAAATCCATTAAACCGACGTAGAGTAATGGCATTACTTTCCCACTGCACCACCTCTGCTCTCCAAGCACCGCTCCCTGATGAGCTTTTGGATACGCAGGAAAAATCCAGTTTTGGTAAAATCTGAAATTATTAGACACGTCTGGGTACAATCAACCCAATCAGCCAGAACAAATGTTGGTAATTCACATTCCTGCAAACCGCGGATGTGTCGAATCCTTATTTGATATGTTAAAACTTTTAAAAACACTCGGTTTACACGGTTCTGTCTCCACAAACATGGCTGCAAATTGTCCAGATGTCTTGTCAAATAAATCAAATTTTGGGCTGCCAATTGACAAATATTCAATTTTGTTGCCACGAACTGAGCTGGAAAATGTAAGGTCAGTCTCGCTAAACATATCCGGTTCTCGGTTCCAAATTGTCCCGACATTGTTGCCACAAACACAACTATAAGATGTCCCCGCATCTCATTAAAAATATCTACTATCCAGCTGCAAATTGTCCTTAATTCTTGTCACCAAATATCCTTTTTCTGGGCCAAAAACTCAGCTAGAAAATCTCCAGCCGTCTCATTAAAAATATCCGGTTTTCGCTACAAATTGTCCTGAATTCTTGTCAAAAATATTCAGTTTTATTGCCATAAATGCTACAGTGTGTAGTGTAATGTGAACGTGATATGGCACGTATTGTAGAAATGTTAAGATAATACGTATGAGACGTGAAAATTTAACATACTTGATTTGCAGAAAGCCGACATTTTACCTTGTGGACTCGACTGGGACAGTGCAGAAGCCTCACAACACAAGTGATGGATGACGGGTACGAACACTTAAAGAGAAAGTGACGTCACGACGGCCACTTTCCACATCACTCTTGCACAAAGTATTCACTTTGAAAACGAGCCCTGCGAAGACTCTGAAAGACGAGAGCGGTAATGTAGGGATGAAAATCTGCCCTGAGCTCAGCTTGGCTCTCGCTCTCGTCTTCTCATTAGACTGATGTTGTGAACATTAGCAAACAAGAGCTCTGTTCTCCGGAGGGACAGAGATTACAGTCATGCCGCTCCGGACGAACGCCCATCAGCTGAGCGGCGGCGGCCAGCGACTCCACCCTCATCACAAACAGACTTAAAAACATTGTGCTGTGAACGCGAGGAGGAGGCCGCTGTGTGACTGTGCAAATGTTTGAGGAAAGTGCTGACGAGAACCGAGAGACGGAATCTGATGAAAAGCAGAGCACAACAGACACGGATTAAAAACTCTCCAGCATTCCCAGACCTTAATTCCAGGGATTTTAAACTTGGACGGCAATGAATGATGTGCGTGAGACGAGATCCGACTGATGGAAGAGAGGCAAACAGACAGTGTGTGTGTGTGTGTGTGTGTGTGTGTTCTTTGACCTGCTGATGACATGCCTTTCCTCCCTGGTGGTTTGTTATCACTAACGCAAGAACAGTTGCTCCCGACGTGGGAGTTCTGCCCCGAGCCCAGAGCAGATCCAGGAACAGGGGCTCTGGTAGCTCTCGGACTTTTCCATATATAGAACGAGCCTGTTTTCAAGCCACTACACACACACACACACACACATCAAACAGCAAAACACCCCAAGGATGGTTTGTGTCAACATTAGTGTCCTCTCTTTGCTGACGTGGCAGATAACAGAGTGTATTTCAGCCATAAATCCACAGAAAAACACAAACACAAAAAGATGAGATCAGCGGTGATAAGCAGCGTAAAAACATCGCAGCTCTTAATGTTGTCCTCTGGGACGCAGAGCGGAAGTGACTTGCAGCGCAGCACATGGTGCACACATCACATCCATTACCCTGCATTGTTTCTCTGCAGTTTTTGTTCTGACACATAAATTACAGCAGCCGTCTCTTTTGGAAAGGAAGAGTGGGGGTGTCGTTATCATCGCGCCTGTCTAAACATCGGCGGAAAAAAACAGGCAAACAAGATGAGTTTTTGAATTCCCCAGTGTGAAATGTTTACTACACTGAAAATACAGACACACAGACTCCAATTTACAATGCTGCCCTTTCATGTCTTCCCAGGAGGTTCAACAACTTAGCCTCTAAGAACAACGGCTGTGCACAAAGGGCCTCATGTGACTCCAACGACTGTCGTTACAACACAATAGAACACTAACGAAGTCGAAAACCAACTTTCCACCATCCCTAACGACCATACTAACGACTGTCGTTGGCAATAATGGAGCACATACGACCCATAGACATCAGCGGCCTTGTGACCGCCTCCTAAGAGGTTAAATAGCTGGACCTCCACACCAGCTAGTTGGACTAGTCCCAGCCTAGTCAAGCGAGCAGGAACTGATGAAGCCTCTTGGATGAGAGGTGAAACGTCTTCAAGACAAAAACCAAATCCAGTTGCATTCGATTCAATTTCCTTGAGATACAGAGGCTGTGTTTTTTTATGTTTGCTTTCACTTTTCCGTGCTGATGAACACTTCCAAAGTCCAAAGTTTGACCCTCCTTTTGGTCGTGGTTGTGGACTATTGATCATTAACCTCTCGCATGTCAGACTGCTTTGAAGGCGACGAAATAAAATGCCTTCAAAGCTGCACTCATCGATATTTCCATATAATAACATGGGATCAAATCAGTGGTTTCAGTTAGACTATCACATCTGGATCAACAGACAACTATCATTTATGTTTACAAGTTCAAAAACTTCACTTCATTCTGGTGTCTCTGTGATCCTGATGATAAAAAAATGAAACTTGATAATGAAGAAATGCCAGGAGTGAAAGTGTTGTGATGAGAAACACACATAAAACAGAACTGCACTGCTTTGATGGAGATCTTTAGAGATTGAAGGACTGTTGAACATCTCGAGACTCGAAACTACAAAGGATGTGCAAAACCGGAATATTTTCCCAGGACACAACCGAGGTCCATCAGAATTTAGAATTGTTGGTTTCCATTTTGTTTTCAGCTTTAATCGTGCATCACTACACACATTTCATTTAATTTTCTTTCCATCTCATCTCACATTATTCCTGATCCCCTCTACTTAAAAGAAGTGAACAGTCGGAGTAGCGAGAAAATCATGAATGAAACAACTCTCTTCCTGTTCAAATCCAATTATAGTAGCTTTGATCTGGGTGACAGAGCAGCGGCTTCAAAGACTCCACATCCCGTCCAAAATAACTCGAACACATCGGCATGAAGTACAAAAACCAGGAGTACGACAACATACATGTACATGAACTTAGTTTTGGGTATTCCTCACCCTCTCCTGACAACACAGCTAAAAAAAATCCAAATAAAGACAGACACACGTCTTCAACATATTGATTTGTGCCACATTCTGCTGTGAAAATCCTCCTGCAGAGACGTCAGCAGCACCGGAGAGTCTGCTGCTCCCTAATGGCTGCTGTTTGAACAGTGAGGTTGAATGTGGTGCGTGAGGGCTTGTTGGGTCTTCACACATCCCTGCACCACAGGGACACACACACTGACACACACACACACACACACACACACACACACACACACACACACACACACACACACAGATGTGATGACTAATGACGGAGTCGATGCCGACGGTGACTGTGAGCGACCTCAGTGACACCACAGGGGTAGAAATCACTGTCAAGGTCACGACATGGAAAAAAAGAACTGACTCATCCAAACACAAAAGATCTTCTCTGACTAATCAGGTTAAAAAAATCTAAATAAATTACAGATGTTTATGATCAAAGTCCGTCCTGATAAATGATTATTTGTGCAGCTCTGTCTGAATCAAGCCTCATAATGATGCTCACGTGGGACCGAGTCAAATTCTAACCATCCATGACACCTGGAGGGAAGAAACCAGTGGAAGCAACAATGCTTTGTCACTTTACATTTCATCCAATCAGAGGCCACCTTGCCACTGGCAGCAGGTAACAGTGGCAGATAGCTCACTACTGACACCTCCAGGAAAATCAGAATATCACACCTCACAGAAAGAGGGGAGAGATTTTTAACTAAAAAATAAAACAAAACTGTCAAAAAACAGGAGTAAAAGTTTATATCAAATATCTTTAAAGAGACTTAAATACATAAAAATGAAATGTACTCACCCCTCCCATTGTTATTCCATCAATAAGGGCGATGTATGGTTTCCTGCACGCTCCTTAAAAGATTTTAAAAATGTGTAAAAATGAGAGAAAACTGACGTTAAACATGCAAACTGATTAAACAGAGGCCTGGTTGTTCTTTTTAAAGTAACTGTACTTATAAAACTCACCAATAGCGTTGTTGAGAATGTATTCCTCACGGAAGAAGTCCTCCGCAAGAGGGTCTCCGACTTTCCCTGCTTCTGTGACCACTGAGGGGAAAAACAGGAACAAAGCAACAAGTTTCAGTCACACAGTGAAAACCTTGTTTTTTCTTTCATCAAGATGGTTTGAAGAAGAGTGAAGACAGTGTTTTTAAACTAGTGGTGTGTGTAGCAACAGGGTCGGGAGGGTTACTTTAAAAATGTACTATACAGTTACTAATTAAGCTTGTTACTTGTTAAAAATGTGTTGAAGTAATGTAACTTTTGGATTACCTCAATATCAAATTAATAAAAACTAGAAAATAACTGTGAGGTGAAAAGTAATTTGCTTTTATTCTCAATGTATCTGTAATCTAATTACTTATTTTTTTCTGCAACTTTACGTGAATAGTTTCCTGATTTTCTGTCCTTATCATGTAATCCCATTACATGTATTCTGTTACTCCCAAAGCCTGCGTATTGATAAAGATATATTGACACTGATGATCTAAAGCGTTTCTGTTCCATGATCGATTCTCACATTAAAAGATCTAAACTCGATTTTATCAGCAGCAGCGACAAAGTTAAAAGTAACTACAATATCACTTGGAACTAGTTCAAATGATACTCGGCTAACAGGAACTACTGTGGCCGTTTGTCATAGTCATATAAGAATTATGTCTGTACGTATAAATGTGCAGATTGGATATTGATGATGGCTGTTTCAGTTCTCAGAGCTGCACCGCTGCTGTATATAATGTGTGGGAGGACTAAGAGGTGCTATGGCAACACTACGGAGCAGCTGAGAGTTAATCAAAGTACAGAATATGATGAGGTTATGCAGCCGCGGTCTGAGTGCTCAGAGCACGACAGACTTCAAATCGCCTTCGGTGCTGGCAGGTATTATTTATAAAAAGCCAGAGTGATGAAGTATTGGCTGACAAATTTTGAATCATACTGGTGTTGGAGATACCAGCCCAGGTTTTCCTCGTATCAGTTTGGAAAGGAAATCTGCATTATTGTACATAACTTTTATCACCGGTTAATTATCCTCTGTGACCAGAATGCTTCCACATGAGAGGCACAAACCGAGGCTACACAGACTCCAGTGACTGAACCTGCAGGGCTGCTGCTCACCTCTGATGTCTCCACCTGCACAAAAGGCTTTGCCACCTGCTCCTTTGATGATCACAACATCAGTCTCTTTGTCATTTTCCCATTTCTGGAATCACAAAAAAGGAAACTATCATCAAAAACAAATCTTACGTTAATTCAATGTCTCACTGAGCTGAGATACATTGTTGGACTACTACTAAGTTTAGTAATTTAAGAAACACAGCCCTCCAAAACATCAAAACTTTATAATGAGACCTTGAACACAACATCGTCTGAACCTGTGGTACACCGGTCGAATAATTAATCATGAAAATAATCGTTAACTGCAACCCTACAGAGGACTAAAGTCTTGCAGGCAAACTGAACAAGCGAGCGGCACACAGTGGATGTTTGGGTGTTTAAAACCACAGATGATACAACAGTTGTGTCCTTCAGATTCCAGCAAAAGAAGATCAATGATTGATTTCAGGAAGTAATTATATTCCCTAAACTGCGTCATACGTGCAATACAAAAGTGTGTAAAAGTAAAAATCTATCCCACAATAGCATAATGTCCTTGAAGTTGTCAAAATAAGTGAGCTACCTGCAGCCATTTACGTAACACACAGCTGTAATAAATGACACTTGACACAGTCGAGGCCTTGACATTTGCCCAAGTTGAAGTTTGCATGAGGCAATATTTGCACACACCTTGAGCTGAGGGTAGATCTGCCGGATCATGGGCAGGTTGAGAGCATTCAGCACTTTGGGTCTGTTGATAGTTATCACGCCTGCGTTGCCCACTTTCTCCAGAAGAACCTCTGGTTCCACCTGACTCGACATCTGATCCAAAATACACACAACCGGACAATTTTGTGATTAACTAGACTGGAGAAAACTATACTATATTTTATTTGACTTTTTTTCTGCCATAAAATATCTGTAACATACGTAGAGTAAATGTCCCAGTACTTTTTTTTGTTTGTGCTGTTGCCATTGTCTGTATTCAGTGTTTGTTCTTCTTCCCTCAATGTGCTAATTGTTGGCTCGTCTCACGTGTTAATTATGTCTTGCTTCACTCAATAAAAGGCAAAAAAACACAAAGATAACAATCAAAAACAGAAGAAACAGTAAAATAATTTTGATAGTGTAAAGCAGGCAAACTAGACTGGACTAAAACAATGACTGTGATTTTATTGTTCTGTTCTGTTCTGTACATGTGACATCTATTGCATGTCAGTCCGTCCTGAGAGAGGAATCTCTCTTCCTGAGTTTTTTTTTTCCCTGTTAAAAGGTTATTTTTTCTCCATATGGGAAGTTTTTCCTCACTCGAAACGAGGGTCTAAGCAAAGAGGATGTCGCTCGCTGTAAAGAGGCAATGTGACTGTGATTTGGGGCATTATAAAGAAAATTTATTTGATTTGATTTGAATAACTAAAACAGAAGCTTAGTTAAAACAGGACACATTTCACACACATCAAATCATAACAAACAACAATACAAAACAGTCTGCATGATGTCATAGTCAGGTAGACAGCATACATCTCTGGGTCGCCCTGAGAGTCGATGGGCTTCTGTTGCCACGTTACCACGATGTCAGGTTAAATCAAATTTACTGTAAAATATGTGATAGGTCACTGATGATCACCGGCTGATCGCTCTTGATATGACTGTCAGGGTTGATTCAGCATTACGTGAACGATATATCCACACACTTTACTACTAGCTGATACTTGTTAAAACCCATTATCAGTACGGGCCCACTTTTAAATCTCCTGCAAGTATTTGGTTGTAATGTGCCTGTCAACTGATTCAGGATTAACACGAGAGTCTCGTACAAAAAAAGGCATGTTAGTAAACACAAACATAAAGTTTTATTGTACAATTTTATCAGAAAAATTATATAATTTTGTCTCAGCAATCCTCATTTCAGTACAGGACAGGAGGGTTTTGCTCACCATGTGGCTCTGGATTCGCTGCAGTCTGCAGATGGACCTCAGTCTGGAGAAAAATAAAGAAAAACAGTGGCAAACATACATTTTTTTATTTTTAACTACACTCGTAGCATCTGGACACATTTTATTTGACAGACGGAATTAATTAACTCTTAAGTTAAGTCGAGTTCAAATCAACACCATTGACCCCAAACTCCCTTTAATGCATGCATAGATACAGCAGATAGCATCCTAGTGGCTTATCTTAACTTGATATTAGCATGTCTGACATTTTATAACAGGCTACATAATGGCAGCAAACACGGGAGCGTCAGGACGACAAACACGTAATTATAGTTTACAGGTTCGGCAGAAACACCGCCGGTCTCCACGTACCTGAACGCAGACGTTAAAACGGTTAAAGACATTGTTTTATTTGACTTTCAGGTAGAGCTTCTTCCCTTGCTCTTGCCTCTGTAGTTTACTTCCTGGAAGGAGCACCGAGCTGTCTCTGATTGGTCAAAACGGTGACGTCTCGGTGGGCGTACGCACCAATGAGGGAGCGTCAGTTCGCGCTGTGTTGGCGCCACACTGCCACCTGCGGAGAGAAGAGGTACTGCACCCAGGTATTCTTATAATAACACAACATTTATTTGCATTTCTGTCCACTTATTTATAGTTTTGATATAAATCATACAATATTATTATCTAGTATATGTTATTATATGATTTAATCATACTATACAATAATTTGTAATGTTATATTGCTGAAGACAACTATATTTTAAATCATGTTCACCATATACATTATAATCTGACTTTCCATATTATACTGTATGATGGTATGCTTGATTTTGTCAATATGGTATACAGTTTTATTACATTGTATATTATAGAATATCTTTTATTTTATTTTCTCTGTACATATATATATGAATATATATATATATTTTACAATAAAATTAGCTTTAAGTATCATTGCTTTATATCACATATGATTAACCAAAGTGAAATTGCTGTTTCTAAGATGTAATTTTGTGTGTCTGTTGTCCATTAGGTCTATCTATTTCAAACATTCCTCCTCTGATTCTTAAGACTTCTGCAAAACCATGTCCCACTAAGACAAGTGCTAAATGAATAACATTTTCTTGTTTAAAATCATCATTGTGGATCATCTGCATAACATTTTTGTATACGTTTGTTTATAATTTTATAAGGTACCTATATGATATGTCAGCCCAGTACCCTCAAGATCAGCTGTCCCAAAACAAGAAAATTACATTTCAATCTGATAAAAACCTGAAAAAAGATGAAAGAGGAGGAATTATAAAGCTAAAAGTGAATTTTCAACAATATTTATTCTTATTTTGTGATAACCTCACCCTTCATGTTTGCCAATATGCGACAAGGTCACACAAGCTCCTTTAAATTTGGCATTTTTTCAATATTTTTTTTCAATATTTATTAAGTGTCTACTTTGATTTTCTCTATTCTATCGTTTGGAAATTATATGGAGGACCAAACCTGGCAATATCAAAAATAAGAAAATAAATGTAAAAATTATGCAATTAATAAGTAAAAATCATCTTAAATGCACCAAAATTCATAAAATATGACCTTGATAGTTCTGTTTTAATTCTATTTTAATATCTAAAACAAATTTTAAAGAACAACACATAGCAATTTTTTTGTACAAAGAAGAACACGGATTGACAAAATTCAGAACACAAAACTCCTGCACACTGTCCTCTTCACTTGCAATCAGCAATCATCAGATTCTTTTTTACAATCTTTATAAAAGGTCTGTGAACAATAAACAGTGACCCTCAGAGGCTCGTGAACTTGTTATGTAACAGGTTGGATATGAATGTGAACATGTTTGATTACACAGGCTATCAAAATAAGATTAGGCTGTGATGCACCGCTGCGACCGAGGTGTGGCGGAGCAAATGTGCTCGGGCGACCTTCCCAGGGCAAATAAAGAAAACGCCCTGGTTACATTAGAGCCAAAGTAGCAGACAAGTGTTTTCAGGAGCATGAACATGAAACACTGAATTGTGAATTTATTAACATTTAACATGCACAAAAAGCTTTTTAATTTTTTCTCACAAACACAATTATGGATACAACAATATCTCTTACTACACACCAACGTCATGAAATGTTAAGAAAAGTTTATTCTACATTATGACAGAGCTGATTTAGGATCATTGTCAAACATTGATATGTATTGAAACAAACATGTTTCTAAGAATACATGTGAAGAAACATTTAGGCAGAACTATATTGATTATAATACATGTGAGGATGAGAGGATGAAATTTTTCCAGGTGCCAACTTGAGGTCTTGAGGAGTCTTCATCTAGTCAGAGTCGCTGCTGCTGCAGGAGCTGCTGGAGGACTAAACCAAGAAATAACACAAAACAAACATGTCAGATATTAAATTCAATCATCTACAAAACAGATGTAAAGCTTGAACTATGTGGTGGACTAAAACTGCCAAAACATAAAATTCATAAAGAGATAAATAAATGACTCAACAAATATATATATATATATGCTTTTAAATGCACAAAAGTGATATCAAAAACAAATGTAAACATTGATTATTTATATTTATTTCTGGAGCTAATAAAACAAACAACTCTGGAGGAAATGAGCGACTCTCACCCCGTGACCCTTCTTTCCTTTCTTATGGCACTTTCCATGCTTGTGACCATGCTTGTGCTTGTGCTTGTGCCCATGTCCATGGCCCTCTCCATGGCAATGTCCGTGTCCAGGTCCGTGTCCGTGCCCATGCCCATGGCCCGGTCCATGGCCCGGTCCATGGCAGTGTCCAGGTCCAGGTCCGTGTCCATGGCCGGGTCCATGGCCGGGTCCGTGTCCTGGGCCAAAACCAGGTCCTGGGCCAAAACCAGGTCCAGGTCCGAAACCAGGTCCAGGTCCGTGTCCGGGTCCATGGCCGGGTCCGTGTCCGGGTCCATGGCCGGGTCCGTGTCCTGGGCCACAACCAGGTGGTCCGTATCCGTGGGGTGGGGGAGGGTAGATGGGTGGTGGGACGGCGCCTGGAGGACAGTTGGGGTATCCTCCTGGCATCTGCTGAGGATGCTGAGGGTAACCAGGAGGGTTTCCTAAACATAAGGAGAAAAGAGAAATAAAATCAAGTATTTAATCCACATTAATCATATTTTACGACCTTAAGCACTTGAAAATACCTTTAAAGATCTTTTAAATGTCCCTTGTGTTGTTTCAATGTATTGACATATGAAATAGTTTTTGTGTGTTATTCTTAAAACAAGCCGCTCACTTAAACTCCACTAAAGAGGTTTTGTATCTCAATGGGACCTTAAAGTAGGAATAAAAGGAAATAAAATGATTGTCAGCGGTTGTGTTATTTACCTTGGTTGTGTCCGTACATCTTTAAAACTTCAGACGAAACTACAGATCCTGAAAGAGGAAAAAAAAGGCACTTTAATCAAATGAACACATAATATAATTTCATATTTTAGAGCGAGTCTTCAGCAGAAAGGTTTAAAAGGTGAACTCACCGTGTGCTGGAGAGCAGATCCACAGACGGAGCTGCTGCCGCCTGCTGATCCTTTTTATGTGCCCTCCACTTCACATGATCAGGGGGCAGAACCTCCTCAGCTCCCATCAGAACACTGTTGCTATGTGACACAAATAGGTGTGTGTGTATAATCGTTAACATACAGTCAATATGAATGAGGGACCAGCCTAAGATATAAACACACACACACACACCCAAACACAAAACTTTTCTGTTTAAAAATCTGCTTTCCAATTTATCCTTTGGTGGATGTTTTGGTTATTTGCAGTCTCATTACACCTGAAATGTTGAAAATGAAAAGAACGTATCGTTGATTCTTTTATTCCTCGATAAGTTGACTATCTGAACAGATCTTCTAATCAACACTTATGATTATAATTATTGATAAGTGGGCGGCTCTTATCAGACAGAACACTCCCAAACAAGCCATAAACTACATTATTTAATGTTACAGTGTAATAAAACAGATTAAAAGTAGATTTTCTTTCAAAAGGTAAAAAAAACTAAACTGGATATTGCTGTTTTGGAAACATATGAATTATCTTATTGTATTTCTTGTTGTTGTTGTTGCTTTGTATTTGTGACAATTTTGATCTGTTGTCATTGTTGACTGTTGCTGCTTCTCCTAAGATATGTGAAGAGTACGGAGTGAGTGTTAATGACACAAAACAATGTGTAAATAAATTGGAGAGAAAATAGTTGAAATATAAGAAACATTAAAGCAGAAATATCTAACTATGTTACATTTTATAAACTAATTCATGCCTGATTCATTCATTTATTTATATGTCTGCATAATACATGTGCAGACATATAAATATATATATTCATATATATGCAAAGTAACAAGTAACTTAAGTTATCAAGTAAATGTAATTGCGTAAAAGTATAATATTTGCCTCCAAAATGCAGTGAAGTGGAAATATAAAGCAACATATGGAAATATTTAGAACTGTTTGAGTTACTATTTATTTTCTGATTGCTACATTTTGTTTCCTTTCTTTATTGATACTGTTGGATTCTGAATTGTTGCTCACGTGTTTTTACTGTTGCCGAAGACCAGAGACGACTCTGTAGAAGTCACTGTGGATCCAAACAAAGAACAAAGAATTAAATGAACCCTTCTGCACTTCATTTTTTATCAGCTGTCAAACTCAAAACTCGACTGACCGGGGTTGGACCAACATGTTTAATAGTTTCGGTCCATAGAAGGCGTTGCAGAAGAACCAGCTGTTGCCCTTTGCACAGTTTACTCAGCTCTAAATCCAGTTTACACTCGAATGAAAATTCGGCAGGATTCTCTTTCCTTAAAAGAGAAGCTCTTGTTATCTATGTGTCAGTGATTTAAAATGTGAACAAGACCAAAAACAGCATGTGTGAAAGTTTCACAGTTTATAAAATCTGTTTTCAAAAGACTGAACACTGCTGGGGAGTGTCAGGGTGTGTGAGCTGAGCAAAGGTCTCAATACAGCACTCCCTGGGTAAATAAAGATAATACAACTGTGTGTGCAGTGTGATAAATGACTGAGGTCAAATGAGGAGGAAAATAAAGAGGCAAGGCGTTGTAGAGATTATTTGTTTTAATGATCACAAGATGATGATGAGTGTCTGACAAATCAAATCATATGTCAGACAGAGAGGCAGTGTGTTCAGTTATTTTACTTAACAATGTGTTGACCTAACATTTCATACGAGGTAATAAAGTGTGTGACAGCCACACATGACCTGTATTTTGCATTTCATGTCCCAAAGTTAGAAAAATATATGTGTGTATCAAAAAAACAACAAGAGAAAAGAAGCTTTTAAACAGATGCTTTGAACTCGAGGTGCTCAAATAAATTGCTGATTGATGTAAAACAAACTGCAGACGGAAGGTTTCCAGGTGGCATCTCGTCTGGTTTCTCTTCCCGTCCAGACATCTTCGTCTAGTCAGAGTCGCTGCTGCAGGAGCTGCTGGAGGACTACAGCAGAAACAAACCAAGATGTAGTTACGGCAACATGTCAGCAAACAGCCGGCGATTCACATATTCAGCGCACACAAAGCAACATTATGTTCATTGGGAGTCGTGTCTGTACAGCTGACAAATGACAATAATTAGCTTTCAGTATTCTCAACAAAAAATAACTAATGATAACCTTTTAACGTTATAAGGTGAGAGGACTGGTCACTGTCAGTATCCACAACAGATGTGAGAAAAATCCTGAGAGTGAAAATATGTAAAGCTGCTGGGCCTGATAACATCCCTGACCGTGTACTGAAAACATGCTAATCCACTGATACTCTAATTTATATTTTTTGTATATCTCTCTCACAGGAGATTGTTCCCACCTGCTTTCCTCCTCAAATATGAAAAAGGGAAACAATGCACAATCATTAACGTTTCTCCTTTTAACATTCAAACTTGGGAAACTTTTTCTTTTTCACTCTGGATATGTAGCAATTTGTAATGAAATATAGCTTGAACGTAACTTTTACTAAATATCAGTGGACTACTTTGGTGCAATAGTGACTCTATTATTTCACTTTACATTTATTGATAACTCAACTGGATCTTACCCCATGACACTTCCTTCCTTTCTTATGACAATGGCCGTGCATGTGACCATGCCTGTGCCTGTGGCCACGATGACCATGTCCATGTCCATGATGACCATGTCCATGTCCGTGATGACCATGTCCATGTCCGTGATGACCATGTCCATGTCCATGATCATGTCCATGTCCATGTCCATGATCGTGTCCATGCCCGTGCCCGTGCCCATGATCATGTCCATGATCAAGTCCATGTCCATGTCCATGATCATGTCCATGATCATGTCCATGTCCATGTCCATGTCCATGTCCATGTCCATGATCATGTCCATGATCATGTCCATGTCCATGTCCATGTCCATGATCATGTCCATACCCACAACCAGGCCCTGGTCCATGTCCGTGTCCATGGTCATGTCCAGGACCAGGACCAGGACCATAACCAGGCCCTGGTCCATAACCGTGGCCTCCACCCCCTCCACAAGGTGGGGGTGGAGGATAGACTGGACCACAGGGCGGAGGAGGGCAGGGTTGGGGTGGGGGAGGTCCTGAGGGACATTGCACAGGGAATCCTCCTGGTTGAGGATACTGGTTTCCTGGTCAAACAAAAGGGTGGGGCTCATCACTTTCTTTCTTACTGTTTACACACTTGATGTCAACTCTTGCTTCTTTAAATTAAATGAGGACGGTTCAACATAAAGGTGAGAATGGGCTTTTAGTAACAATGTAAAAGTATATTGCTGCCACGCCATAAAAAACAAACATGGATCAGTAACACGACATAACGTCAAATATATTGTAAGACATGAAACTTATTGTTATGACGTGATGTTTTCTCTTTTCTCTCTCTGTTACGAGATATTAACAATATATTATTTATCTTAATGTAAGAAAAGTTTAATATTGTAACAAGATACATTGTATATAAATATAACAGGAAAAGGTTCTTGTTACAAAAATTATAAGTTATCACATCAAAACGTGAAAGATTTTTAGATATATTAACAATAAGTTAACATGTTATAATGTGAAATGTTTCATGCTATAACAAGATGAATAGTATATTGTTATACCAGAAAGTGTATTGTTAAAACAAGTTATCATGTTATGCTTTGAAACATTTTTAACAGTATAATGTTTCATGTTACAAGAAATAAGTTGTGATGTTAAAACATGAAATGTTTCAAGATATAAAAAGATAAATAGTATGTTGGTATTGAAGGAAAAGCTTCTTGTTATAATGTGAAAATGTTTGCATGACACAAAAATGCAGAAATCTCTTGTTTGAATGTGAAAAAGATCTTCTTATAACAATTAACTTCACATATTACAATAAGTGGTAACTGACAGTTACAACAACTAGTGATTATTTACCTGTGTTTCTCCCAAACATTTCAGAATTTCAGATCCGAACCCTGAAATGAAAGAAGTGACTGAAACAAAAGTGTGTTTTCTGAATGTTAGAAAACAGACAGCACAGGTCAGAAGTTTTACATCTTGCAAGTAAATACAGACGAGGTGACAGATAGAGTTAACAACAGGAAACACAACCATGGTCAATCTATCAACACACAGACACATTTTATGGTTATTATACCCAGATAGCAGCTCGTGAACTTACTGAGTGCTGGAGTAGAGATCCACAGGCAGATCAATGAACTGAACTCTGCTTTTATATAGAAGCCACACCTCAGCAGAGCCTGAGACATGACTCACTTCGGTGCCATCTGGTGGCAGAATCAGCACCAACACTGTTTGTTATAACTTCAATACAAGTTATAAAAAGCCAAAACAGCCAGCCGACACTTTTCATGTTTTCAATTCATTTATTTATTTGATTAGTGTTTTTATTCAAGGACATACAACCAGTGAAAACTTTGTGGAGTTTACATGTTTTGGACCAAGAACATACAGGCCGGCTTATTGCGTCACAGAGAGCTTTTGTAGGTCATGTGAGATTCTGGTGAAGGAGGATGAACATCCTGCTTCTTTCAAGGAGGCGTCATCTAGTCAGAGTCACTGCTGCTGCTGCTGCTGCTGCTGGAGGAGGAGGAGCAGGAGCTGCTGGAATACTACAAGCAGGACGAAGACAAAGAGGAAAAGTCAATCAGTGATGACATACGATGATTGAACACTTGACAAAAGAGGCAGATTGATTATGACCCTTATTAATAAATGTTATGTTTCTGATCACAGTGTCTTAAGAGTCACTGGTTCACTTCTGGTGTAGAGACGTTAAACCTCCAACAGATACGACTGTGTTTCTAACAACAGATATCCAGATGTGAATGTGTTTAAACAGAATATGTAGTTTATGCCGATAGGAGTCTCTCAATTAAAAAAATAACCAAACAAGTGTTATCACAGCTGGCTAGTTCTGGTAGAGAGATTCAAGTGCAGAGCCAGAACATCAGGAGGAATAAACACCTGGTGTAATATCAGATTCTGCTCTGATCCGGAGCAGGAGAGCTCGGAGATTACTTTTTAACAATTGGGATTAAAACAATGGATTAATCTTCACTCCTATTTATCACCCTGACTGCAGCAGTGATGGCTTTCTTAAGATATTCTGGCATCCAAACAAAATGCACTGTTACCACCAGTAAACCTGTAGATTTCTCTTGGCTTGTACATTGTGGAAGAATATCTGGGATGATGTAACAACTCAACAAAATGTATGTCACAAAGTTGCTTTTGGACGTGCATGAAGAAATCCTGCAGGAACTGCATTTGTATTCACTGCTCTCCCCCTGAATAACTAACCTTTAACACCAATAACTCTGATCAGTTTCCATTTGTTTGGACTGCACAAACATTTATATTTATTGCTTCTCTGAATTCTGAAGAAAATCAGCTTTCTCTCGTGAATGAACTGAACACGATCGGCTCTTACCCCGTGACAGTCCTTATTCTTCTTGTGACACTTGAGGTGCTTGTGGCCAGGCCTGTGTCTGTGTTTATTCCTGCCCCCGGATCCATGTTTCTTTCCTTTCCCGCAGCCACCGTGTTTATGTTTATGTTTATGGCCAGGGCCATGTTTATGTTTATGTTTATGTCCATGTCCATGACCATGTTTGTGGCCATGGCCTCCTTGACAGCGACGTTCTGTAATTAGCCATGAATCAATAATTAGCAACTGCGAATATCAAGTATGTAAAACATATTCAATATAGTTGAAAGAACAAAGAGAGGATGAACCAAGTGTGTTATTTACCGTCGTCGGACATTTCGAAGATCCTGAAACTGAAGGAAAAACAAAAGGTAAACAAACAAATGGTAACAATTCATAATAACATCACTTAATAAATTGTAATTGCACAGTTAATTCAACTTTTTATAGTTATTTTACTGTTAACGATTAATAAAATGCTTTATAAACCATATCGTAAAGGTTTACAAACATCAGTTTGAACTTTATAATTGTCATCATCATTATTATCATAAACATAAGGTGCAACTTTGTAATAAACAACTTTTTAAGAAATGGTTTTGGTGGTTTAACAGTGAAATAATGACTTAACTAAAGTTTGATTAAATATAAATTTCACCAATTATTAACGATGCTTATTTAAAAGTGTTACTGAATAAAAATACACCTGAAAAACATCTTTACAAAACATTTAGGATTAGGAAAACACAAGTGTGAGGCAATTCAAGGTGTGATGAGGACAACAATGTAGTATCAGAGGTGAACTTACCTTGTCTGGAAAGAGAAAGTCCACTGATGCAGCTTTCACCTGCAGCTCCTTTTATAAGAAGCTACACCTGAACCTGAGGCAGCTAATCGCGGGGAAATATCTGCGCTATGCGAGTCGTGTTTCGTGTAACACTAGATTCAGTGTTTGTTTTTACTTCTGCACAGCATGTTCGACACGCCTCTTTGTTGTGAACTGTCTGTTGTTGAACTAGTCTACATGCACAAGTCGCTTCTTTTTTTTTCAGCTATCTGAATTGTACAGATTCCCTTTGAATGTTTTAACTGTGACTCTTTTCCATCATTTTTTAAAAGACTGGTCTCTCAAGGCCTGTTGTCTCTGCTTTTGTGTCTCACGTCAAGTCTTTCAGGAAGTCTTGACTCTTTAGGAAAGACAAGTCTTTAAGGACTGAAGCCGTGAGTCTTAAGTCTTGGGTTGAGTCAAGTCTTAAGGGAGTCAACTCATAAATGTCAAGTCTTAAGTTAAGTCTTTCGGGATTAGAGTCTTTGGTTTGGTCAAATCTTTAGGAAGTCAAGTCTCATATATCAAGTCAAGTTTCAAAGGAGTTTCTTTAGATATTGAAGGATTGGGTTTAGTCAACTATTTTGGGAGTTAAGACTCATTTATCAAGTCTTGAATGACTCAAATCCTGGGTAAGGTCAAGTCTTCATGGAGTCAAGTGTCACATGTCAAGTCGTGTCTTTGGAGAGTCAACAGTCGAGTTCGGTAGAATATTAGGAGAGTTAAGTCTCAAATGTCAAATCAAGTCTTGTCAGGTCTCAAGTCCAGGCGTCAGGGAATCATGTCTCAATTCTCAAGTCGAGCTTGTGGGAGTTAAGACTCAAGTCAAGTTCTGACGAGCTCAAGTCTCAAATCATCACGTCTGAGTTGATTTTAAAAGCAATTAAAAAAAAATAATTTTTGTAAATAATGGAATCTTACAGGTTTCTTGTTGTGGGCGAGTTCCCTCCACAGCTCCATCCCTCAAGACGTGGGAGGAGAGTCAAAACAGGTTTTCTTATCGGCATCTGGTCATGCTTAAGACTCTGAACAATCAGAACCAGTTTTTTCTTCGAATACCTTGTAAGCTCACTATGTGCGTTTGCAGTCATCTGTTTCCGCACCTCAGCTACACAAATAAACAATCTTGTGTTCATGCGACACTCCCGTGATGTCTGACGACAGTTGTATGTTCACTGTAACATCGCTAACATTCACCACCTGCCATATTTATCTTCAAATCAATGAAGCATTCCTCATGAGAACAAAAACACACGTGTGTCAGAGACAGCAGTCGTGATCGAAGGGCAAAGACGCAGGAGCTTTGGTACCTGATAAATTAGGGTATGAAAATTGGTAGAGAGCCCGGCTTCACATACAGTGCAGACTGTGACAGTCCGTATGTTTCTGTCTTTGCAGACGTAACACATTGGACACATTCTTAAAGGTGACAGTAGTAGATTAATGACTGAAAGGTTGCAAGGTTGAATCCTCCCTGCTTCAAGTCCAGTTCATTTTAATACAAGTGTGTACTCCAATAATGTGCAGCCTCAGTGTCAATTCCTCTATTTATGAGTAAAAGGTTGCAGGTTTGTAGACTTTGCACAAGTCAAGCTGGTCTTCCAGAGCTGTGGTGTTGAATAATGGCCAGAACAAATTTTGCAATATACTATGATGTCACAGGGCATTTAACCTCTAACCTTTTGTCGTAACTTCACCAGTTTATCCTGTTTGACATTTGTGCGTCAAATGTTGTTGTTTGAATTCTCGAGTTAAAGCCAAAGATGTGGAGTGTTTAAAGTTCCTTCATGGCGTTTCTGAGGTGTGCGTTCATGAGACTGGGGTCAGATGAGGACACAATGACCTTCACTTATGGCCACCGAAATCTAATCAGTTCATCCTTGAGTCCAAGTAAACATTTGAACCAAATTCGTAGAAATTACGTCAGTGTGGTTCACAAGACAACCTGAAAACATAATGCCTCTGTCATCAGCTAAGAGGCATAAATATAAACTAAAAACATACAAAATGATGATATAAAAAGCTGTTTATGCTGTTTGTTGTGAAGTAAAAGGCTCTTGATGCACAGCAACTTCAGATGTCGTCACACAGACCCGAGCCACGCGACCTCCTCTCCGCTCTGCTTCTTTCCCCCTAGCAACCGTAAAGCCAAAACAAACACTTGTTGCTGCTTGCTATGTTCAGGAGGAGGTGGTGCTGAAAAACGTGTCTCTCACTCTGATAAAGGTTGAAACAACATGTGACATCACTGCTCATAGACCCGGTGTTCAGCCATTCTATTCTCAATACAATAATTTATTTTTCTTATGTGCACAAACCAATAAAAAGTTGAGTTGAGTAAATTCATGCAGGACACACAGACTTAAGATGATAGAAAAATTCTTTATTCTAAATGGAAATGGTAAGGAAGGAGCACGAAGATAAGGCAACATGGACATGAATGCTTTTTATACACTTTCTAAACCAGCCCACATTAACTGGGCGTCTTCGATAGCAGCAGATTATCACAACAGATTTTCAGGGAGTAGCTCTGACGGATGAGCGGTCCTGGAATGTCCACACAGAAAGTTATTCAAAGAATGAAATGTGTTACTTTATCTGCGGCTGTTTGTTTGTTTGCTCAAGTCGTAGACATTTCGATTAATTCATTCCGGCAACCTTTAAAAGGTCGTCACAGCTTCACCTTCCCAGCCAGCGGGCTGCTGGGGTAAAGACTTGAGAAGCGGCCGAGGGCCCAGACCGGAAAGACGTTTCTGTAGGAGGTGTAGCTGATAGCGCAGCTCTTGTTGAACACGCCAGCAATATTCTCCTGGGGAGGGAGAAGAATCACATATTAAAGCTCACGTTTGGGAAATTATCCTTGTTGTAGCTTTAGAGTTGCTAACGACTGATGACTGATCACCTGAGGCCAGTCTCCGTTGGGCAGCTGCCTGTCAATCAGCAGCTGTGCTCCTCTCTCGATGGCCCGTTCATCTGGATGCCTGATCGATACAACAAGAGATCTGATTACATATGAATAACTGATTTTATTTGGATTTGGCAAAACTTTTTTGGTTATATTCAATTTCACTGTCAACTAGTAGCAGGTAAATAAACCATCAAGGCATTTCAAAATAAATAAATAAATAATACATCAAATACAACTATGATGGATGAATGTTAAGCATTGCTTTACCTGACAGCCATGAGGCCTAACAGAGCCCAGCAGGTGTTGTGGATCTGAGATGTGTCGCTCTGCACGTAGCGCCGCTGCTCGCACGACTCGAAGTCCTCCCCCCAGCCTCCGTCTGACATCTGCCGGTCCAACAGGAACTGACAAGCCTTCTGCACCTCCACACACACATCCCTGGTAACAGAGGCAGAGCAGCGTAATTAGGTCTGAAGGCTGGGAGCTCGTGGAAGCCCTGTGTGGCTTGGTGCGCTTGTCATGGGTCAAAAATGATGTTAATGGTTAAGCGATCGGTGTTTGGAACTCTTACTCATCCTTGTAGACGTGACCCATACAAGCGAAGGCTTCGAGGCCAAACCATATTCCATATGTGAAGCACACTCCCCAGGACCTGAGCACGAGCACAAACTGATTAGTTCTTATTACGCATGACCGGTCCATGAGGTAGGATATCAGGTAGTACAACTGCAGTCTCACCCTTCCCAGGAGCCATCAGGCCTCTGTACCTTCCTGCAGTACTCCAGTCCTTCTTTCAGAGTGCAGCTGAAAGATAATAACGAATAACAACCTTCACTTACGACTCCAGCGTTTCAAATATTCCCCCTGAACTTCAACAAGAACTGAGAGATTACAGCTAGGAAACACAATTCCTACAGGAGAGCAACAATATTTAGAGTTTCTCAAAGGATTACATTGCAGTTTTGTGTCGATCGACTGGACCGATTCCAAAACTAACCATCCATTAACACACTGCCAGGCCTACAAATACCGGAATTCCCTTTTACAGTGTGAGTGTGTATGTGTGTGTGGTGCACCTTATCTCCTCAGCACGGTGTTGAGGGTAGACCTTCTGGAAGTGCCTCAGAGCCTGCATCACCGCTGAGGTACACTCCACATAGGTATAATCTATCATGATGTCACCTGAACAGAGACAGAAGGACAGAGATGGATTTCACAACATGCTCTACATCCTCTTTTTAACACAGCAACTTGTGCTTTAGGCTCTTTGCCCTTTTCAATTATAAAGACCCTAATATTGCAACATTTTCCAGATGTTGTAAATGGAAATGTCAGAGTTATTTTTGTCTCCTTGTTTCCCTTTTTCATATCTGCAGGTTGAGTAACTCTCAGGGTCCCCACAGTGAACTGGGAACTTTCACACGCCTGAAGGTTAAATCAAGCAGCAACTTGCATGATGCTGAAGTTACGAAATGGACATTTCCGTGATATCACCTCTGTGTAAGAATGAACAAGACCGAACACATCTGGCAACGACGTACATTAACTGGGTGATGACACAATGGTGTTGGGCAAATGACCTACCGAACACCTCGGACGGGTTGAGCAGCTCCAAGAGTTTCCCTCCTCTCTTGGTTTCATATGTGGCAAATCCACCGTCGGGGTTTTTCATGCTCAGCAGCTACAAGGAGGAGATAGAAACGTGTCAGGTGTACTGCAAGTCTCAAGAAGCCCTGAGATCCCAAATTGATTTGAAAAAAACATTATTTACATCTCACACAGTCGATCAAGTGCACCAACTACAGACAGAGGTGTGTGCTAACACTTTTAGCTTAAGCCTAATTTTTACTACTGCGTAAAGTGCTGTACGTAGGTCGCGGAGAGCCCTCTACGTAGTCGGAGAGCCTCTCCGTCGTCTCCGGCGGCACGAAATATTTTTTTAAGTGTCCGTCACTCCGTCAAGCGACAACGGAGATGGCAAGGGCTACGATTGGTCAGCAGTCTTGCAGCTCGTAGCGTTTCGGTGATGACGGCAAGGGCTACGAATGGAAATTGCATTGCGTATCCGGCACCACGACGGAGAACTATGAGGGCTCGAGGGGTCTCCGTGGTTACGCAGTTGGATAGCGCATTACGCAGTTGCAGAAGTGTAACGCTGCCTTTAGTATCTACAGGAAAGATTTTGGCTGAAAAAAGGGTGTAAATAATCAATTTCGGGATCTTGGGGCTTTTAGAGACTTGGATTACACTGGATGAGCTGTATGAAGCTATTTTATGTTTCTTTGTTGGCTGTTTTTTTAATGTTTGAAGCAAGTCTCCATCTGCTTCAGTTGTTTAAGAGAATGCTGCAAAGCTGTTTTGCTGTGAAGCTCCAGGAATGTTTTGTGGATGTTGAAACTTCACCGATTTTCCAACAGCATGAGGGTGATGTGGAAGGTGGGTGGATTTTATTACCTTCGCAAAGGCTCGAGCTAGATGTTTCCTCCTGTTTTCAGTCTTTGCACTAAGCTAACTTGTATATGGCTGTAGCTTCATATATAGATACACGCAGATAAAAGAGTGATCAATGTTCTCGTCAAATTCTTGAGACATTTCCAGTGTCGACCTGTTCCTTTAGACCTGTCATGTTATCAAAATATAACCTCTGCAGCTTCATGTGCAAAAGAAACATTAACCATGTGAGTATGAAGCTCAAAAAACATTCTTTTATTCGCCACGTTTATCTCACCACATTGACGGCATCATAAAGGCGCTCTGAGGAGACGGACTGGTCGATGGAGGGACAGAGCTCCTGCAGCAGCATCACTGACTTCAGGCCCTCGGCCGTGCAGTCGGCCACGATCCAACCACAGTCACGGGTACTGAAGGGGAAGCCTCCCTGACAAGAAACAATAAGCAGGCGTCATAAAAGAATGCATGAACAGGCCAGCACGCTAAGAAATGTTCTTTTGTGTGTGCTATTGTGTAATGTAGGTCGCACCTTGTTCATCTGTCGGTAGTACTTCTGGTACTCAGGAGGATTCTCAGGTATCTGTAAAAGTGGAAAAACTAGTCAGACATAAGATTTCCCTTTCATGAAAGCAGCTCATATTACACTGTTTTGATAAATAAAACACTGAAGCTAAATACTAAATAACATTTACCTGTGTGATGGTGAGAAACTGATGGGCATCTTTGAGGCACTGGGCTAGTCTGGGGTTGTCCTGCGCTCCTGCCTGAAAGACCCCAACCAACAACTTGTTATAATCAGCTACATGATATTAGCTACTTTTATATAGTAGTAGAGTAAATAATGACAATAGAGTTGCTCATCACATCCTTTCAATAAGGCTTGAGAAGTGGGAATGACTCTCTGGCCCAGTTTTAAGAAGTGATTTAAAAGATGTTACTGATTCTGTGAGCCTTATCTCCACAGGTAGGTCGTAAAATCACAGGTTAAATGCATCACAAATATCAACCTCCTCCAGCAAAGACATCTCAAGAGCATCAACACAGATCTTGTTACTGATGCTAAAACTCTGTGTTAGGGTCCTACATCTTCATAATATGTAATGGTTGTTGCATTACCTCAAGGAAAGCCTGCACAGCAAAGCAAGTATCCCACAGTTGAGATCCATTGGTGCCCTGTGCACAACAGAAAGTTAAGTCAAACACTCAGATTGTGAATTAAAGCTGACGTCTATGTGTAGGATGAAAATCAAAGGTTTGGAATCAGCAAGCACAAAAGTGTCTTTAGTTTTAAGGTAGATTTCAGTGCATCCGTCTGTTTTTTTAACCTTTACGGACTCCTTTTACTATAAAAAAGCAAAGTTTCTACTCTGAGCTTCTTCTAAAACATGAGCATTTAGGGTCAGACAACATTGTGCACTGTCACTCAGAACACAAATGGGAGCAGTGAACAAACTCTCACCTGCATTTTCATGCCATCTAATCCCAACCTGAAACACAAAGAACCTACTGTTAGATTATCAGTTATGTAACACTTGCAAATACCATTGAATGATTTATTAGTGCTGAATAAACAATTTTTAGGCATGACACATTATAAATCAGAAGATCCAGCACGAGGACTTCACAAGAGTTTCTTTCTTTCAACACCTACAGATGACGAGTGATGCAACAGAAGTTTGTTTTGTTTATTATTTCTTAGAGACCAGCTGACTGACCAGAGGTAGTCGGGGATCCTGGACACATGCTTCTGAAAGATCGGCGAGGACGGACCATCCACATACCAGCGAACCAGCATGTTGATGGTCTTGGAGATCTGAGGAGAAAGGCCCGAAACTTCATGTTCACATCCTCTATTTCTTTTACAGAGTCAGTTTGAATCGGATGTATTTTGTGGTTATTACCGGTCCAATGCTGATACATTTAGTGAAGCTGTCGTCAGCCTGGATGTGTTCATACAGCTCTTTGACAGCCTTTCCTCTCAGCGTGGTGCTGTGGTGGGCTTCGTACACGTTTAACACCACTGCAGGGCAACAGGAACAGAGTCACAGGGTCAGGAGTGATTCACAGAGCAACTTTAAGGGAAACCCCAACTTCACTTCTTCTTATCATTGCAGAAAAACATCTCGTAGTCAAGGAAAGTGTTTTTTTTTTTTTTCCATTTATTACCTCACACTTAACCTTTGAGTTCATTGCTCACCTTCAATCAGGAAAAACATTTATGTGTCATCAGCTTTACCG
This sequence comes from Lagodon rhomboides, assembly GCA_039737535.1. Lineage (NCBI taxonomy): Eukaryota > Metazoa > Chordata > Actinopteri > Spariformes > Sparidae > Lagodon > Lagodon rhomboides. The sequence continues at coordinate 29,335,796 of CM077790.1, read as the reverse complement.
TCAAAAATATTGAATCACTGTTACAAACCTTTAACAAGTATTGTTACCAGTCTGAACATGCTGCCTGTTCTACCGCTACATGCTTCTGTAGTTTCTGTAGGTTTATCAACAAGGTGCACAGTGTGTTGTACGTGGGAAGTAATAAAGTACAGAAGCTTTGTTACTGTACTAAAGTAGATATTGTCTTTACTTTTCCTCCCTACATTTGAACACAAGTATCTGAACTTTCTCCTCCTTACTCATTACTTTAGTTTGAATGCATTTAAGGGGAATTATCGACAGTTGCACGCTGCCCTCCCAACAATCATCATCAGAGAGAGACTGGAACAGGGAGAAAAGGCGTGTTAGTGTCTCATTTGTGCAGAAACCCTGCAGCCTTCTGCCTGGATTTTCATATTTTCTCACTTTGTTGCTGCTCGGGACGCTTTACCAACCCAAAATGTGGCTATTTGACATCCTGGGAATGACACTCAACAATCAATGCCGTGAGCTTCAGTTAGCTTTGCACAGAAATGTCCAGTAGAAATGTCCTTCAGGGGGATACTTTTTACTTGTATAGTACATTTCAGTGCCTGTACTTTATTACTTCTACTGGAGTAAAGATTGTGGGTACTTTTTGCCACCTCTGTGAGTACTTACTGTAGGCGACGGACAGCAGTGTGCTGTGAGGTGTGTACATGTCACATGCTGCCACATTGTTCCTCTGAGCAGGCCAGTTAATGGTGGAATAGTCCTGGACATAAAGCTCCTAAAAACAAAGAGCAACACATATGATGCATACGTATAATCATGATGTATACATATAAATATATGTATTTATATGATATCTTTGGTCTTGTTTATTTTTAGATCGAAAGAGAAGTTGGTTCACATCTTTTTTCCAGTGAGAGACTGTCAAAATAAAAGACAAGCTGCTACATTGTGCCGCTCCTCCTGCATAGTTTAAAGGTGGATCACAGAAAAGGAAAATTCCATCCTGTACACTCCTACACTGATGTACAAGGAACGAGGGATCACAGAACGGCTTGAGGAGTAAGAAAATTATGTGAATCAAATGCTATGGCCTTCACAAACAACAGTTTTTGGAGAAACCGGAGCTCGTGTCCAGAGTTCTGACTTGAATCTACGCAAATATGGAGCACTGAAGCTGTTCATGGTTCCCAGCTCCTTATAAAGCCACAGCATGTTGGGTTTTTCCTTTAATTTGTTAACCACCTGTAAAGTGTCAGTCTGTGATGTTGATAATGACATATTCCAGTTTTCCTTTTGAGAACTTATTTTACTGGTGATGACTTTCAAAACCCTCACATTTTCCAAACTTGCTGCATTCATACACAGCAGCAGAAAGTTGTTCCACTACAAACATCTTTAGAGTTGATAAGTAGTGTGACTGAAGGAAGAACCTCTTGCACAATAACTCTACAAATCTGGCTTTATGTAGTGAGTATGGCGCCCCCTGGTGAGGCGATGTGGTTTCCGCACCTCTCTGAGGCTGAGGATGAGAGAGTCCTCCTCTGCAGCCAGTCTGACGGCATAACAGTAACTCATGGGGAGGTAGACCTGACGACAGTGACACCACAGGGTGGAGGGGTGGGCTGGCATCCAGGTGGGGAACAGCCTGGGACGGACACAATTACAAACATCAGCCCTGAACTGATGCAGAAGGAAAAATGTTCACACTGATATAAATATTTGTTGCACTGTGATGAAAACAGCTGATGAATCTCTGTGTCACCAACTGACAAACATAAACAACAGTCATTCAGTCTGTCCTAAACACTTGATATCTGGTTGTTGCAATAAAAAAAAGGATAATTTATAATTCCGGCATCCAAATACAGCATGACTGAGGTTGGACGAGAAGAATGTCCAACTTACCACATCTCTGGCAGCAGCGTGTTCATTCCCTCCCAACTGTAGACATTTAAAATGGCCAACCAGAATTTACCCCACGAGGGAATCCCCACAGCTCCGCCTGTGCAACATAAAAAGAGCACAGACAGCTTTAGTATGAAGCTATTACCACTGTTAATTAACATGGTTATTACTAAAAACATGTGCTATACCTCAGATTTAATTCAAATGTGCCTTTAGTAAACACAAAGCAGCAACATATTCCCCTTGAATAACTGTGATCGACTGCAGATTTACATATACAAGTTATGTTGCATGTTTATGGATCATTTCAAACTTCTCACCTTTGCTGTGCAGGTTGTTTCTGGCTCGAACCATATCTGGATCATCAGGCTCAACTCCCAGAATCCTTAATGAGGTGTAACTCAGCGCTGTGCCAAAGACGGTCGACTTGTCTTCAATATGTCTGGTGACAAACAAAACAAGATGCTGCCATAATCAGTATTACAGACAGTCTGACCCTGTATGTTTTTTTTCTTTATTTTCTATAATTATCAAAAATTATTATGGCCCTACAATTTGATGATGACAAATTATGCTTGTATGATAGACATTTTTCAAGTTTTGGGGGTAATCTTGGCTGAAATGATACCAGGCAGTGTCCCAACTCAGGAGTATATGTAAAACATGAAATCGTGGTATGCATGGATAATCAAAAGTCAAAATGCTGTTGACTTACAGACCCCAGCCTCCATCTGGCAGCTGAACGGAGCGCAGGTACCTCACCATCTCCTTCTTCCAGGCCTCGGCCAGAGGAATCTTAGCCACATGACATGTGATCAGGAGGCCTGAAGCACAGAAATGGACACCAACACAGTGACATTAAAATATAGAAACACATGCACAAGAACACTGGTGTCGGGACAATGATAGCTGCTGCAGATTACATGGAGGTGGATGAACACGCTTCACCTGGGAGCAGGAAGAGAGGTCCACCATAGTCTCCTGCCCAGTGACCGTCCTCTGCCTGCAGGTGGCTGTAGAAGTGCATCCCTTTCAGAGCTGCATCTACAGCCGTGTGAGCAGCCGGGGAGCCAGACACAAACTTACTCTGTGGAGAAAAAACAAATGATTATAAATGAACACCGGACAGATGTTACACACTTCAGGGCAGCCAGTTTGGTCAGCATTAATCGTAAAAATGAATTGTTTGTATTCTATCTGCTACAGTTTTTGTACAAAGGAATAAGTAACACTTGTCAAACTTTCATGAAGAACAAAAAACACTTAGGAGTTGAAGATTTAAAGCGTACTGTGTCCAATCCCAGAGAATGAGCTTCCAACATGGTCTGCTCTCTGTCCGGGGTGTCCTGATCCTCCACATAGCGCCACGTCTGCCTGCCCTCGTCATTCGTCAGTCTCCAGCGGCTCAGGTCTGTGGCTGGGTCGCTCTTGTAAGGCCCCCCTCGCCTCCGCAGGTGCCTGACAGATACAGCGAGTATGTTAATGTCAGATAATGTGTTTGTACTACTGGATTGGGATTTAAACATTTATGGGAGGGCTGTGGCTCAGAGGTGCAGCCAGCGTCTTGTTATCGGAAGGTCGCTGGTTCGATTCCCCTGGTCTGCATGTTGAAGTGTCCTTGGGCAAGATACTGAACCCCAAACTGCGACTGATGTGCTGGCATGGCAGCCAACCAAGTGAATGTATGTATGAATTACTGTAAATCGCTTTGGACAAAAGCATCTGGTAAATTCAAATTTATAGTCATCAGAGGAATCACAAGACTGTTTAATAAACACTGAAAAGTTCCTTATAGTGATTTTTAAAAAAACAGTGACATCATGTAAACAATCTGGTATTTAAAAGGTTAAAATCCTGTAAATTACTTAATATTTGGTCGTTATTATCAGGACTGATGTTGATGAAAAAATGCAACAGTGAAAGTTAAAAATAATATAAATATATATTAGTTTTTAAGACAATATTTGGTCTGAGGTATAGTGAAGAAGATTATTAAAATAGTATTTTGAATTAGAAAAATTCAAGTAACTATACTACATTTCACTACTGAATTGTATCATCGTTATGACAGAAACTTTTCCCCACCTGACAGAATGAACCTGACTCACTGTAAAGCAAACGGGCACAGCTAGCATACATGTTGACTCAAACTTCAGACGGAAACGTAATGACCATACATCGTTTAAACTACATAATAAGTTGTAGTTTTGGCGCAATTAACCCTTAAATAAAACAAAATACTCACGTTCCCTCAGTCATATCTGTAATTGACAGCTACAGCGTAGAATCCTCCGCTGAACCATATCGATAATTTTCTTTTCAGCCTCTCTAAAGTCTCCGCCCCTTTTGCTCTTATCATGGGAGTTGTAGTTCTTTAAGGGGAGACGGTTCATCGCTCAGTTGCAGCTCACACTGCATTTCCCAGCAGACCTCGCGGTGCCGTCCGAGTGGTTCTCCACATGGAGAGACATGAGCAGAGACCCGGCTGTCCAATCACAAACCAGCTGGGCGGGGAAAGGGGCGGATCTGCAGTGAGGTCCTCCAATCAGAGCGCGATCAGGACAAACACTACACATGTGCTCATTGATATCATGATCCAGCGCTTGTAAACCACTGAATAATAACTGGGTTAAATGGGAGATTTGTGAAAAAAAATGACACTTTTATTCAAAATTAATCAGTTTTCTTTCATTGTGATTAATTATATATGTATTTCTACATGTTTATTGAATGATTGTCTATTAGGAGACACATCTTTTCTGTTTATTGTGTGTGTTTTTGTTGTTATAAATTATGTTAATACTCATTTTACTTTATTGTATTTTCTATAAGGAAGGGGGAGGTCTGTTGTATAAGCCTATTGGCTTCTTGACCTCTCCTGACACATCTCTAATCTTCTAATTATCTGATTTTATATAATCTTATGTGTGTGCAAATAAAATAAAGTAAATAAAATGAAATAAATGTAGCTGGTAAAGACAAATAGTTCCAAATAGTTCTATGTGAGATGAAGACAGAAATCGTCTATTGTAAAGATTTTTTTGAAAATTACCATTATCAGGTTTGTGGGAAAAAAAAGACACAAATGAGTTTATTATATTAAGACATTTTTCGATTTATACATGCAAAATTGATGGTACAACATCAAACCAAGAGTAAAAATCTAAATCTTTGTACAAACTAAGACCTTGAATCACACTAAAACAATAAGTCACACACTGTTGAAATCAGTTGTCACTCAGTGTGAACCACATGTACCACAAGTCATCTATCAGATAAGTACTGTGATGTCTCGTATTTTCTCCAGGTGGTGCTCTTGTGTTTCTTCAGCCATGATAATAAGGAACAGGAATCATTGTAAATACACTGAAAGATGCAACCTCCCAAGAAGTCAGTTTGAATGATCGAAAAAGCAAAAATGTCCAATTGATCATTTGAATTGTCAGATAATCTTTATCATGTGTTTTTGATCAGTTGATTAGCTGTGGAAAAAGCAAAAATAAGTACTTTCTGCAGATTTCTAGTTTTGTCCAGCAAGAAACCCAAATATGTTGCTGTTGTCTTCAGCGATTCAGCTCTTTCACCATGTGTCCGTCTTTTTTGGTGCTTGATCGGTCTGTTGCCAACACCATATTGTCAATACCCATTTAATGCACTACACTGCCAGATATTCGTACTGTTTATAACATACAGAACACAAAATAGTGGAGATATCTATCTATCTATAACTTATCAAGCTGGGGGCTAAAAATGAAGGACAATAAAAGTTGCTGGATTAATGTCTTGGTAACTTTTTATACTAATTAATACTGATTAATAATGACAGCAGGATTTTTTTTTAGTTATCTGGAAATTCAAGCATGCACGTTCAATATATGATATAAGAGTTATATAAACATATTCATATAATCAATGAAATGTGATAGAATATGTTGCCAATATACTGTACATTAAATAAAAGGGAAGGTATCTCTATAGATAAATGTAATTTTTGTACATGAACCGTGGCAATGATCGATTGGTGGTATTGATGAGCATAATGAGAGTTCATGTGTTTTCTAAAAAATGTAATTGGAATAAAACAAAAAATAATTTCATAATGAAATCATAATGCAAGTTGGAGCTCAGTTCACTGTGAGGAGTCTCAGTGTGACTCAACCTGCAAATGAAAAAGGGGAACAAATATTAACGTGACATTTCTGTCTCCTTTCAACATTCTTTTTCCTTTTGTACTCTGGATGTGTAGCAATGTTATGGTCATTTCAATAGAACACGTTTACTCACCGGGTAGCTTCATGTTTCCCTGGTACTGTAAAAAGGGGATGCAGTGTGTGTCGTGAAATGTGATGTTTAATATTGAGGCTGTGTAACCTCTGTCTCCTATCGTGGCCCCCTAAGACTTCACCTCCAAAGGCCTGACTTCAGACTTGACCTCTTAAAAACTTGACTTGACACTTCGACTTGACCCACTGAAGACTCGAAGCCTGAGACCTTTAAGACTCGGCTTGACATTTGAGACTTGACTCACAAAGACCTGACTTCAGAATTGAATTCTTGACAACTTGATTTGGCATTAGAGACTTTATTGCCAAATACTTCACTTTGCTTGAGATCCATGAAAACTGATGTCCTTAAGATTTAATGTTTGACTCCTTGATGACTTGACATACGAGACTTTAGCCCCAAATTTGGAGACTTTACCCTAAAAACTTGACATGATGATGAAGAAGAAGAAGAAGAAGAAGAAGAAGAAGAAGAAGAATGTAACATAAAGCGTTTTGCATTTTGTGTTACAACACAGAAATCAACACATTCATACTCCCACACTTGTGTTTCCACCAGTGCAATGTGTGGAAACATATCCTGATATGTGTTCAAAGTAGGACTTTAACTTGTAACAGAGTATTTTCACAGAGCAGTATTAGTACTTTTACTTAAGTGAAGGATCTGAGTACTTCCTCGTCAGCTGCCTGTTCGCCCCGTGTCTTCCTATAAATGCAGAGCCAGTTCACTGGTGTGTCTGTTGATCTGCTCTCCGGCGCTCAGTAAGTTCACTAGTAGCTTTCTGGCCATAATTATGTGATTAGGTGATGTCTTTTTTCAGTCATGTCAGACACAGTTTTACAATTCTACATTATATAACATTTCATGTTTTACAACTGCTTAAATCTGCATTTTTCGGTTCTTTTCTTCTCATGTTAAGATGGTGTTTGGGTTTTATTTCAGGATTTGGATCTGATCTGAAAATCTAAAAATGTCCGGGTGTCCAGGTAAATAATTTACCTGTAATTGTCTTTGTTCATTCTCAGTCTTTTCACTCTTACTAAAAACCCACGCTTGTCCTTTTTGTGAAAGTTTCATAATTTAACTTTGAGTGGCAAAATCTGACGTCAAGTTTGGACAAACTGAAAGAGAAAATTGTGTTTCCCACCCCTTTTGTTTGACTAGGAATGTCAGGAGGAACGTCAGGACGAATGCCAGGAGGATACCCAGGAGGAACATCAGGAGGATACCCAGGAGGAACATCAGGAGGATACCCAGGAGGAACATCAGGAGGAACATCAGGAGGAATGGCGTGGGGAAAGCCAAGAGGATTCCCTGGAGGATACTGTATGCCCCTCCCTCCTCCACCATGTATTCCATATGGTCCAATGCCTTGGGGGTATTGATGATGTCACTTGGGTCCTGAGGGTAAGATCCAGTTGATTTATTGATCCATGTAAAATGCAAATCATTGGTACCTTTTAAAGTTAATACCGTTGAACAGTCCACTGACAATCAGTAATAGTTACATTTAAGTGGTATTGATTCCACTTATGCAATAAATAAAACTGATAACACTCAGTTATCAGTTTATAAGAGACACCTTGCCAAAACTGATGCAGTCTAATACGGATAAGTGTCCTGCATTAAATCCTCCCTTTGTGAATGTTATACATTAAAAAAAAACTTAATTAAGTGACTAACTGACATGTCTTTAGGAAATTAAATGTCAAAATTTGTCTCTGCTGTCGTCCTCCAACAGCTCCTGCAGCATCGACTGATGAAATGAAGACTTCTGGATGGGAAAAGAAACAAGACCAGTTTCATCCTGCTTTCTTTTATAATATTAATCAGTTTATTTAGCCACCTAATTTTAAAACGTGTCTTGTGTGACACATTGTACGTTTGAAGTATAAGATGCTAATCATATTCGTTCTCTTGTGATTTACAGCTACTTCACCTCTGTCACCTCTACAATGCCATCTCTATTGTTTTTAGTTGACCTCATTGTTGCCAATTATTTTTGCTAATCAATCAAAACCAAAAATGGTTTTACTATTTTCTGTTGTAATGGTCCTTTAAAAGGATTCAAAGCTGTCCTGGGAGCTCAGATCTTTACATTATGAAGCTTATGAATGAGATCAAGTCATATTTAGGCAGAAATCACCTTTCATTAACTGTATTTGGTCTTCAATCAATTTTTGGCAGGTGAAAATGCCCATTTTGTGTTGTAATGGTCCTTTAAAAGAATTCCAAGCTGTCCTGTGAGCTCTAGTGTTTATAGTATGAAGCTCATGAATGAGATCAAGTCATATTTAGGCAGAAATCACCTTTCATTAACTGTATTTGGTCTTCAATCAATTTTTGGCAGGTGAAAATGACCCATTTTGTGTTGTAATGGTCCTTTAAAAGGATTCAAAGCTGTCCTGTGAGCTCAGATCTTTACATTATGAAGCTCATGAATGAGATCAAGTCATATTTAGGCAGAAATCACCTTTCATTAACTGTATTTGGTCTTCAATCAATTTTTGGCAGGTGAAAATGCCTATTTTCTGTTGTAATGGTCCTTTAAAAGGATTCAAAGCTGTCATGTGAGCTCTAGTGTTTATATTATGAAGCTCATGAATGAGATCAAGTCATATTTAGGCAGAAATCACCTTTCATTAACTGTATTTGGCCTTCAATCAATTTTTTACAGGTGAAAACTGATTGAAAACTGCAAAACACATCCAAACATGGGAAGCAAATGCTATGTATAGTGCCCAGATCAGATAAAAACAATGCAGAGTCACGAGGATCATTGCAAAAGTTATCATATCTTTATTGAAAACCCACCAATAAATCATATTCATTATAGTCTAATTTCCGAAGACAGGGCTAAACAAAGTCATCAGACATACCAAGCACAGACACGTATGTCACGTAATTGCCATGTCTGATTTCGCTACAAACTACACTTCTTTTTGTCACAGTTGTAATAATTAGCCTACATAACAACAAACGTTAAACTTTCGAAGACACATATGACCGATTAATCTAGAGAAAAGCAGACGTTTTTGCGCTACCGCTCAACGGGCTGCTGTGCGCGCTCCCGCGGCCTGTAATCAGATTCTGGCAGACGATCACTTTTTGGCACGACACCGGTCCACCGCGGCTGGATCACCGTGATCCACTGGTCTCTGCCTCCTCCTGCACTATCTATGTAGTCTATACAGTCACATTGTTTACGTTGTGTGTTTTACTCAATCCTGTCACACACACAACATGACCGCGGTACCGGCAGAGTGACTGACAGGCTCGTTATTTATGTGCAGAGGGACGATCGTAACAGCACCTTCGTCCCGACAGTGACTCCAACTTAACCCTAACTTGCACCTCTCCTGAAAAACTCTGACATATCAAATTTTAGGATGTGTTAGAGGACTAATTCATCTGTCTAACCATCATAACTATGACACCTGAAACTGTAAACACAGCTGATTAACCCACTTAAAAAAAAAAAATCAAAAAAAAAAAATCGAGTTTTTATACTTTCCGACGCTGAAAACAGGTTCTTGAATGTAACTCGGTCAAAGTGAGACTTATCCTCAAGATTTTTTTGCAGTTCTGTTAGGTCATGCATGCGTGGTGTACATGCTGTCTAAGTTAGACATGAAATATTGTGCAACTTCATCTAATCTCTGTTATGAAAGCAGCTGACATCAACAAGGTAACGTTACACAACAGTGCTGAGCGGACTTAACGTTAGTTACTATGCTGCTAGCTAACAAGTTAGCCAGCTACAATAGCGATGTGACGATGTTGTTGGTTCGGACCTACGTTACATAGAGTAACGTTAGAAATACCAGTAATGACTAATCAACTCACATTTTCTTTCTTTCTTTTTAGTCCTGTCCCAAATAAGGGCTTTAAGTTGAGTTGTTGGCTCCTTTTCATTTTTTTGCTGCTGTGTGTCAGTGACAGTCTGTGTCTGTGGGCGCGTAGTGTAGCTGTGGGGGAGGGGGCTCCCGCGCAGTCAATATGCACAGGGTTTCTTGTTGTTTTGCAAGAGCCTACTGTTAGTTTTCAAACTGTAAAAAGTGGGGGGGACAAAAACATGATTTTTTTTGGGGGGGCATGTCCCGCCTATGCACCCATGTATCTCTCCGTTGCCTTGAACAGGCTGTGTGCTGCATAATGTAATGCAATTCGTGGTCCGAATTTCCCGCGCAATCCTGCCGACGTGACGTTAGATGACGCAGAATGCGCGTCCTCGATGGCTTGGAAACAGGAAGAAGACAAGCGCGGTGGACCCAAACTAGTGGTTGGGTAGTAATGGATTCTGCTACGGCCAGAAAACGACCCACCACCACACAGAGTCCACTAAAAAGTCATACTAAGAAGAAAACAAAGGTTTTATCAGCGACAAGTCGTGAGTTGAAACGAAATTACGACCAAAGCCGGCCGGCACCCGAATAAACATCGGATACGCGTTCGGCTCATGGAGGCAGCTTCAACTTGAACTGGGACTGAAAACAGATGCTGACATGGCTCATTTCCTAGTGACCAGGTAAGAAAACATTACTTTTCATGTTTAGAGCTTGATTTGAAAATCATATGAGATCACGGAGGACTCGGAGTGACCTAACGTGCAAAGTAGCATTAGCAGCTAACATGTAGCTTAGTCCACCGCTGTGTAACACTGAATAGTTACAGACTGCGCATTTTCCACGGTCCTTTAGTCTGAAATCGAATAGTTAGAAATATGTCCCTTTATATACGGGACCGAAAGCCAACCTGTTAGCAGCTGGCTGTAGCTACATGCTAACGGTTTGTTTGTGTCTGTGTAGTAACATTAGCCGCTAACACACATCAATCCCGTATCAGAGACGATATGACAACTGTCATTTTGCTGAATGAATGTGTTAATGTTGTCAAAGAAATATACTAAAGTTACTGTTAACTGCTGTTCGCAGTTGTAGGCTACCAACGTCATTCCGCGGAGGTCTCGCAGTAAACAGTCACGTGAACAGCGAGTAAAGAAATAACAGTCACAGCATCAGCTGCACTGCTGTGAAGAGTTCATGCGCGCTCCCATGCCGGCTTGGCTGATGACTGCTGTGACCCTAATGGCCGTCGTGTCACTATTGAGTCTTATTTCTTGATCCTGCCCCATGTCCCTGTAAGCTCTAAATCTTCGTTTTTTTGTTGAAACAACATTATCAAACAGGTACATAGCACAACAAAAAGAGTCTGAGAAACAAGAGTGCGAGACTGAGTAGAAGACAGCGAAGAACAGAGAAGTTAGCATGTCCAAGCTAAGAAGGTGGATAGTAGGAGTGTGCTTCTTACTCAACAGCGTCATGCAAGTTTTTGCTGAATTAGGATCTCAGTGTTACTTAACCTGCAAACATGAAAAAGGGAAACAGGGAGCTTAATATTAATGTGACCTTCTGTCTCCTTTCATCATTCAAACCGTCTGAAACTTTCCTCTGTCATCTGGATATGTTGCAATGTTATTGTCATTTCAGTGGAAAAGGGCAGAGAACCCGATATCATCATGGGTTCCTTGTTTTTTTTTGTGTGTTGTGAAATTTAGAGAGGAGAACAGTGTGTTTTTAAAGTTAAGTCTATCAGATAAAATAAGGCAAAAAAGTCAGAAAGTGTGTCCATGATGTCTTATATCCCTGCACTTTCTGCACTATTTGCATTTAAAGTAATGTTTTTTTGTAGTTTTGTCTTAATAGGATATCTTCAATTAAATGGTAACTCCATCAATTTTACACATTAAGGTGTGTTCTTGGGGACTACTACTCTATACGTGGAAAAAGTTGTATAAATCCTTTTGTGGCTCCAGAAGAATGAAAAAAAGATGCAAAAGAGCATCGACCTCAACTTCATACATATAAAATGGTCAACAACAGGTGATTAGGTAGAAAAACGGCCTATACAAGGAGAAAATTGCATAAAATGACGCATACTTTCATAATTTCCAAGCTTAGAGGGCATATCATGCAGAGGCTCAGGAGAGACAGGAAAGAAGAGAGAGTAGGTTTTCTGTCTTCACAATCACTCATTGGTTGTTGTAGGCCACAGGGCGGGCATAAAAGCTCCTAACTTGTTAAATGAACTGTAAATCAATAGGTCAGAGTTTGGCAGCCATCTTAGGTTACTTGCAGTTGCAGTTTAATGGCATTTTGAGTTGAAATAGTGGAGTTGTTGGTAAGATAAAAGCATGCGCTATCGCAGTTCGACGCTATTTGGTTGCCATTTACTCATGGAATACTGTGCTTCATACTTAACAGTTTTCTGAAAACGATCCACTGGACGTGTAGGAATAAAAGAAGACAGCTTTTGTTGGAATTTGATACACTACTGAAACACCCAGACACTTTGATGAATTGGTTATAGGGTCACAGTGCTTGACCAGTGGTCTGCTTTTGAAAACCTGGGGCCTATATCACCCACAATGCAACAAAGCAACTAAGTGACATCACTTGAGGCAATTTATTAGATTACATGCAGCTCCCTCTGGACCGACAAAAGGCTTTATACTACTTTCTTTCACATATGCAGTAATGCAGCTCCCCAAGACCTGTAAACAGCAAACACTTAAATGTGTAAAACTGGTGAAGTTACCCTTTAATGTATTTTGCATTGGTTTGCATTCAGCCAAATATTAAAAACAGAATGGAAATTCAAGTAATTTAGACAAACAGTTCCTCACAAGACATGATGCTGATCAATTCTATCAGAATTTCTGAATTCTCATAAACCAAACAATCGATTAATAGAGAAAATACTGAGCAGATAAATTGATAATGAAAATAATAATTAGTTGCAGTCCTATAGAAAATATTTCATAAAGAGCTCCATCTCACCCAACTGCAACAGTAAAATCCTGCTTTTACATTAATGCATCAATACATTTTTACTTGTAGTACTTTAACTATATTTTCAATATCATGCTTTCATATTCTTTCAATGCAGGACTTTTAACAGAGTATTTAATTTAATAATTTTTTTTTTACAAACTCTTAAGTCTTATTAGTACTTTTACTTCAGTAAGGGATCTGAGTACTTCCTCCTCCACTGCCCGTCCGCCCCGTGGCTTCCTATAAAAAGAAGAGCCAGTTTACTGCTGTGTCAGTGAATCTCCACTCCAGCACTCAGTAAGTTCACTAACTTTCTACATTTAACAAAACACACTGTCTACAGTGGACTGCAAATGCTTTCTTTCGCCATAATTTAGCACATTGGTTTTTAAAACTGCTTAACTAATTTTTTATCGAAAAAAGTTATTTATTTTCTCATGTAAAAACAGGATTTCTGTGTAATTAAGTGGCTTCTTTCATTTCAGAGTTCACGTTTGGAAATTCTGCAATGTTCGGCTTTAACATCACCAACAGGGGTAAAGAAATCACTTGTTGTAACTGTCTTTTGTTAATTTTCAGTCTTTGTCACCTATACTGAAACACTATGCAAACTGTCTATTGAATTGTTTGCATGCTTTTTGCAAACTAAAAAAAAAAAATGTAAGCCTCATTTCTTTTGTTTAAACAGGACACCAGTATCCCTTTGGCTGTTATCCTCAGCCAGTGCAAGGAGGAGATCCTCACTGTCCACCATGGATGGAACAATGCAAAACCTCTGATACACAGTCCTGTTTTCCACCTGTTTGCTGTCCCGCTGTAGCCCCATCTTTTGGATGGTATGGACAAGGACCTAATTGGGGGTATGGATGGAACTTTGGTCCTTGGTTTGGTGGAAGTGGACAGTTTGGTGGTAGTGGACAGACTGGTGGCAGTGGACAGTTTGGTGGCAGTGGACAGTTTGGTGGTAGTGGACAGACTGGTGGCAGTGGACAGACTGGTGGTAGTGGACAGATTGATGGTAGTGGACAGACTAGTGGCAGTGGACAGACTGGTGCAAGTGGACAATTTGGTGGTAGTGGACAGACTGGTGCAAGTGGACAATTTGGTGGTAGTGGACAGACTGGTGCAAGTGGACAATTTGGTGGTAGTGGACAGACTGGTGGCAGTGGACAGACTGCTGGAAGTGGACAGTTTGGTGGTGTTGGACAGACCGGTGGCAGTGGACAGTTTGGCGGTAGTGGATGGGCTGGTGGCAGTGGACTCTTTGGTGGCAGTGGACAGTTTGGTGGTAGTGGATGGGCTGGTGGCAGTGGACTCTTTGGTGGCAGTGGACAGACTGGTGGTAGTGGATGGACTGGTGGCAGTGGACAGTTTGACAGTAGTGGACAGTTCAGTGGCAGTGGACCGACTGGTGGTAGTGGATACTTTGGTGGTAATGGATACTTTAGTGGTTATGGGCAGACTGGTGGCTTTGGCCCTTTTGGTTGCATTGGGCCCTTTGGTTGCATTGGCCCCTTTGGTGGCTTTGGCCCCTTTGGTGGCTTTGGATATTATGGTGGCTGTGGACAGACTGGTGGCAGTGGACAAACTGGTGGCAGCAGACAGATTGGGGGCAGTGGACAGACTGGGGGCAGTGGACCGACTGGTCCCAGTGGACCGACTGGTCCCAGTGGACCAAGTGGCAGCAGAGGACCAACTGGCAGCAGACCGACTGGTGAAAGCGAACAGACTGGTGACAGTGGACAGATCGGAGGCAGTAAAGAGACCGGTGGTGGTGGAAAGCTCAGTGGCCATGACCAGCGTGGTGGCAGCGGACCTGCTGGTGAAATTAAACAGGAAGATAAACCAAAATTGAAGCACAGGCACAAGCTCGGCCACAAGCACACCGAGTGTCACAAGAACGGGACAGAGTGCAGCGGGGTAAGATTCAACAGTGTTGAATTCAGTGACAATTCAGAGAAACATGAAGCATTTTTACATTTTACTCAGCTATACATTTATCTGACTTCTACTGGCAGATACGTTACAGATTAAGATTTTAGCACACATTTGAAGAGCTAATAAAACATTTTCGACCCAACAGTATGTAAAAGTACAGTTTTTTTTTGCAGCCTTTCCTTGTTCTTATTTGAATAATTCAATTAAATGTTAACAATTTTGATGTTTGGACTTTTGGTTGAAGGCAAAGATAGTAAATGTGTTGACAGCAACACTGTGCTCAGCAAGGAATTTTCATGCATCAGAGTATTTTAAGCCTGAAATATCACCTCCTATTAAAGTTTATAATGTCTATCTATTCAGTGAGTCAACCATGTTCCACAATCCTTTTGCATATAAAATATAATTAAATGCTTCTTACAGAGAATACTGGTATGTGTACTCACTGGACAGCTCTAGTCATAACTGACTGACTGTTTTTTCTTTCATGTTCATATTCTCTGTAGTCCTCCAGCAGCCCCTGCACCAGTGACTCTGAAATATGAAGACTCTTCGACAAGAGAAGAAGGAGGAGGAGGAGGAAGTTACAACCTGGAAATCTTCATCTTCGACTCAACAATCACATATGACCTAAAGAAGTTCTTTGTAACTCAAAAGCATTTATATTCTTAGTCCAAAACATAGAAAACTTTGAGTTTTCACTGACTGTATGGCCTTGAATGAAATACTTGTGTAATAAATGAAATGTAGACAGAGATGGTTTGGGTCACTGTGTTGGGTGGGGTTTGGGTGTGATATTGGCTCAGCGTCGATAACACCAGTAGATGGTGCCAAGACATTTTCAAATATTTTGAGTGTAAGAGACACATATCTTAGAGTGGATGGTATCAGTGATTAATTTTGACAGAAAACAGAACCAGACGTCACCCTATATGCTACAACTTAGTTCAGTCCAATATTGTTGTTTATCTGGTGCCACATGGCAACAAAAAAATGTATGAATAATCATTAAGTGTAGCAAGATTTTAAGAGTATATTTGAAAACCTAAAAAAGTTTTTTTTTTTTAATGGGAGTTCAACCTCTGCCCCTGATAATGGGCACTGGATTGTTTCTGCTGTTTTCTACAACAGTTTATTTCTACAAAATATGGCATTTTAGGGTTCACTACTGCTTAAATCTGCATTTTCAGAAAAATTAATGTTTTTATGTTAAGGGGGACTTTTTGTGTAATCGAGTGGCTTCATTCATTTTAGCATTAGTTTGATTATATTGAAATCCTGTGATAATTATTATTATTATATTTTTTTATTTTGTCAAACTACCATTTTCAAACCACCACCCAAAAATAAAATAACTTTTAGTGACCTGGACCGAGGTGAGAGTAGATTACATGTGTGCAAGTCACAAGCAAAGTCTTTGAGCAAGACTTTTCATCCTTATCACTCTCCATCTGAATTAAGGGCAAAACTGTTACTACAACAACAAGTTTGTTTAATGGTCTTTGTGTCGCAGCTTCAAAATCTGTTGTTCTTTCAGGAACCTGTGACAGTGTCACTTCACACCTCGCAAGTATCTTTTCAGGCTCTTTAATGTGAAACACTGTGACCAGCTCAGAGTGTTCTTGGCAGAAAAACAGTTAGATGCTAATTTCAATTCAAGTTTCCAAAACCTCTTTTGGACCTGCCAAAGTAGTGCTTCCCCCTCTTAAGATTCTTTTCAGAAATTTTAAAGGGTCAACAGTGTTACCTGCTCATATTCTGGGCTGTTTGACTCTAGCTTGACAATTTCATATATGTAGTGGCCTTCCTGAGTGAAAAACAGGTGGATGCAAATTTCAGCATCCGACTCTTATGTTTCTTTTCAGACGCTTTTAGGGGTAAACCCAGTTGCCTTCTGGTTTTGTAGTTACGCTGATGACACACATTTATACCTAACCTCGTCTTGTGGAGATATGGTTTAATAACATTACATGTATCCATGAATGTAATGTTAATGTGCTGTTACTGTTGCAATGCTTCTTCTAAATTCAATAGTCACATTACAGGCATTGATCAACATGTGATGTAGTTATTTGTATTTCAAAAATAAGTTCTACATGCCTTTTCATGCCCACTTGTTAACATCGTCTGACCTCTCATGATATCTGTGACCACACCAGATCACTTCACCAGGCAGCGCCAAATTCAGTACATTCAGGTCAGAAATAAAAAATAAACATTGATTTTTGAAACGGCCAGACTGTCTACTTTTCCTACCTGGCTCAGTTTAGTTTAGTTTTTTGCTGTGTGTTAAGCTCCCAAGGACAGATGAAGATGATATGTTCTAAGAATATGATATAATTTCAAAACATCATTATTACTTTATGATCAATTAATCACTTTTTTGATCAACGGAGTAGCTGTCAAGGCTATGAAATGTCAGAGAAAAAGTTAAAATGCCCTTTGCAAGTCCAAGATGATGTCAGGACATTTCTGGTTTTGTACAACAAAAAGCACAGTACCCAAATATGTTTAATCGACGTTGATATAAAACAGAGAAACACCAAACTGTCATTCAACATTCAAAAGAAGCTGGAAAGAGCAAATTAATTTTGTTTTATGAATGATCTGAATGTTTAATTGATTGTTAAACTTAATGCCAATGAGGTCAAATAAAATAGAGAATAAAGAGACGAGGCACTGTTGCTTAAATGATGAGCAAAAAGCAGTTTAATGTTGTTAATCACAAGGGAACAATTATAATCACTGTGTAATTCATCAAAAGCATAGTATGTCGCACAAAAGACATGATTTAAAGGTTAGATTAATTGATGATTATTTTCATTAAAAGAAGCAGGATGATGGTGTCTGGAGGAAAATGGTGTTGTTTCTCCTTCCATTCATACATCTTTATCTTTTCAGAGGCGCTGCTGCAGGAGCTGCTGTAGAATGACAACAGAGACAAACATTGATATTTAATTCAATAAAAACATGTAATTTAGTCTATTCATTAAATTTCACCAAAATCTGAACATTATAACCTTGATTAAGGGAGGATTTATGGCAGGGCTCTTCTATTAGACTGCATTAGCTTTAGCTGGTGGATCTAATAAACTGACAACGTAGTGTATTGCCTGACAGGAAAAAGAAATAAATGTAAAAAGAGAACACAGAAAAATGTTTCAAGTGATATTTTACTAGCTAACTAGTTTGATTTTATCGCATACAGGAAATTAATGAGACTTAAATGTAACTGTTACCGATTGTCAGTGGAACAACGCTCAGTATTTACTTTGGTACAGTACACATTCAAATATTTGCAATGTACATTTATCGATAAATCAACTTGATCTTACCTTTACTGCTCAGGACCCTAGTGACATCAACACCCCCAACCCCTTGGTCCTCCAGGCTGTCCTCCTGGCATTGGCCCTCCTGGCATTGGCCCTCCTGGCATTGGCCCTCCAGGCATTGGCCCTCCAGGCATTGGACCTCCAGGCATTGGCCCTCCTGGGTATCCCCAAGGGTATCCCCATGTTCCTTGAGTTCCTAGTTAAACATAAGGGGGATCATCGTTTTCTCTTTTTCTTTGTACAAACTTGAAAATTCAGTGAAGAACATTTGACAGAAAGGGTTAGGATGGAATTTCAGTAACAGTGAAAACTAATGAAATAACAAAAGACAGTTACAACAAGGCTTTTGTTTTTACCGCTGTTAGTGATGTTATTGCCGTACATGGTTGAATTTCAGTTCAGATCCAAACCCTGAAATGACAGATGCAAACAACACCCATATTCATATGAGAAAGATAAGAACATATTATCACATATGCAGATTTATGCAGTTGTATAACATAAAATGCTACATTGTGTCAAAAGAAAGCATCTTCTGTTCACTGTGGAAAAGACAGCATATTTGTTAAATATTAGAAAACAGGCAATGCAGGTCAGAAGTATTACATTTTGCAATTAAAACATATAATTATGCCCAGAGATCTACAAGTAAACCTACTGAGTGCTGGATTGCAGATCCACTGACACAGCAGTGAAGCAGCTCTGCTTTTATAGGAAGCCACGGGGCGGACAGGCAGTGGAGGAGGAAGTAATCACATCCTTTACTTAAGTAAAAGTACTAGTACAACTCTGTAAAAATACTCTGTTACAAGTCAAACTCCTGCATTGAACATGTATGTAAGTATAATCAGGAAAATGTACTTAAAGTATCAAAAGTAAAAGTACTACATGTGTTGTCCAACCAATTGTGCAAACCTGACAATGTATGTAAAAAAAATTTTTAAATAACATAAATTAAGTACTTTATAGGAACAGCAGCAATTCTTTACATTTGTTAAGCTGGAAAGATACAAAATAACAAATGATTATCAAAATATTTTAAATAGCCAATTCATTTTCTGACCAATAGTGTTATTTTGTGTCCAAACATTTCAGAACCTTATTCCTCTGCAAACAAGCAAAAGTCTCTATTAGTGTTATAATGGCATTGAGATTTCTAACTTTGATAGAATAACTTTTGATATAAAATGTTGATATGTACTGAATTTTCCATATTTTTGAAGTTTATTGAAAAACATCCAAAATACTTTTCAAATATCTCTTCATTTCTCTCAGCCTGTTACGATGTATCATAATTGCTTTTGTCATACAACCAAAACATGCAAAAACTGAAACATATTTAGTTTACTTAAAGGTACTATTGGTAAGAAAAGCATATTCACTGCATATACACTTGAATATTAATAAATTAAACAAGTGGATATGAACAGAAGTGTCAGTGTCACCAAGTTGAACTTGTATCATTTACTTGAACTGTTGTGAGTCCTGATTCTGACTTGAACTCTGATGACTCTGACTTTCACTGTTTCTCAAGTCTATTTGCTGCCAGTGGGAGTATAGTGTTGGGAGTATGAATGTGTCCATACCTGTGTTGTAACACTCTCAAAATGCAGAACCTTTTTTCTTCTTCTTCTTCTTGTTTGTATTTCTCAAACTTCAGAAACCATTAGAGTTAAAATACGTGAGAACGTTATTTTAAAAATCACTGAAATTATAAACAGAATGTGAACAACAGTTTCTTACATTCTGATGCCCATGTATTGTTTTGCAAAGATATATACTTAAATAAGCATGCTAACCAGCTAGCCCCAAGATGTAAACACCAACACCACATCTCAAGTCTTCAATGAGTTTATTCAAGTCTTTTTGGAGTCAAGTCTTTGTAAAGTGAGGTCTCAAGTCAAGAATTTGCAGTCAACTTTCAATTGGGAGTCTATCATCTTAAAACATTTCTTAGGACCAGACCTTTAACTCCACTTCAAACATTCAGGCGTTTAAGAGACAGAATTAGTGGACAATGTAATAAAAGACTGGAGCTTTGTTGAGTTGGTGCAGGGTGTTGATGAACAATGGTTATGCTCTGCCAACTCTGATAAAGATTAAAACATCATTGGACATCAATGATGTTTTGAGAGGAATCATTTTTCTAAATAAAAGAATTGCTTAAGCAGAACAGTAATATACATTAATTGAAGAAACATCCACTTAGAATTACAGAATAGATTTTTTCTAGGTGTAAATGTTTAGGAAGGAGCTGAGGTCTTTTTTTAGACAGAGATTTCACAGTCTTGATATTAAATGTCACATTTCACAATAAACACAGCATCCTCTTTTTACAGTACCAGGGAAGCACTGTGTTATAAGCCTCTCTCCCCTTTTCTATTGAAATGACCATAACATTGCTACATATCCAGAGTGAAAAGGGGTTAAGTCTACCATCCTCTGAATGTTGAAAGGAGACAGAAATGTCAAATTAATATTTGTTCCCCTTTTTCATATTTGCAGGTTGAGTAACAGTGAGAGTCCTCGCAATGAACTTAGCTCCTTAAAAAAGCTGTACATTTAATCAGGTAGAAAATTGAATGATGCTTTTTCTGTTTTATTCACTTTTAATATTTTATTTTGCAAAGTCATTCATGAATAGCATTAACCTAGTCCATTGCCCCATCCCTTCACCATCAGTGTCAGGGTTATGGGGGAAATTAAAGGTGGACCCAAATGCAGACTCACAGGAGGCAGGATTGAGCGAGCTTTATTCAAACAAAGCTGAATACAAGAACCATCAAAACTAGAAAACCAAAATGGAGTCACCAAGACAAAACAAAGTAGCAACTTAGACTAAGGCAAAGTAACAACCAAAAGCAAAGTACAAATCAAAAGGCAGAAATAAGAAATCAAAATCCAAAACATACCATCAGAAAACAGGAGACACAGGATGGGAGGAAACACAAGGAACTCGAGGGGGACATCACACAGACACCAGCAATGAACTGACAAAAAGTGCAGGGGGAACAAAAACTTAAATACACAGACACACTGATGACTAGAGGAGGAACAGGTGAGGTGAGAGGGGAGGGAAGAGGACAGGTGAGTGGCTAATGAACAGGCTAAGACAATACTGACAGACAGAGGGAGACAAACATGCAAGGAGGTAAGGGAAAACATAGAGGCAAGAACACCGAGGAGACACTGAAAAGACACAAGAGACACAAGAGGGCATGGAATCAAAACATAAGATAAAACAGGACACGAACCATGACAGTACCCCCCGCCTTAAGGGACAGCTTCCAGATGTCCCCAAAATGAGACCAAGATCAGATTCCAAACGAAGCTGGGAGGGTGGAGGGGGGTCTCGGGGAGTGCCAAAGTCCAAATGAAGCAGGGAAGGTGGAGGGGGGTCTGGGGGAGGGCCAAAGTCCAAAATGAAACTGGGAGGGTGGATGCGAGGGCTGAAACCCTCAGGAGGCCGAAGCCTGAAACCCTCAGGAGTGCGACAGTGGGGTCGAAGGTGGGGACCCACTGGAAGCCGACGGCGAAGATAAAGGCTGGGACCCTCCAGAAGCTGGCGGCAAAGATTAAGGCTGGGAACCTCTGGAAGCCGGTGGCAAAGGCGAATGACCTCTGGAAGCTGGCGGGGAAGACGAAGACCCTCTGGAGGCCGGTGGCAAAGACGTAGGCCCTCTGGCAGCCGGCGACAAAGATGAAGGCTGAGACCCTCTTGAGGCCGGCGGAGGACCACAGGGAGTTGTCAGCAAGGGAGCCCATGGTGGACCAATGGTAGTGGTTGGCCTGGGAGCCGACGAAAGACCAATGGGAGCGGTTGGCCTGGTAACCGACGGAGGACCGCTGGGAGCGGTCTGCCTGGGAGCCGACGGAGAGACACTGGCAGCGGTCAGTCTGGGAGCTGACTAGGGTCACTGGCAGGAACCAAACTCCGACCGAGGGGCAGGGACAGGACTCAGCCGGGCCTCCAACCGGGGGGCTGGGACAGGACTCGGCTGGGCCTCTGACCGAGGAACAGGACCTGGTGTCGGTCGGGCCGCCAACTGGGAGCCCCCACCAGGTGTTGGCTTGACCGCCGACATAGAAACACTGGCAGGTATCGGCAGGACCACCAACCGAGGAGCAGGAATAGGCACCGGCTGTTTTTGTCATGGAATAATCATATCTCTAACGCCAATATTGTTTGTACTGCATGTTATAAAAAGTAAGTCACCCTTTTACGGCTTAACATATATGGCAGTGAAGTGCATTTTATGGGTATTGACGTTATATATTGTGTTGCCTACCAAACACAAAGTAAGATGGTGGAAGGGCAAGATCCTATTTGAAAGATTTGAGAAGTTGGAATTACTTTCTGTCAGGTTCTCATGGGTAAGAAGGACTGTCACATCTCATCTAAAACAACAACAATTTTGTATTGGGACATTGTAAATCGAGGGAAGTATGTGGTATCCCTCAGGGCTCATTATTGTGTAAAATCAAATCAATCTTATTTATAAAGACCAAAATTACAATCACATTGCCTAGGTGGTCTTTACAATCTGTACAGTGAACGGCATGCACTGTTATTAGACCCTCAATTTGAGTGAGGAACAATTTCCCATAATAGAAAAAAAAAACATTAATGAGGGAAAAAACCTCAGGAAAAGGCTCAGAATAGCCAGAATACTCCACACCATTGTGTGAGATCGTTCATTCAGTTTCTTGGCAATTTCTTGCATTGGATAGCCTTAGAAATATATATTTTATTTTATTTTTCAAACATTTTGTTAGGCTTTGTATTGCCTTTATTTGCCAAGACAGCTTGAAGAGTTGATAGGAAAGTCGGATGAGAGAGGTGATGACATGCAGCAAAGGGGCCACGGGTCGGAATCAACCCCTCCACCAAATTCTTAATTGTGTATACTCTTATTTATTAAGTTCTCTAATTTTTAATTTTCTTATGATTTAATTATACTGTGACACTTCTATTCTGGAAGGAGCAACTCTAATGTAACCCAGATTCCATTTGGGGATTAATGACAATAAAGAGACAGAGCATTGACTTTTTTATGATGAACAGAAAGAAGTTTAATGTTGTTAATCACAAGGGAACAATCATGTCTAATTCATCAAAATCATAGCATGTCGCACAAGAAACATGATTTAAAAGTTAGATGGTTAAATTAACTGATTATTTTTCGTTAAAAGAAGCAGGATAAAGGTGTCCGGAGGAAAATGGTATTGTTTCTCCTCCCATCTGTTCAGATGTGCTGCTGCAGGAGCTGCTGTAGAATGACAACAGAGTCAAACATTGATATTTAATTCAATAAAAACATGTAATTTAGTCTATCATTTAAATTTCACCAAAAATTGAACATTATAACCTTAATTAAGGGAGGATTTATGGCAGGGCTCTTCTATTAGACTGCATTAGCTTTAGCTGGTGGATCTAATAAACTGACAACGTAGTGTATTGCCTGACAGGAAAAAGAAATAAATGTAAAAAGAGAACACAGAAAAATGGTTCAAGTGATATTTTACTAGCTAACTAGTTTGATTTTATCGCATACAGGAAATTAATGAGACTTAAATGTAACTGTTACCGATTGTCAGTGGAACAACGCTCAGTATTTACTTTGGTACAGTACACATTCAAATATTTGCAATGTACATTAATCGATAAATCAACTTGATCTTACCTTTACTGCTCAGGACCCTAGTGACATCAACACCCCCAACCCCTTGGTCCTCCAGGCTGTCCTCCTGGCATTGGCCCTCCTGGCATTGGCCCTCCTGGCATTGGCCCTCCTGGCATTGGCCCTCCAGGCATTGGCCCTCCAGGCATTGGCCCTCCTGGCATTGGCCCTCTTGGGTATCCCCAAGGGTATCCCCATGTTCCTTGCCATCCTAGTTAAACATAAGGGGGATCATCGTTTTCTCTTTTTCTTTGTACAAACTTGAAAATTCAGTGAAGAACATTTGACAGAAAGGGTTAGGATGGAATTTCAGTGACAGTGAAAACTGATGAAATAACAAAAGACAGTTACAACAAGGGCTTTTGTTTTTACCGCTGTTAGTGACGTTATTGCCGTACATGGTTGAATTTCAGATCAGATCCAAACCCTGAAATGACAGATGCAAACAACACACATATTCATGTGAGAAAGATAAGAACATATTATTGCACATATGCAGATTTATGCAGTTGTATAACATAAAATGCTACATTGTGTCAAAAGAAAGCATCTTCTGTTCACTGTAGGAAAAGACAGCATATTTGTTAGATATTAGAAAATAGGCAATGCAGGTCAGAAGTATTACATTTTGCAATTACATCATATAATTATGCCCAGAGATCTACAAGTAAACCTACTGAGTGCTGGAGTGCAGATCCACTGACACAGCAGTGAAGCAGCTCTGCTTTTATAGGAAGCCACGGGGCGGACAGGCAGTGGAGGAGGAAGTAATCACATCCTTTATTTAAGTTAAAGCTAACAACTCTGTAAAAATACTCTGTTACAAGTCAAACTCCTGCATTGAACATGTATGCAAGTATAATCAGGAAAATGTACTTAACATATTAAAAGTAAACGTACTACATGTGTTGTACAGCCAATTGTGCATTTTTTTTAAAATTGAAGTACTTTATCGGAACAGCAGCAATTCTTTATATTTGTTAAGCTGGAAAGATACAAAATAACAAATGATTATCAAAATATTTTAAATAGCCAATTAATTTTCTGACCAATAGTGTTATTTTGTGTCCAAACATTTCAAAACCTTATTCCTCTGCAAACAAGCAAAAGTCTCTCTCAGCGTTATGACACTGAGATTTCTAACTTTGATAGAATAACTTTTGATATAAAATACTGATATGTACTGAAGTTTCGATACTTCTGAAGTTTATTGAAAAACATCCAAAATACTTTTCAAATATCTCTTCATTTCTCTCAGCCTGTTACGATGTATCATAATTGCTTTTGTCATACAACCAAAACATGCAAAATCTCAAACATATTTAGTTTACTTAAAGGTACTATTGGTAAGAAAAGCACATTCACTACTTATACGCTTGAATATTAATCAATGAAACAAGTGGAGATATGAACACAAGTGTAGGTGTCACCAACTTGAACTTTTTACTTGAACTGTTTCACTGTTTCTCAAGTCTATTTTCTGCCAGTGGGAGTATAGTGTTGGGAGTATGAATGTGTCCATACCTGTGTTGTAACACTCTCAAAATGCAGAACCTTTTATCTCTTCTTCTTCTTGTTTGTAATTCTCAAACTTCAGAAACCATTAGAGTTAAAATATGTAAGAATTTTATTTTAATAATCACCAAAAATTATAAACAGAATGTGAACAACAGTTTCAGACATTCTGATGCCCATGTATTGTTTTGCAAAGATACACTTTATTGCCAAAAGTATTCACTCACCCATCCAAAAAATTTAAATCAGGTGTTCCAATCACTTCCATGGTCATAGGTGTATGCAAGCAAACACTTACGCATGCAGACTGTTTCTACAAACATTTGTGAAAGAATGGGTCGCTCTCAGGAGCTCAGTGAATTCCAGCGTGGTACTGTGATAGGATACCACCTGTGCAACAAGTATAGTCGTGAAATTTCACGACTATTGTCAACCGTCAGTGGTATTATCACAAAGTGGAAGCGATTGGGAACAACAGCAACTCAGCCATGAAGTGGTAGGCCACGTAAAATGACGGAGCGGCGTCAGTGGATGCTGAGGCGCATAGTGCGCAGAGGTCGCCAACTTTCTGCAGAGTCAATCGCTACAGACCTCCAAACTTCATGTGGCCTTCAGATTAGCTCAAGAACAGTGCGTAGAGAGCTTCATGGAATGGGTTTCCATGGCCGAGCAGCTGCATCCAAGCCATACATTAGCAAGTGCGATGCAAAGCGTCGGATGCAGTGGTGTAAAGCACGCCGCCACTGGACTCTAGAGCAGTGGAGACACGTTCTCTGGAGTGGCGAATCGTGCTTCTCCATCTGGCAATCTGATGGACGAGTCTGGGTTTGGTGGTTCCCAGGAGGGCGGTACTTATCTGACTGCATTGTGCCAAGTGTAAAGTTTGGTGGAGGGGGGATTATGATGTGGGGTTGTTTTTCAGGAGCTGGGCTTGGCCCCGTAGTTCCAGCGAGAGGAACTCTGAATGCTTCAGCATACCAAGAGATGTTGGACAATTCCATGCTCCCAACTTTGTGGGAACAGTTTGGGGATGGCCCCTTCCTGTTCCAACATGACTGCGCACCAGTGCACAAAGCAAGGTCCATAAAGACATGGATGAGAGAGTTTGGTGTGGATGAACTTGACTGGCCTGCACAGAGTCCTGACCTCAACCCGAAAGAACACCTTTGGGATGAATTAGAGAAGAGACTGAGAGCCAGGCCTTCCCATCCAACATCAGTGTGTGACCTCACAAATGCGCTTTTGGAGGAATGGTCAAACATTCCCATAAACACTCCTAAACCTTGTGGACAGCCTTCCCAGAAGAGTTGAAGCTGTTATAGCTGCAAAGGGTGGACCGACGTCATATTAAACCCTATGGATTAAGAATGGGATGTCACTTAAGTTCATATGCGAGTCAAGGCAGGTGAGCGAATACTTTTGGCAATATAGTGTATATACTTAAGTAAGCATGCTAACCAGCTAGCCCCAAGATGTAAACACCAACACCACATCTCAAGTCTTCAATGAGTTTATTCAAGTCTTTTTGGAGTCAAGTCTTTGTAAAGTGAGGTCTCAAGTCAAGCAGGAGTCAACTTTCAAGTTTCAATTGGGAGTCTATCATCTTAAAACATTCCTTAGGACCAGACCTTTAACTCTACTCCAAACATTCAGGCGTTTAAGAGACAGAATTAGTGGACAATGTAATAAAAGACTGGAGCTTTGTTGAGTTGGTGCAGGGTGTTGATGAACAATGGTTATGCTCTGCCAACTCTGTCACTCTGATAAAGGTTAAAACACCACTGGACATCAATGATTTTTTGAGAGGAATAATTTTTCTAAAGAGAATAATTGCTTAAGCAAAAAATAATGTAATATACATTAATTGAAGAAACATCCACTCCAGAATTATAGAATAGAGTTTTTTTCTAGCTGTAAATGTTTAGGAAGGAGTTGAGATTTTAAGACTTGGTTTTAAATTCTTGTACACATTTTATAAAACTTATAAAACACATTAACTTGGGTGCCTTGGATAGTAGCAGATTATCACAACAGTTTTAAGGAGCCTTCTGGAAGTGCCTCAAATCCTGCATTACTGCTCAGGTTACAGGTTTAATGTAGACAGAGATTGCACAGTCTTAATATTAAACATCACATTTCACAATAAACACAGCATCCTCTTTTTACAGTACCAGGGATGCACTGTGTTATAAGCCTCTCTTCCCTTTTCTATTGAAATGACCATAACATTGCTACATATCCAGAGTGAAAAGGGGAAAGTTTACCACCCTCTGAATGTTGAAAGGAGACAGAAATGTCAAGTTAATATTTGTTCCCCTTTTTCATATTTGCAGGTTGAGTAACACTGTAAGCCTGTAAAAGCTGTACATTTAATCAGGTAACAACTTGAATGACGCTGTTTGTTTTATTCACTTTTAATATTTTATTTTGCAAAGTAATTCATGAATAGCATTAACTTAGTCCATTGCCCCATCCCTTCACCATGAGTACACATGTAATATTCATCCTCTCAATATTTTCATTAATACCAACAATCCATCATAACCACAGTTCACAAACAAAAATGTATTTATCCATGGAGATAATTGCCCCATTATTTTATGTGGTGGGTAGGATATATTAGGCAGCAAGTGAACATGTTGTCCTCAAAGCTGATGTGTTAGAAGCAGGAAGAATGGGCAAGTGTAAGGATTTGAGCGAGTTTGACAAGGGCCAAATTGTGATGCTTAGATGACTGGGTCAGAGCATCTACGAAACTGCAGCTCTTGTGGGGTGTTCCCGGGCTGCAGTGGTCAGTATCTATCAAAAGTGGTCCAAGGTAGGAACAATGGTAAACTGGCGACAGGGTATGACTCTAACGCCAATATTTTGTGTACTGCATGTTATAAAAAGTAAGTCACATTCTTACAGCTGAACATATGTGTTACACTAATGTGGGAAACTAGATGTGGACCCAAACGCAGATACACATGGGGGGGGACAAAAGTGAGCTTTATTTTAACAAGCTGAAAAGTACAAAGAACAACTAAAAACTAAACAAAGTGCAAAGAAAAAGGCAAAGTTAAAATCACAAGAGAAAAGTAAAATCAAAATCCAAAACATACCAATAGAGGAGACACAGGAGGAGCGACTGGAGGAAACACTACAAAACATCACAAAGAGACAGACAGAGGCTGTCGAACGATGGAACGAACAGACAAAGGAGTGCAGGGAGAACAAAGACTAAATACACAGACACACTAACGAGGGGATCAGGAACAGGTGAGGTAACGAAGGGAAAACAGAGAGGGAGAAACACACAGGAGAACTGAAGAAGAGACACACAAGGGCATGATATCAAAATCAAAACACAACAAGAAGACACAGAATCATGACAATATGGCAGTGAAGTGCATTCAATGGGTATTGACGTTATATATTGTGTTGGCCTACCAAACACAAAGTAAGATGGTGGAAGGGCAAGATCCTTTTTATTTTCTGACAGGTTCACATGGGTAAGAAGGACTGTCACATCTCATTTAAAACAACAACAATTTTCTATTGGGATTAAAAAGATAGAAGAAACCTCAGGAAAAGGCACAGAATAGCCAGAATACTCCACACCATTGTGTGAGATCTTTCATTTCATTTCTTGGCAATTTATTGCATGAGATAGCCTTTATTTCTAAGAAAAAGAATAAAAATATATATTTTTTCAAATATTTTGTTAGGCTTTGTATTGCCTTTATTTGCCAAGACAGCTTGAAAAGTTGACAGGAAAGCCAGATGAGAGAGAGACATGACATGCAGCACAGGTTCGATTCAACCCCTCCACCAAATCTCTAATTGTGCATACTCTTATTTATTATGTTATCTCATTTTTAATTTTCTTATAATTTCATTATACTGTGACATTTCTATTCTGGAAGGAGCAACTCTAATGTAACCCAGATTCCATTTGGGGATTAATGACAATGAAGAGACAGAGCATTGACTTTTTATGATGAACAGGAAGCAGTTTATTGTTGTTAATCACAAGGGAACAATCATGTCTAATTCATCAAAAGCATAGCATTTCGGACAACAAACATGATTTAAAAGTTAGATGGTTAAATTAACTGATTATTTTTCATTAAAAGAAGCAGGATAAAGGTGTCCGGAGGAAAATGGTATTGTTTCTCCTCCCATCTGTTCAGATGTGCTGCTGCAGGAGCTGCTGTAGAATGACAACAGAGACAAACATTGATATTTAATTCAATAAAAACATGTAATTCAGTCTATCATTTAAATTTCACCAAAAACTGAACATTATAACCTTAATTAAGGGAGGATTTATGGCAGGGCTCTTCTATTAGACTGCATTAGCTTTAGCTGGTGGATCTAATAAACTGACAACGTAGTGTATTGCCTGACAGGAAAAAGAAATAAATGTAAAAAGAGAACACAGAAAAATGTTTCAAGTGATATTTTACTAGCTAACTAGTTTGATTTTATCGCATACAGGAAATTAATGAGACTTAAATGTAACTGTTACCGATTGTCAGTGGAACAACGCTCAGTATTTACTTTGGTACAGTACACATTCAAATATTTGCATTGTACATTTATCGATAAATCAACTTGATCTTACCTTTACTGCTCAGGACCCTAGTGACATCAATACCCCCAACTCCTTGTATCAATACATGATCGTGGTCCTGGCATTGGCCCTCCTGTCATTGGCCCTCCTGGCATTGGCCCTCCAGGCATTGGCCCTCCTGTCATTGGCCCTCCTGGCATTGGCCCTCCAGGCATTGGCCCTCCTGGCATTGGCCCTCCAGGCATTGGCCCTCCCCATGTTCCTTGCCATCCTAGTTAAACATAAGGGGGATCATCGTTTTCTCTTTTTCTTTGTACAAACTTGAAAATTCAGTGAAGAACATTTGACAGAAAGGGTTAGGATAGAGTTTCAGTGACAGTGAAAACTGATGAAATAACAAAAGACAGTTACAACAAGGGCTTTTGTTTTTACCGCTGTTAGTGACGTTATTGCCGTACATGGTTGAATTTCAGATCAGATCCAAACCCTGAAATGACAGATGCAAACAACACACATATTCATGTGAGAAAAATAAGAACATATTATTGCACATATGCAGATTTATGCAGTTGTATAACATAAAATGCTACATTGTGTCAAAAGAAAGCATCTTCAGTTCACTGCAGGAAAGACAGCATATTTGTTAGATATTAGAAAATAGGCAATGCAGGTCAGAAGTATTACATTTTGCAATTACATCATATAATTATGCCCAGAGATCTACAAGTAAACCTACTGAGTGCTGGAGTGCAGATCCACTGACACAGCAGTGAAGCAGCTCTGCTTTTATAGGAAGCCACGGGGCGGACAGGCAGTGGAGGAGGAAGTAATCACATCCTTTATTTAAGTTAAAGTACAACTCTGTAAAAATACTCTGTTACAAGTCAAACTCCTGCATTGAACATGTATGCAAGTATAATCAGGAAAATGTACTTAACGTATTAAAAGTGAAAGTACTACATGTGTTGTCCAGCCAATTGTGCATTTTTTTTAAATTGAGCACTTTATCGGAACAGCAGCAATTCTTTATATTTGTTAAGCTGGATAGACACAAAATAACAAATGATTATCAAAATATTTTAAATAGCCAATTAATTTTCTGACCAATAGTGTTATTTTGTGTCCAAACATTTCAAAACCTTATTCCTCTGCAAACAAGCAAAAGTCTCTCTCAGCGTTATGACACTGAGATTTCTAACTTTGATAGAATAACTTTTGATATAAAATACTGATATGTACTGAAGTTTCGATACTTTTAAAGTTTATTGAAAAACATCCAAAATACTTTTCAAATATCTCTTCATTTCTCTCAGCCTGTTACGATGTATCATAATTGCTTTTGACATACAACCAAAACATGCAAAATCTCAAACATATTTAGTTTACTTAAAGGTGCTATTGGTAAGAAAAGCACATTCACTACTTATACGCTTGAATATTAATCAATGAAACAAGTGGAGATATGAACACAAGTGTAGTTGTCACCAACTTCAACTTTTTACTTGAACTGTTGTGAGTCCTGATTCTGACTTGAACTCTGATGACTCTGACTTTCACTGTTTCTCAAGTCTATTGCTGCCAGTGGGAGTATAGTGTTGGGAGTATGAATGTGTCCATACCTGTGTTGTAACACTCTCAAAATGCAGAACCTTTTATCTCTTCTTCTTCTTGTTTGTAATTCTCAAACTTCAGAAACCATTAGAGTTAAAATATGTAAGAATTTTATTTTAATAATCACCAAAAATTATAAACAGAATGTGAACAACAGTTTCAGACATTCTGATGCCCACGTATTGTTTTGCAAAGATACACTTTATTGCCAAAAGTATTCACTCACCCATCCAAAAAATTTAAATCAGGTGTTCCAATCACTTCCATGGTCATAGGTGTATACAAGCAAGCACTTACGCATGCAGACTGTTTCTACAAACATTTGTGAAAGAATGGGTCGCTCTCAGGAGCTCAGTGAATTCCAGCGTGGTACTGTGATAGGATACCACCTGTGCAACAAGTATAGTCGTGAAATTTCACAATTATCACAAAGTGGAAGTGATTGGGAACAACAGCAACTCAGCCATGAAGTGGTAGGCCACGTAAAATGACGGAGCGGCGTCAGTGGATGCTGAGGCGCATAGTGCACAGAGGTCGCCAACTTTCTTCAGAGTCAATCGCTACAGACCTCCAAACTTAATGTGGCCTTCAGATTAGCTCAAGAACAGTGCGTAGAGAGCTTCATGGAATGGGTTTCCATGGTCGAGCAGCTGCATCCAAGCCATACATCAGCAAGTGCGATGCAAAGCGTCGGATGCAGTGGTGTAAAGCACGGCACCACTGGACTCTAGAGCAGTGGAGACACGTTCTCTGGAGTGGCGAATCGTGCTTCTCCATCTGGCAATCTGATGGACAAGTCTGGGTTTGGTGGTTCCCAGGAGGGCGGTACTTATCTGACTGCATTGTGCCAAGTGTAAAGTTTGGTGGAGGGGGGATTATGATGTGGGGTTGTTTTTCAGGAGCTGGGCTTGGCCCCGTAGTTCCAGCGAGAGGAACTCTGAATGCTTCAGCATACCAAGAGATGTTGGACAATTCCATGCTCCCAACTTTGTGGGAACAGTTTGGGGATGGCCCCTTCCTGTTCCAACATGACTGCGCACCAGTGCACAAAGCAAGGTCCATAAAGACATGGATGAGAGAGTTTGGTGTGGATGAACTTGACTGGCCTGCACAGAGTCCTGACCTCAACCCGAAAGAACACCTTTGGGATGAATTAGAGAAGAGACTGAGAGCCAGGCCTTCCCATCCAACATCAGTGTGTGACCTCACAAATGCGCTTTTGGAGGAATGGTCAAACATTCCCATAAACACTCCTAAACCTTGTGGACAGCCTTCCCAGAAGAGTTGAAGCTGTTATAGCTGCAAAGGGTGGACCGACGTCATATTAAACCCTATGGATTAAGAATGGGATGTCACTTAAGTTCATATGCGAGTCAAGGCAGGTGAGCGAATACTTTTGGCAATATAGTGTATATACTTAAGTAAGCATGCTAACCAGCTAGCCCCAAGATGTAAACACCAACACCACATCTCAAGTCTTCAATGAGTTTATTCAAGTCTTTTTGGAGTCAAGTCTTTGTAAAGTGAGGTCTCAAGTCAAGCAGGAGTCAACTTTCAAGTTTCAATTGGGAGTCTATCATCTTAAAACATTCCTTAGGACCAGACCTTTAACTCTACTCCAAACATTCAGGCGTTTAAGAGACAGAATTAGTGGACAATGTAATAAAAGACTGGAGCTTTGTTGAGTTGATGCAGGGTGTTGATGAACAATGGTTATGCTCTGCCAACTCTGTCACTCTGATAAAGGTTAAAACACCACTGGACATCAATGATTTTTTGAGAGGAATCATTTTTGTAAAGAGAATAATTGCTTAAGCAAAAAATTATGTAATATACATTAATTGAAGAAACATCCACTCCAGAATTATAGAATAGAGTTTTTTTCTAGCTGTAAATGTTTAGGAAGGAGTTGAGATTTTAAGACTTGGTTTTAAATTCTTGTACACATTTTATAAAATTTATAAAACACATTAACTTGGGTGCCTTGGATAGTAGCAGATTATCACAACAGTTTTAAGGAGCCTTCTGGAAGTGCCTCAAATCCTGCATTACTGCTCAGGTTACAGGTTTAATGTAGACAGAGATTGCACAGTCTTAATATTAAACATCACATTTCACAATAAACACAGCATCCTCTTTTTACAGTACCAGGGATGCACTGTGTTATAAGCCTCTCTCCCCTTTTCTATTGAAATGACCATAACATTGCTACATATCCAGAGTGAAAAGGGGAAAGTTTACCACCCTCTGAATGTTGAAAGGAGACAGAAATGTCAAGTTAATATTTGTTCCCCTTTTTCATATTTGCAGGTTGAGTAACACTGTAAGCCTGTAAAAGCTGTACATTTAATCAGGTAACAACTTGAATGACGCTGTTTGTTTTATTCACTTTTAATATTTTATTTTGCAAAGTAATTCATGAATAGCATTAACTTAGTCCATTGCCCCATCCCTTCACCATGAGTACACATGTAATATTCATCCTCTCAATATTTTCATTAATACCAACAATCCATCATAACCACAGTTCACAAACAAAAATGTATTTATCCATGGAGATAATTGCCCCATTATTTTATGTGGTGGGTAGGATATATTAGGCAGCAAGTGAATATGTTGTCCTCAAAGCTGATGTGTTAGAAGCAGGAAGAATGGGCAAGTGTAAGGATTTGAGCGAGTTTGACAAGGGCCAAATTGTGATGCTTAGACGACTGGGTCAGAGCATCTACGAAACTGCAGCTCTTGTGGGGTGTTCCCGGGCTGCAGTGGTCAGGATCTATCAAAAGTGGTCCAAGGTAGGAACAATGGTGAACTGGCGACAGGGTATGACTCTAATGCCAATATTTTGTGTACTGCATGTTATAAAAAGTAAGTCACCTTCTACAGCTGAACATATGTGTTACACTAATGTGGGAAACTAGATGTGGACCCAAACGCAGATACACATGGGGGGGACAAAAGTGAGCTTTATTTTAACAAGCTGAAAAGTACAAAGAACAACTAAAAACTAAACAAAGTGCAAAGACAAAGGCAAAGTTAAAATCACAAGAGAAAAGCAAAATCAAAATCCAAAACATACCAATAGGGGAGACACAGGAGGAGAGACTGGAGGAAACACTACAAAACATCACAAAGAGATGGACAGAGGCTGTCGAACGATGGAACGAACAGACAAAGGAGTGCAGGGAGAACAAAGACTAAATACACAGACACACTAACGAGGGGATCAGGAACAGGTGAGGTAACGAAGGGAAAACAGAGAGGGAGAAACACACAGGAGAACTGAAGAAGAGACACACAAGGGCATGATATCAAAATCAAAACACAACAAGAAGACACAGAATCATGACAATATGGCAGTGAAGTGCATTCAATGGGTATTGACGTTATATATTGTGTTGGCCTACCAAACACAAAGTAAGGTTCACATGGGTAAGAAGGACTGTCACATCTCATTTAAAACGACAACAATTTTCTATTGGGATTAAAAAGATAGAAGAAACCTCAGGAAAAGGCACAGAATAGCCAGAATACTCCACACCATTGTGTGAGATCTTTAATTTCATTTCTTGGCAATTTATTGCATGGGATAGCCTTTATTTCTAAGAAAAAGAATAAAAATATATATTTTTTCAAATATTTTGTTAGGCTTTGTATTGCCTTTATTTGCCAAGACAGTTTGAAGAGTTGACAGGAAAGCCAGATGATAGAGAGACATGACATGCAGCACAGGTTCGATTCAACCCCTCCACCAAATCTCTTATAGTGCATACTCTTATTTATTATGTTATCTAATTTTTAATTTTCTTATAATTTCATTATACTGTGACATTTCTATTCTGGAAGGAGCAACTCTAATGTAACCCAGATTCCATTTGGGGATTAATGACAATGAAGAGACAGAGCATTGACTTTTTATGATGAACAGGAAGCAGTTTATTGTTGTTAATCACAAGGGAACAAATATGTCTAATTCATCAAAAATACAGCATGATTGCACAAAAAAAAAAAGATTTAAAATTTAGGTGATCCAACGAAATGATTATTTTTTGTTAAAGGAAGCAGGATGAAGGATTCCAGGAGGCAACTGGTCTTGTTTCTTTATCCATCCAGACATGTTCATGTCATCAGAGGCACTGCTGCAGGAGTTGCTGCAGGACGACAGCAGAAACAAATATCATCATGTAATTTATTAAAGACATGTCATTTAGCCTACTAATAACGTTTCTACAGTATAATAGTTTTAGCTGTTTAACTAATGTGTTTCTAAACTGACAACTGAGTTTACCACCTTGCATAAGGGAAAACAATGAGGCTTAAATGTAACTGTCACTGATTGTCAGTGGCTGTATTTGCTTTGGTATCAAAAAGAGACTCAATGATTTGCACTTTACATTTTCAATAAATCAACTGGATCTTACCCTTACTGCTCAGGATCCTAACACGGTCTGCAATTCCACATCCCTCCGAATGGAGGGCACACAGCAACTGAGGGCTGAGTCATGAATGGAACACAGGGCTGAGGAGTCCATGGAAAGGAGGAGGGCTGAATCTGTGGAACAGTGTGAATGATATCTGACACAAAGTTCAGAATATCAGGTAGGACATTGGGTTTGGGTGCGGGTGGGCAAATTTGGGGTGGTATGGTTGAGGGTTGGGGTGGGCAAATTTGGGGTGGTATGGTTGGGGGTTGGGGTCCAGGTCCTCGGTTTCCTCCTGGGTATCCTCCTCCGTATGACCCTTGGGTTCCTAGTCAAACAAAAGGGGTGGGGCTGATCATTTGTCTTTTTCTCTGTAAAAACTTGATGTCAGTTTGCTCCTTAAAATTCAGTGAAGAAGGTTTGGTTTTAGTAAAAGTGGGAAATGATGAGAACAAGCAAAACACAGTTACACTAAGTGACTTCTTTACCGTAGTTAGTGACGTTGTTGCCGTACATTTTGGAATTTCAGATCAGATCCAAAACCTGTAGTGAAAGAAGCAAATGGACAAACACCATGTTAACCTAAGACACATATTAACATATATTTTCACACAAATGCAGATTTAAGCAGTTGTTTAACATAAAATGCTATATTGTGTAGAAGCTATAGAGCATCTGCAGTCCACTGTAGAAAAGATAGCATATTTGAAAACAGGTAGTACAGGTCAGAAGCATTACATCATGCAATTGTGATAAATATATCATAAAGCCAGGTATCACATTAAGACATCAGTTGGATATGTCTTACTGATAAAAACATGATGACAGAATAATGCAAAACAGTTAATCAAGGAAATACAAGCTGATCAACATATCAATACACACACATTTTATGGTATCAATGTCCAGAGATCTACTAGTGAACTTACCGAGTGCTGGAGTGCAGATCCACAGACACAGCAGTGACCGGGCTCTGCTTTTATAGGAAGCCACGGGGCGGACAGGCAGTGGTCAGTCTCTTGAACTTTGACTTTTTTCACTGTTTCTCTAAATTTCTGCTGGTGAGAACACAGTGTGGGAGTATGAGTGTGTCGATACCTGTGTTGTAACACTCATAAAATGCAGAACCTTCTATTTCTTCTTCTTCTTTGTATTTATCAAAGTTCAGAAACCAGCTGTTTCTCACGCCCAGCACATCAAATACAGTAGGGCAGTCTGGTCAGTGGCCCTTAGCCCCAAAGTTTGCTGCCTTAGGTGTGTACTGGGGGAGTGTTGGTGGTGTTTGGTATCAGACTATCATCTCTTGAGGGGTAAAATGGCTCAGGGCTAGCTGGTTAACATGCTAATCTTAGGAAATACCTCTTTAACA
Source organism: Lagodon rhomboides (assembly GCA_039737535.1). Classification (NCBI taxonomy): domain Eukaryota; kingdom Metazoa; phylum Chordata; class Actinopteri; order Spariformes; family Sparidae; genus Lagodon; species Lagodon rhomboides. Next base: position 29,298,376 of record CM077790.1, on the reverse strand, counting down.
ATAAACTTAGATGTCTTATGATGACATATGGTTAAAGTGTTATTTCTTAACACTCTGTTAATAATTTTGTTACATTTTTCAATGTTTTCTTACATCTTGCACCTTTAACGAGGTTCAGCTAAGCCTTTGATGATGATGTCAAATGACAATCTTTGAGTTTTTCAGGGGTCAAACCTTGCGTCTCAAGTCAAGACTTCGATGAGTTTATTCAAGTCTTTTTGGAGTCAAGGCTCACATTTCAAGTTGAGTCTTTCACAAAGGCTTAATGAAATCAGTCATAATGTCAGCTGTTGTTGGGTTGAGAGTCAAGGAGACGGAGATGCACAGTCTCAAAAATAAACATCACATTTCACAACACAAACGGCATCCTCTTTTTACAGTACCAGGGAAACATGATGCTATCAAGTTCTCTCCCCTTTTCTACAGAAATGACCATAACATTGCTACATATCTAGAGTGAAAAAGAAAAAGTTTCCCAAGTTTGAATGTTAAAAGGAGAAAGATATGATATTAATTGTTTTCACTTTTTCATATTTGCGGGTTGAGTAACTCTGAGGAGGAAAGCAGTTGGGATTGGCATGTTTTCAGTGCACAGTCAGGGATGTTATCAGGACCAGCGGCTTTACATATTTTCACTCTCAGGATTTTTCTTGCATCTGCTGTGGATACTGACAGTGACCAGTCCTCTGGCCTATGTTGCTCATCCAGCAACCTCACTGATGGGGGCGATTTTATAACCTGTGTTTATGAGGATCCAATCAATAATCTTTAAGGGGAAACACTGTAAACCCTGTCACCAATGCATTTTCTGGGATGTTTTGACTCAACCTTGAGGATCTTATATGTGATTGTCCACCTAACTGAAAAAAACAGGTGGATGCAAATCTCAACAAGTTTAGTTTCTTTTTAGACTCTTTATGTTAAGCACTTTATTTGCTCATATTTTGTGCTTTCCTGAGTGGAACAAGATAGCTTTCCCACTCCTTCACTTTCTTTTATATTTGCAGATACAGTGACACTGCGAGTCCTCACAGTGAATTTAAGCTCTTTTACAATGTTTGTAAATTAACATAAACCCAAGTGATGCTTTAATTATGAAAATACTTTAAAAAATAAAAATAAATAAGGTGCCAAGAAATCTGTCCACTGACTTTTTATTTCATGCCTTTTTGTTAATTGTCTTACAAAGTGATCAATTATCTACCAGTAAACAGTGGCTCAATTAAGGATAAATATAGATATAATTAAAGGTCATAGCTGCAATTATCATTATTTTATTATCAGTTAATCTGTCACTGTTGTCTGATCAATTTATACTAGCTGTCAAGGCTATTACATGTCAGAGAAACATTAAAATTCCTCATTACAAGTTTATAGAGTCCAAGGTGACATCTAGAGAGTTTTAGTTGAGTTGAACAAGAAGCCAAATACCCAAGATGTTCAGTTTACAATTATATAAAACAGAAAACTGTCAAAACAAGACAAACTGTAACTCTTGAGAAGCTTGAACCAGCATATCAATTTTGCTTCATGAAGGATTTCAATATCTGGTCGATTATCACATTTTGTCAGTGAGGAAAAAAGAATAAAGAGACGATTTGCTTTGATAGTGAACAGAAAGCAGTTTAATGCTGTTAATCACAAGAGAACAATTTTGATCTGTGTCTAATTCATTAAAGCATACAGAGTGTCACATAAACACATGCTTCAAAATCTAGGTGGTCAAATTAATTGATTATCATTAAAAGAAGCAGGATGAAGATTTTGATCTGGTCATCTGTCTTGTTTCTCCTCCCATCCAGACGTCTTCATCTCATCAGGGGCGCTGCTGCAGGAGCTGTTGGAGGATGACAGCAGAGTCAAATATTACCAAAGACATGTCATAAGTCTATTAATTAAGTTTTTTTTGTTAAACATTATGAACATTAACCTTCATGCAGTGAGAACATTGGTGAACTCTTGCGTTAGTTTTAGCTCTTGTATCAAACAAACCGGCAACTGAGTGTATTGTCTAATTTACAAAAAAAGAAACTAAAAATAAGATTACAAATAATAAGTTCTTTTAAGAATTTGATTTGTGAATAAACTGTTTCTGATTGTATTTAACTAACAATTTCATTTATTGCATAAGTGAAATTAATAGTGCCTAAATGTAACTATTACTGATTATCACTGGACTCTTGAACAGTATTTACATTGGTAATAAATAAGAACTGGATGATTTTGACTTTACATTTATAAATAAATTGACTGGCTCTTACCGTTCACGATCAGGATCTTAACAAGGCAAATGCCAAACCCAGTCAGGCCCAGCAATCACTCCACAAATTCCAGTTGCAGGAGGGAAGGGTTGGGCAGGCCATGGGATTCCTCCTAGGCTTCCTCCTGGGTTTCCTCCCGAGATTCCTCCCGGCATTCCAACCGGGTTTCCTCCTGGCATTCCTCCTGGGATCCCTCCTTGGTTTCCTCCTGGGTTTTCTCCCGGGACTCCCCCGGGTTTCCTCCTGGGATTCCCCCCGGGACTCCACCCGGGTTTCCTCCTGGTATTCCCCGGGACTCCACCCGGGTTTCCTCCTGGCATTCCTCCCGTGTTTCCTCCTGGGAGTCCTCCCGGGTATCCTCCCGGGTATCCTCCTGGCATTGGCTGAGGTTTACCAACAAGGGCAAACTGGATCCCTAGTCAAACAAAAGAAGTAGGGTTCATCATCTTTTATTTCAGATTGTATTATCTTGATTCCAGTTGTTGTTCTTTAAGATTTAAAAGAATGTCTGACAATAAGAATGAGGATGGGGTTTAAGTAAAAGTGAAGAAAATACTGAGAACGAACAAAAGACAGCAACAAGTGAGTGCTTACCCGTGTTCCTGATGTTATTGCCGAACATTGCAGGGTTTCCTCCTGGGATTCCCCACGGGTAGAAACCGGGGGTTCCTCCCAGGATTCCTCCCGGGACTCCCCCCGGGTTTCCTCCTGGCACTGGCATTCCTCCTGGGATCCCTCCTTGATTTCCTCCTGGGTTATCTCCTGGGTTTCCTCCCGGGACTCCCCAGTTTCCTCCTGGGATTCCCCCCGGGTTTCCTCCTGGCATTCCTCCCGTGTTTCCTCCCGGGTTTACTCCTGGGAGTCCCCCCGGGTTTCCTCCTGGGATTCCCCCCTGGACTCCCCCCGGGTTTCCTCCTGGGATTCCCCCCGGGTTTCCTCCTGGGATCCCTCCTTGATTTCCTCCTGGGTTTCCTCCCGGGACTCCCCCGGGTTTCCTCCTGGGATTCCCCCCGGGACTCCCCCCGGGTTTCCTCCTGGGATCCCTCCTTGATTTCCTCCTGGGTTTCCTCCTGGGATTCCTCCTGGGTATCCCCCCGGGTTTCCTCCTGGGAGTCCTCCCGGGTATCCTCCTGGGTGTCCACCTGAGTATCCTCCTGGGACTCCTCCTGGCATTGGCTGAGGTTTACCAGCAAGGGCATACTGGATCCCTAGCCAAACAAAAGAGGTAGGGTTCATCATTTTCTATTTCAGATTGTATTATCTTGATTCCAGTTGTTGTTCCTTAAGATTTAAAAGAATGTTTGACACTAAGAACGAGGATGGGGTTTAAGTAAAAGTGAAGAAAATACAGAGAATGTACAAAAGACAGCAACAAGTGAGTTCTTACCCGTGTTCCTGACGTTAAGGCCGAACATAATAGAATTTCAGATCAGATCCAAACCCTGAAATGAAAGAATCATACAAACAAAGGCCTTTGTTTGTAAACATATGTCTTAACGCAGTTTTAAGACACACACACACACACACACACACACACACACACTTACCTTATGGTAATTATGCCCAGGAAGCTACTACTGGTGCTGGTGTTCACATCCACAGACTGCAGCGAACTGGCTCTGCCTTTATAGGAAGGCACGGAGGAAGTACTCAGAATCTTTGATTAACTCAACCTTAACTGTTTTGTCTGTTTCCAAGCCTGTGTTGATGTCCGTGTCTGTGTCCATGTTCATGTATTCATCCATGTGCTTGTCTGTTTTCATGTCTGTGCCCGTATTAGTTCTTGTCTGTGTCCACATCCATGCCTGTGTCTAGGTGTATGTCTATGTTCAAGTCATATAATATTTTTGATTTGTGAATAAACTGTTTCTGATTGTATTTAACTAACAATTTCATTTATTGCATAAGTGAAATTAATAGGGCCTAAATGTAACTATTACTGATTATCACTGGACTGCTGAACAGTATTTAAATTGGTAGTTAATAAGAACTGGATGATTTGGACTTTACATTTATAAATACATTGACTGGCTCTCACCGTTCAGGATCAGGATCTTAACAAGGCGACAGCCAAACCCAATCAGGCCCAGCAATCACTCCACAAATTCCGGTTGCAGGAACTGCAAGAACTGCAGAACCAGCAACCTTCCGACAACAAGACCCTGACTCTACCCCTGAGCCACAGCTGCCCCCAATGTGTGTGTCCAAATGTTCATGTTTCTCTCCATTTCCATGTCCATGTCTGTTTCCGTTTACGTGTCGGTGTCTGTAAGGCCAATTTTATTGCTTCTTTAAACAGCACAACAGTTTTCAGCTGTGCTAGCATAATTGCATGTGCCATTGGACCACAGGAGTGATGGTCCTCTGTAGATATGTAGATATTCCAATAAAATCTGCCATTTCCAGCTGAAATAGTTATTTACCCCATTAATAATGTGTAGACTGAATTTCTGATAAATGATATATACATATAGTTATATGTTGCTATAATGCATACACATTTTACATTTTATTTATATTTATATATATTTTCTATCCTCTCTAGTTTATATTTTCTTATAATTTCTCAATACTGTTACATTTTTATTCTAGACGGAGCAACCGAAACATAACCCAGTTTCCCTTTAGGGATCAATAAAATATGTCTGATTTTGTTTATGTTTAAAAAAAAAAAAAAAAAAAGACAATAAGAGACAGGGCATTGTAGAGATGACTTGCTTTATGAATAAACAGAGAGCAGTTTAATGTTGTACATCAAAAGGGAACAATTACGATGACTGTGTAATACATCAAAAGCTTACAGTGTGTTACGTGAAAAACATGCTTCAATATTTGGGTGATCAAATGGATTTATTTTATGAAACGAAGCAGGACGAAGGTTTCCAGGTGGCATCTTGTCTTGCTTCTCTTCTTATGGCAACATAATCATCTAGTCTGGGTCGTGGCTGCAGGAGCTGTTGAAGGATTAGAAATAATTTATTTTAATTTCCTTCGAGAACACAATTTGTTAATAATCTGTAACTGTACCAATAAATTGTTACTGTTAGTTATTGTCAGTGTATTTAGTTTGATGCGATAAAGACTCAATGATTTGCACTTTACATTTATCAATAAATCAACTGGATCTTACCCTTACTGCTCAGGATCCTAACACGGCAGGAAAAACCTCCAACTAGGCTAGATAACAGTCATATCTGCTAAACCCTCCACATGGGTCCCAGGGTTCAGGTTGGCATGGATCCCAGGGTTCAGGTTGGCATGGGTCCCAGGGTCCAGGTCGACATGGGTCCCAGGGTTCAGGTTGGCATGGGTCCCAGGGTCCAGGTCCACATGGGTCCCAGGGTCCAGGTCCACATGGGTCCCAGGGTCCAGGTCCACATGGGTCCCAGGGTCCAGGTCGACATGTGTCCCAGGGGCCAGGTGGGCATGGATGAGGGGACCTTCCTGGGCATCCTCCTTGGTGTCCTCCTGGGTATCCTCCTTGGTGTCCTCCTGGGTATCCTCCTGGGTATCCTCCTTGGTTTCCTCCTGGGTATCCTCCTTGGTTTCCTCCTGGGTATCCTCCTTGGTTTCCTCCTGGGTATCCTCCTTGGTTTCCTCCTGGGTATCCTCCTTGGTTTCCTCCTGGGTGTCCTCCTGGGTATCCTCCTTGGTTTCCTCCTGGGTATCCTCCTTGGTTTCCTCCTGGGTATCCTCCTTGGTTTCCTCCTGGAAATATTGCTTGGGTTCCTAGTCAAACAAAAGGGATGAGGCTCTTTTTCTATTTCAGTTTATATAAACTTGATGTCAACTTGCTCCTTAAAATGCAAAAGAATGTTTGACAAAAAGGATGAGGAAGGGGTTTCAGCAAAAGTGAAGAAAATACTGAGAATGAACAAAAGACAGTTGCAACAAGTTAATTATTTTACCTGCATTAATGACGTTATAGGAGAACATTTTGGAATTTCAGATCAGATCCAACCCCTAAAATGAAAAATGCAAATAAACACCATTTTAAGTTAAGAAAAAAAGACCATATTTTTTTTTTTACAAAAATGCAAATTTAACTGTGCGCACGCACACACACACACACACACACACACACACACACACACACACACACATTTTATGGTAATTGTGCCCCGGAAAGCTGCCGGTGAACTTACTGAGTGCTGGAGTGCAGACAGTAGTGAACTGGCTCTGCTTTTATAGGAAGCCACAGGGCAGAGACAGTGGTGAAGGAAGTACTCAGAGCCTTTACTTAAGTAAAAGTACTAATACTACTCTGTAAAAATATTTGTGTTGCAAGTGAAAATCCTGCATTGAAAACATGTTGAAGTTTGTGCTCATGTCGATGGCTCTGTCCAGTCTCTGACAGCGTCCTTGTTCGTGTAAATATCAATGTCAGTGGCCTAATGTAAACATACAGTATAGGAAGAATGTGTCTGGGAGGATGTCAAACAACTTGAGGGTGCTGATGAAAGGCAGTTCACATCAGATATTCAGGAAATTCATCAGAGCCTCCATCACTGCAGAGGTCCAGAGATTGCACAGTCTAAATAATCAACATTACATTTCACAGCACAGATAGCATCCTCTTTTTACATTGCCAGTGAAACATGGTGTTATCAGAATCTCTGCCCTTTTCTATTGAAATTACCATAACATTGCTACACATCCAGCTTGCAAAAGTTTGAAATGTTTACCTCCCTTTGAATTGTGAAAGGAGACAGAAATGTCACTTTGATATTTGGCTCCTTGTTTCCCTTTTTCATAATTGCATGTTGAGTCACACTGAGAGTCCTCGCAGTGAACTTAGCTCTTCAGGAGCGATACAGCAGTCCTAGCACCCTACACAGCTGGAGTAATCTGGGGTTCGGTATCTTGATCCAGGAGTCGAACCACCCACCTGCCGATTAGCGGCTGACACGCTCTACCTCCTACGAAGCTCTATCTGTGAATACTTATATTGTTTCTCCCTATTATGTCACCTGTTGAGTTCATTGCTAAGCTTTAATGTCCAAAAAAGAATTCTGCAATCAGCTTTATGGTCATCATGAAACATAAAACATTTAAACTGGGTAGAAGCAGAAAAAAAGATGTATGTATAAAAAGTTGTGTCATCTGCAAACATGATGATGGTGTTGGAGCTGTGGGAGTACAGAGGAGTGCTGAGCATACAGCCCTGAGTCAGGGTGGAGGATGTGATGCTGCCTATCCGTACTGCCACTGTCAGGAAGTTCAGGATTCAATCAAAGAGGGCGGGGATGAGTTCCAGACACCACTCCGTACTGCTCAAGCAATGAAGTGGGACCTAGCCTCTGATTAGTTGATCAATTAATCTCCAACAATTGTTTCATTTCAACATTGTTCATCTTAAAACATTTCATGGTTCCAGCTTCACAAAGATGAAGACTTGCTGCATTTTCGTTGAAGTATTTTGATCGTTTTAATTGATTTTTGACTGTCCTGTGGACAAAACAAGCATCGTAAAGGTGCCGCTTTGGGTGTTATCAGCACAAAATTCATAATAATCATAATCAAATGAGTTCCACCTCAACTACAACAGTAAAGTCCTGCTTTTAAATTAATGCATGAGTAAAAATCTAATGATTTAATATATAATACTGATTTATATTCAGTTTGTATATATTGTTTTCCTCAAGACTTCTAATGCAACACTTTAACTAATTCATGCCATTTTTATAGGAATTGTAGTGCTTTGAGGAGACTATAGGTCGTATTGCAACTCTACTGTCCACTTGGTCCAGTTGGCTTGTTCAGTCCAGAGCGCTCCTGTGATAAGTACTACTCGTGCCTAAGCACTGATTATGATGACCAGTGCCTTAACTACTGAATAACAAATGGACTTAATGGGAGGTTTACATAGAAAATAATAATTTTATTCAAAATTCAGCTAATATACAATTTCACAACAGTACAAAAAAGGTTCAAACAACACAGGTATTATTCTATAGATTGTGTCTGATTAAACAAATACAATCCAAGTAGTTCAATGTGTTAAAGGCAGACAAGTCAAGCAGCTTTTCTAGAGATTTCAACACACTGAGAATCAGCATCTCATCAGGTTTGTACAAAAACAAACACAAATGTTTCACACTGTATTTTTATCATCACACACACACACACACACACACACACACACACACACACACAATTGTCATCAGTGAATTTAACTTCACCAAACTAAAAGATGAAAAACGTCATGGTCTGATTGAAAGACAGTTTGTTTGTCCTCAGTTTTCAGAGTCGGTTGTTAAAAGTGTTCCTTCCATTAGTTCATCAGTCGTCCACAATGCTCAGCAGACCACTCAGCTTCAGCCTGCAGGCCAGTTCTTCCTCTTGACTCGCCAAAATCTGTCGCTCCAGCTCCTTCAGTCTCCATGCCATAGATACAGGCGTGGCTCGAGGCCAGTCTGCTCTGTCCGACAGATCTTCAGGCTCCGGCTCCTGGAAAGCAAAACATTGAAAATGAATGATATCTGAAACTCACAGTAACATTTAGAGTGATATTGTTGATGGATCTCATGTCATCTGCAGCCACAGATATCATTAATAGCTTATATTAAAACCCCATTTTAATGCAGAATACGCACGTCTAATTATCTTCAAGTGTAACATCCAGCAAGTTTGACCAAACCTACCACCTTCACTACTTCTATCACCTAGAATTGATCCTTGAAAGAGGTCATAACTCGTCCTAGAAGCAGTGATGGAGGTGAGGGGACACATCGTACCTGAGTGAGAGCTGAATCCCTCGTCTTGGCTGTGGGTGCATGAGCTATTGTTGTGGGCATGGACAACAGGGTGGAGGATGGAATGAAGAGCGGTGTGGACAAGTGGTCCACCGGGTCACCGTCCAGCCAACGCTTAAGCTGCTCCATGCTCCTGTAGACAGCAGACACGCATATCATCGATATTTTTGTTGATTACTGCAATGGAGTCCCAACAATTCTGTCTGTGTGTGGCTACTGGTAAGCTAGCTGTGTCATCTCGCAATTTGGCGGGGGTAAAGAGAAAGGAAAATACTAGGAGAATTGCAGATCCTGCATTTGATTTCAATGATCAAAACTAAAACCTAATTTAGATATTCTATTTTTTTTATTCAGAATACAAATCGTGACATTCCTAAACTGAATAAATTATTTAAAAAGTTATAGTTCAAATAGATTAAAACAACCAAAGACTCTACCTTTTTATTTCCTAAACATCTCATGATTTCTAGATGCAACAACGAGCTTTAACAGCAGAACTGTAGCTTTACCTTTTGCTCTCGGCCTGCTCCTCCTCTAAGCCCTGGAGGACTCTGTGGGCCAGCAGCTCCTGAGCTGTGGGAGTGTGAGTGATGTCCAGCGGGGCTGTCGGGGCCTCGAGCGGCTCCAGCAGACTGTCGAACAACCTCTGTCTCAGGGACAGACTGGTGGGCGCGGCACAGGCAGCTGCACTCGCCCTGAGGATGGAGGAGGGAGAGTCACTGAAGGTGTAGCTGCACAGCTGTGAGAATGACGACTATGAGCGCCTTTATTAATGTCTCATTCAAAGTTTTGGGGTTTCTTACCCTTCCTTCTCCTGCTGCTTCTCTCTGTGGGTTTGCCTGATGGCCTTGGTCCACTCCTCAGGTGGCTCAAAACCCTTCAACGACTCTGTGGGGAAGTAAACCAGGATCTCCCCGTCCTCTGTCACAGCGTCTTAACCAAAAAATTAACAAATAATTGCATTTTGTAATACATACGTCATCACGTTCACATAGAAAATGTGCGCTGGTTCTTATTCTAAATCACTGTAAGCAACCTTCACCTTCACAGACAGGTTGCTCGGGGATCTGCCAGTCCTTCAGCTTGTGGTCGATGCAAATCACCAGCACATCGTCCCAAGGAATCCGACTGAAGGCCGGACTTATGAGCTCATCTTCGTCGCTCCAGGTGCTCGTGGTTAACTTGGATCGAGGGACTCGGGTACGCTGACTCTTTAACCGGACCCTTTGCAGAAGGTTTTCCAACCGTGACATTAGGAGAGGCTGACTGCGGCCTGAGACAGGAATCTGAGCGGCGTAGCGAAAGATGGAGGAGCAGAGTTCTTTCCATGAGTCTAGAGAGAAAGGGAGCAAAAAACAGGAGGTGAGGAGGGAGAGGGAGGAATAATATGTGGATTTTTTGTCTCTTTTCACACCTGTCTGTCAGGGAACCATAAATGAGAACTCCCTTTGAAAAAACTGACCTGTGGCAGAAAGCTCCCACAGAGGCAGCTGCAGGCTGAGGATAGTTTTGCGCAGCCAGGCAAGGTGCTGAACCGAGTTCCAGCCCTGATGAGGGACAAAGTCGCGGTTATCAGGCAGACAGAACTCGCCTGGTGGCCACGAGAGTCTGCTGAGCTCCTGAGACGACACTTTGTCAGCAATGTGAGCAAGGACAGCGTTGTACAGCTGGATGACAGGTGCAGGGTCCTCAGGAGGAAGATATGCGGCGGCCCGCTCCTGGCGGTGGGCGTAAACTCTGGGACTGAACTCACGACTCAAAGCGGCCTCTATGAGCTGCACGAGGGTCTGACAGGAAAGGGGGAAGGGTGGGGGGCCGCGAGCCAGCAGCCAACGCAGAGCCTGACTCAGCTAAAGACACAAGGAGACAGTGAGGAGAGACGTAAGTTATCGTTATCAGCCATCAAGAAGAGAAGAAACTGCCAAAACTATCAAACAACTTGTATCAGTGATTGTGAATCTTTGTGGTGTACGACCCCTCAAAATGTGGAAGAGTCTACTTGTAAAACCTTATCACAGGTTGCTCGATCAGCGTTAAAGATGTTCGGTTTATTTTCTTTTCAGAGATCCTTCATTGATCTGTTTTGGACGAGGGTTCACTCCGGACAGATTTAAGAAACTCAACTTTGTGACAAAACAAATGTCTTTGTTGTTGTTTCATCCTCAAATGGTGGTATATTTTAGCTGAACTCTTGAATCAGTGTTGGAATGTCGCCCTGATGGATGAAATCATGTAATTTTGCCACGTGCATTAAGAAGAAATAAGCTAGCTGGTTTTACAGGCTTCAACCTCATTGTTTTGGTTCAGTCACATCCCCCCCTCATCAGTATTTTTAGTGACTAACTGGTGAAGATAGTGGAGTCTTTAGCAGCTAATGAGGAACATATTTCTGGGTATTCTGTTAGAATATGTTTGCTTGCTGGTGTGTTTTTCCAGTCGTGGTTCTGTGTGTGTGTTCAGTACCTGTTTGGACCCCTGGAGGTCACTTGTGGTCTCTGGTATGAAGAGGAACGTGTACTCTGATATCAGGCCTTCCTTCACCAGAGTGTGCAGCATCAGGGCTGAGGGACACCGCGACAGGAACAGTTCAACAACAACAACAACAACAATAATAACGGGAAAAATAATGATGTAATTACAGCTGTCATTAATTACCTTCTTCAAGTTTCTGTGTAACACCGGCGCCGCCGTCGGGCCCTGGCACCAGGATGACCAGAGGCAGTGGGCAGTGCCAGCTGCTGGCCTGCTGCAGCTGTTTGAGCTGAAGCAGCGCCGACAGCAGAGGAACGTCCTGCTCGTCCTGCCCGAGCTCCACGATGGAAGCGGCGGGGAGCAGCGCGATCAGAGCGCCGGTCCCATGAAGCTCACAGAGCTCCTCCATTTTGGACAGGCCATCTTCAGTCAGAGGGCCACGGGACGCCTGAGGGACAGAACACCCCCTGTTAGAATATCATTATCAACATAACAATAACTACTGATAAATACAGAGTGACTTAACATAACTTTATTTACTTTTGTCCACATAAGAATTGCTGTGGAAACATTCAAATGTGTGTAAATCGGCAGATGAACCAAATTTTTAAATCCTTGGATCAACCCTGGAAAAATAGTATTGGTTTAGTTCTACCCGTTTGTTTCAGACGCACACAGAGTTGTATCTTCTTTCTACTCATTTGTTGCAGTCTGATCTCACCTTGACACTGATGTGGACTTTGTGAATCTGTTGATCTTTTTCCTGGAGTGTGTTGGTGACACAGAGCGTCTGCAGTGTCCCATCAAGCTGCCCTTCGCTCTCCTCCGAGCCCTTACCACCACCCAGCTTCACCTCCAGCCAGTCAGACAGGATCCTGAGGACAACACACAGGAGAGGACACAGTCAGAGAACTCTGGGAGAAGACATTCAACTTATTCTTAGAGGAACTCAAACATCCACCTGTCTTTGCCCTTTTGTTTCGCTCACCTGTCTGCCAGGCTGGACACACTGTCGTCTTCGCTCGGTAACAGCATAACAGCTTTCCAGAAGATTCTGTCCGGTGGGCTGGAGATGTTTTCCGTCACCAGTGCCGGCAGGTCGAGTGGCGCCCACACCGTCTCACTGAGAGAGAGGACAAAAAGAGGTCAAAGTGCTGCTCTGTGTCACTGATCACCGACTGCAGAAACACACTCGTGACTTACTCGAGCAGCCGCTGGTAGAAGTAGTGGACTCTCATCTGGTGGATCACTTCTCGTCTCACTTTCAACAACCTGAACAGAATATCAGAGCGTGTTACTGGAGCAGTAAAGGGACAAAAGAGATTTAGTCATCGATGACACGCTGCAAAACGTCTCACCAAACAAGCTTCCATTAATAATTTGAATTTTTTTTTTGCATATATCGATTCTGGAGAAATTCAACTTGTGCATTTTCTCATTTATGATTTTTGGCGTTTTAGCCGAGCTATCCTCTCTCTCTTCTTCCAACCATGAGTGTGCTGTTTCCATAGAGTTGCAGGATATTACAATAAAACACACCGGGTGCTGGAGAGGGCCAGGGTGCCGGCGTTCCCCAGGTTGACCAGCCCACGTGCCAGATCTGCCATGCAGGGCTGAGCCGGGGCGCTGGGAGCCAGAGCCTTCAGTTTGAACCGAGGGTCCACACAGCAGGGAGCTGCAGGGAAACCTCTCATCTGCCTCTTCAGCTGCCGACGTACCGCCACCACACTACGCCACCTGGTGGTACACAGGAGACATTACATCAACAGATAAAGTCTTACTTCAGTTTTATAGTCATTTTTGAATGTGAGGCCTCTTCGAATTTCATTTTTTACATCTTTTAATTTATTTTTGTCAAAATGAGTCAAGCTCTGCTGCGTGAAAGTCGACATTTCCAATGTTACAAATCTTAAAACCTTTTCATCATTTATAATCATCATAAACTGTGACAAGGATATTGAAGCCCTGTTGGCAAAATGTAAATTAACCTGACTTCCAGGCTCTCATAACCTCGCATTTCACTAAACCCGATTTAATCACAGATAGCTGTTTAGTTCTAACTCGGACAAAGCGGAGAATTTGAAAAACTCGGTTGATGTATTGTCTTGTCAGCTAGAAGCAACAAGATTTAAGCTTCTCACAAATGTCATCAGGCTTTGTGCCACAAACGCTCAAAGCTCATACGAGTTTATTGTCCCGAGAGGAGGATAGAAACCAGATCAATATTCACATTTAAAAAGCTGGAGTTAACTAAATCAATTAATTGTTGCAGCTCTATATTCCATTTACCTTCATACACACCTAGAGATTTGGCTGTGTTTAATGGTAAAAGGCATACATATGCCAGTTGATGTAACTGACAACTTTGGCTGAAAATCGATGCTGTGTACACAATGTTACTTTTGAAAAGCAGCGGGAAATATTAAATGTTTCTATACTTGCAGCTGCTGTGTACAAGCGATAGCTTTAAACTGGTACACTGGTGTCTCAGTAAAACTAACGGGTTCCATCGCAGTGTTTAGAGTCACCTGATGGTCTGAATACGTCTCTGATTTCTCACCTGTTGATGTACTTGTGGATGCGTTGCAGCTCATCTTCAAGGATGTCTTCAACCAACAGAGCGATGTCGGCGTTCAGCGTCTCCTCGACTAGACTGGTACAAACCTGCTCGGTGCATTTAGCCACACAGTCTGCTTTCTCGTTCACTGCCAGCCTGAGAAAGGAATATATTAAAAAAGAGTCAATTCATTGTTCAAAATCAAACACATTAAACTTCTTAACATGCCTCTTTAACTCAAGCACTTCATCATCATTCTAATTAGAGTAGTTAACAATGTAACTTCATATCAAACCACATTAGAATTTGGTTCATTCAGAAGTCTTACTGGATCTCAGAGGCGGCCGTCTCCTTGACGCTCTCGTTTAAAACTTCATGGATGATCTCGCTGCAGAGAGAGAAGCTGTACTGAACCAGGAAGGCCTCGTGCTCCTGCCTCCTCCTGACGGCGACACACATGGAGAAGAAGAAATGTAGGTGAGTCGAGTGTTTTTTGTAACTGATATATTTAAAATGTAGATTATTTTGTATCCTGTGTTTTGGGTCAAGGTGGAGGATGATTTTCCTCTTTCTTAACCAAGCTAGGTGTCAACTGTCAGTGAACCAACCTGGCTTCTTCAAGCTTGCGTTTCTCTTCGGCGACACGCTCCTGTTCCAGCTTGATCTCAGTGGAGGACATCTCCTGCAGCATCTGTCCCACCACCTCAGTCACCAGGGACTCCGCCTGCACACTGCTCTCCCTGCAGAACCAGAGTTAGTCATCGTAGTGTTAAACATCAGGGGAGTGTTCAGATCACCACTGCTTCTACACTGATCAAATATCTTAATGATAACTGTTAGGAAGTGACATGAAACATGACTTCATCGCATCGTGCACAAGAAACATTTGAACTTACGCGAGAGCTGTTGTGGCGTAGCTGGCGCCAGCGTGGGCGACCTCCCTCACTCCTGCTTCAACCACCTCTTCAATCACACAGTCCAGCACGGCCATGACGTCCTGCAGGACGGAGCACAGACAACACAGTTACTGACATGCACAGGAAGAACAACAGGGGGCAAAGTTCAGGGTTTAATTAGCTGTAATCAGTAAAGACTGGAAACTTTTATCCATTTACAGTCAGTCAGAATGAATAAGTACTCCAAGTGGGCCGTCTAATTTGCTTTGAGAGATCTTGCTCACCTCGTTGCTGTACACCGGTTTGGGTGGAGGGGACGGAGGTTTGACAGGCTGAGGTTGAGGTATCGGCTGAAACAGCTGCTGAGTGTCTGCTGGCCGGGCCGGGCTGTGATACGACTCCACGGTCTCTCCGGTCTCATCTGGCACAGCTGGCACGACCTGTGTCACCAGGCTGGGTGGTGGCATAACCTCCACCTTGGCAGCGATAGCTGAGACAACAAAGAGACATTTCATTTCTTTTCTGTGTTTAATTGTGATCTAACTGGGCAAAGTCACATTGAGAAGGTGAAGGACTTTGGATCATAGAGACATCGTTCTTGATTATGAATCTACGCTTGGAAACTGGAAGTAACTTCAAGTCTCTGTAATTGTCTTTTGTAAATCCTCTGGCTGCGAATGAAAAGAAAAAAAGCCATGCTGTTCTGACTAGTTTAAATGTAGAAATGAAAGTGTTTTGCTCGGGTCAGCATTAGTGAAACAGAGTGAGCACCTTTGAATTGGCTTGGAGCCGGCTCGGCCAGAGGGCCTTCTCCTCGGTACTTGTTCTGGAAGTCGAAGCTGCAGACAGTGGTGTGCTGTGGGGGGGCGGGGAGGGGTCCGCCGTTCACCACCTCTCCAATCAGCACCGTTTTCTTTGCCAGGATGACCTCCGACTTCTTCTGGGACGGAGGCGGGTCTGGCTCCTGGTAGGTGATCCGACTCAGCTCCACCACACTGTGAACAATGTTTAGTTTAACTTTCGTTGAACATTTATACAAAATTTGATCAACACCAGCGACTCAGTGATTGGAGGTTATGTCTCTGCGTCTGTCAGACTAAGAGTAGACACTCACTCATCGTTGACATTGAGGCCGTACTGCTGGATGAAGTCAGATGCCTCTTCAGCGTTGCGGAACATTAACATCCGAACGATGTCCTCCAGTGGAAACGCAGTTGATCGAGGACCCACAGTGTGAGCCAGGTTCAAGGTCTTCAGGGCCTTACCTCTGACCTGCATAGACACACACACAGATGTCTGTCTGGATCTCCTCTTTCATGCAACATTTTCAAAAATTAGGGGAAAATTCCAGGTTTCCTCAGTCCCATTCATAAAGGAAACGGTTTCTAACCTGATTAAAGTATCTGTGCAGGAGGCAGCTGGCGAGGTAAGAGGCTCCTTTCACTAGCTTGAAGAAGCGCACAAAGTTGTTGCTGTTGACGGCGGCAAATGCTTGCACCGCGAACTTCACCTCAGGGGAATTGCGCACCTCCTCACGGAACTGCTGCACCTCACTGTGTGGAAATGATGTGTCAGGGCGTGTTTTTTTCTTTAGCCACAACTAAAGATGTATAAAATAATTTCAAAGTGCAAAAACATGTCTGAGCAACACATATTTAATCACTCATTTGTGTGTGAGTGGACTGACCGCAGGATGTCTCCATCGTTGAGTTTCAGCAGCACGTTGTACTGGCGAAACTCGGCCTCCCGGGGGCAGTAGATCTGCTCCATGGCCAGGTCCTGGTACATTTCTTTGAGACTCTGCAGGCACTTCGTCATGTTCTCGTTGTTGATCTTGGCGTCGAACGATGAGGTACGCTCCTCACACAGGTGGTGAGCGCAGTGCACGTGGAAGCGTGTGCACTTCTCGATCAGCGTCACCGTGTCTGGACAGCACAGGTGCTGCTGGATGATGTCCTGTTGGTACAATAAACGAAGGGCTGGGGTTTGAAATCAGTCTACAACACATGCGTCATGTACTCACCAACACCCAGTGCAGCTTTTCAGGCAGCATCGAAGGCATTTCAGATAATGGTACAGGAAGCTCACCTTGCGGATTCCGCGGGTTCTGTTCCAGACGAAGTCGTACCAGTCCCGGTAGTTGTCATGACCCTGGTCCATGATCCGAGTCACAAGATAGTCCATCGTCATGCTGAGCACAGGCAGGGGGCGCAAGTCGTGGGGCAGGGGCTCCTCTTGGTCGGCCGATGAGCGACTGTACTCCTTGATGGCTGCTGAGTGATCCACCTAGTCCGGGACAGATGGTGACCGAATGGGATCTTATTCCACAAATATATTTGAATGCAGATGCACCAAAATAACCAACAAATC
This sequence comes from Lagodon rhomboides, assembly GCA_039737535.1. NCBI lineage: Eukaryota > Metazoa > Chordata > Actinopteri > Spariformes > Sparidae > Lagodon > Lagodon rhomboides. The sequence continues at coordinate 29,281,065 of CM077790.1, read as the reverse complement.
CAACGAAATAATTTACTTAGCCCTCCTTATGGTGTAAAATTCAAACTCAGATTAAATAATAAAAGTGTCTGAAAGAATACCAAAGACATGATGTAACATCTCATGGTGCTGTTTAAGATGAAAAAACAAACACACCCTGTATTCTTCAGTCTGAAAGCAGAAGATTTAAAGTCATTACCATCTCAGTATCTGGGATGACCTCGAATATGCTCAGCTGTTTCCTCGTCTCCCTCATGAACCTCTCCTTCTCTGGACACATGTCAGGACACGTCCCCACAAACACCTTAGACAGGTCCAGGTCCGTCCTCTTGGGCCGACCTGTGCAGATGTTTCATGCCCAACGTTAAAATCCCTCATGTAAATCCAACCACTGATGTTTCAGTCATGTTAATGGCAGTGACAGACTGGTGGGTGGGGTGGCCTAACCTTGACGCAGGACCTTGTCTCGCTGCTCCAGGAGGCGGTACTTGTCCTCAGCTGTCTCAGCCACCTGGCCAATGAGGTGGAGGAGGGAGGAGGGGACTGGGCGCTCTGAGCTCTGGGCCTCTGAGCTGCTCTCTTTCTGAGGTTCGGCGTCAAACTGCAGAGACTTGGCCAATGACGACCTCTTCACTGGAGAACTGACACATAAAAAGACACATGTAAGACTGTCAAAGCACTAAAGAAACTTTACTTTTTTAGATAAAGGCTTTGAAACTAAAGTAAAATCTAAAACACTGTAATAACAGCAAAGACTGCTTCAGGTGCTGGTGTTACCTGCGACTGAAGGCGGCCATGCTGCTGACTGCAGGAGCTCTCAGTCCAGGTCTCCTGAGTGGAGAGGAAGTGGCCTTAGACTCGGCCTCCTCCTGATTTTCTTCTGCTTCTGCCTCCTCTGTTCCTGCTGCAGGTCTACTCGCTTTGTCACCTGGACCTTAATGCACAAAAAACACGTCATAATTTCATAATTCACTAACTAGCAAACAGTAATATCAGTTCAGTAGAAATTATTTCTATATCAGTTGAGCTTTTTTAAAATAAATGTTGGACTTACTCTGCTTCTTTCTTTGCCACAACAGAAGGACTTCTTGTCTTTGCAGGATTTTGCCTTTCTTCTTTGCCCGGGCCGCTGAAATCTGAAAGACAAAAACACTTAATACTCGCAGGAAGCAAAATAAAATCATTATTATTCTGCTGAAAACTTCACATCACCATCTTTGGCCTGTCTTACAAACCAGGATTAGTGGGTTAGCTAGCTGAGCTATAGAGCTATCCCTGGCTTTAAACTGAGCTCAGCTGAAATGGGAAGCGATGCTACAGACTAAACCTGCGAAGTCTAAGAAAGGGAATCCAAGAAAAAGAAAGAAGTGTGCTGACAAATCAAAGCTAGCTACTCAAAATAGTGTGGTGAACCTGCTTAAATGGGGCTGAGTAACATACAGTGAACTCACATGGTCATCAAAGTGTACTATAGCCATGTTCTTGGCGGGCCGGCAGTAAACCTTTCGGACTCTGCCGAAACGAGAAAAGTGCTTCTCAATCACGTCCTTCTTGTTGAGGGCTGGAGGAAGATTCCTGCACTGGATGGAGGTGCAGTCGGTGGGAGACATGCCGCTCAGACTATCCGAGCTCTCCCTGCGTACGCCACGTTTAGCAGGGGGAGGGGTCTCTAGGTTCAGATCTGGAGGTTTTGCTGCATCTGGAGAGCAATGACGGGTAAACAGACGAGACAAAAAAATACATTGTTCAAAATAAGTTTCAGGAATTCATACAATCATTGGTGAAAAATCCACATAATGCACAGCGAGTATCATTTGTATGACTCACCTGATTCTTCAGCTTTTTCCGGCATGTCCCTGGTCAGTGTTTGCGCCGTGGGTGGTGTCGCAGGTCGGTTGTCACTCTTAGCCTGGACCTCCTCCGTCTCCGTCTCCTCCCACGTCGCTGCTTGCTGCTGAGTCTCCTTCGTGGCCTCGCGCCTCGCTGGGTTAGGGCCATCTCGACGAAGATCACTCAGTGCCCGACCGAATAGGCCTCCTAGTGGGGCGCGGGACCTCATCAGGGGCCTCTTTGGGGGATGTCTCGGTGACTCTGCATCTGCTGGAATGTCTTCCTCTGTGGCAGGCTTCTCTGGACCAGTGGTGGGGACAGCTGGGTCATCCTTGCGCTTAGTGCCTTTGCCTAATCGTGCAAATACATTTGTCTCCCCCAGACCCTCAAGGTTGCTCCCTTTATCATCTGTGCTAGTTTCGGTTTTAGGTTTGACGTCTCCAAAAGCTGAAGGCTGACCAAAGTTAGTTCCTCCAAACAGGGGTGTTGCCTGGGGCTGAGTGGCTTTGGCTGTGAAGCTGAAAGATGATGGGGTGGTGGGCTGGGTGGTGGATGCCTGAGCGTTGGAGCTGGAAGGGGCGGCTGGTTGTGAAAAGGTGAACTGCAACTGAGTGTTGGAGGGTCCGCTGCTACTGGCAGTTGTAAGCGGGTTGTTTTGAGCAGAGATAGAGGGGGCTGCAGCCGGCTGGGAGAAGCTGAAGCCCAGCTGTCCAGATTTATCCCCGGTCAATAAAGAGAATCCAGTCGTGGTGGCGGTGCCGCTACTCATGGTGCTGGCGCTCGTCTGGGACCCGCTGCTCCCAAAAGGTGAGCTGGACATTGAAGTAGTTTGAGGGTTAGCTGGCTCAGGGCTCGCACTGAAGATGGGTTTGAACAGTGCCTCGTTGGCCGGCTTGAAACTGAACTTGGTTGATCCGAAGCCTCTGCTCTGCTGGGTCACATTCTGACCTGTGCCGAATACACTGGGGGTGGCACTGGTAGATGTCGGCTGTCCAAACATAGACTGTCCAAAACCCAGTGGCTGAGGCGGCCCTAAGGCAGCGGTGGAGGCAGAAGACATCTGAGAGTTTCCAAAGCCAGAAGGCTGTTGACCATACCCTGGTGGCTGTTTGCCAAACCCCTGAGGCTGCTGGCTAAATCCTGCAGCCTGCCCAAATGCAGAAGGCTGCCCGAATGCAGGCGTCTGCCCAAAGACTGAACTCTGGCTCGGTGCACCGGTCTGTCCAAAAGCTGGTGCTGTGGTACTACCAAAGCCTGAGCTGCTCATTGCTAATGATTGCTGTCCAAATGCTGGCGCCTGGCTTACTGCAGGCAGCGAGGGGGGCTGAGAAGACGACTGTCCAAAGGCAGGGGTCTGTCCAAAGATGGTACCTCCCTGAGGTGGGGTCTGTCCAAACGCTGATGGTTGATAAAACCCCATATTTTGAGGCTGGTTGCTTGAACTCTGCTGTCCAAATGGCTGAAACAAACCAGTCTTCATAGTGTTGCTTGGAGCTTGGAAAGCTCCACCTTGTGGACTGCCGAACGGATTGGACGGATTCATGGCGCAAATATTAGCGGATGTTTAGATTCACTGATTATATCTTCATCCAGCCATCAAACAGCAGATATCCGTAACACTGAACACAACTCTTAAGTTATTCGGTGTAACATCCAATCACGTTAAAAGACAACTGGACATCACGAAGTTCAGGGACGAACAAAACTGTCCTGCTCGTCCGTTAGCATAAGCTAACAGCACAACATCGTAAAAAAATAGCTTAGCAAAGTTTGTTTTTATCGCTTTCAGAGTTGTTTTATTGACACAACAGAAAAAACTCCTCATAAAACGTGGAAAAATACGCGACTTCGACACGAAAAAGTCTCACCTCTCACAGTTTGTATCTGCTGTGTTGATGTGTTTAAGTTCAAACCCAGACTAAACACATTTTCCCACATCCGGTTCCGGTCCGTTCATTCTTTTCGTCCACCGTCGATGCTAAAGTCCGTTCCGCGGTTGCTAACGCCGCGACCTTTTTTTATCGCAAGAATGGCTGTTTAACCGGCAAGCGACTACTTTCCATAAACTACAGAATATGTTTTATTTCTCTCATTTATATTTCCGACATCTACACAACCATGAGAACAATTTTATAGCCGGCTTCGGGGAACTAGATGCTGATACTGCCGGGCCGCGTCACCTTGTCTTCTGCCTGCCCGGACTGGCTGAACGTCGCTCAACGGAAAACTGACCAACGGTTGTCGTAATAAACATTCACCGCCACAGAATAACTGTAACGACCCGTCGTCGGAAGTGGGTTAGTTTTGACTTTCACCTATGTCTCAAGATTTTTTTAATAGCCGTTTTGTCTTTTTTCGCCGAATTTCACAATGGGAGTAGTACTGCGGAACCTCCAAAAGGTGGTGCCTCTCCGCCGCGCCAGGCTGCGCAGGGATGTCGATATGTTGAGGCACATACTGGGCGTGCAGAAATTTGACCTGGGCATCATCTGCGTGGACAACCACAGGATCCAGCAGATTAATAACATATACAGGAAGAAAAACGTGCCTACGGATGTCCTCTCATTTCCATTCCATGAGGTAAACATGACTGCATGCCAGCCACCTGCTTCCACAAACACTGGGCTAACCAGATAGGAGGTCTTTTATTGGTCTGGTTTTATTGTTGAATTTCTCCACATTGGTGCAGTAAAAATGCTTGATATTAAGTATACTTGTAGTCTTAGATGTGCAGAAGTCAAATATGCCATTCATAGCCAGGAATTATTGAGCAAAGTATTTTTACAGTAGCTCAAATACGTGACAATATGCCACTTGGAGGTACAAATGTGGAATTTTATTGTTGAATTTCTCCACATTGGTGCAGTAAAAATGCTCAATATCCAGTATACTTGTAGTCTTAGATGTGCAGAAGTCAAATATACCACCCATAGCCAGGAATTATTGAGCAAAGTGTTTTTACAGTAGCTTAAACATAAGAAAATATGCCACTTGGAGGTACAAATGTGGAATTTTATTGTTGAATTTCTCCACATTGGTGCAGTAAAAATGCTTGATATTAAGTATAGTTGTAGTCTTAGATGTGCAGAAGTCAAATATACCATTCATAGCCAGGAATTATTGAGCAAAGTGTTTTTACAGTAGCTTAAACATGATGAAAATATGCCACTTGGAGGATACAAATGTGGAATTTTAATTGTTGAATTTCTCCACATTGGTGCAGTAAAAATGCTCAATATCAAGTATACTTGTAGTCTTAGATGTGCAGAAGTCAAATATACCACCCATAGCCAGGAATTATTGAGCAAAGTATTTTTACAGTAGCTTAAACATAAGAAAATATGCCACTTGGAGGTACAAATGTGGAATTTTATTGTTGAATTTCTCCACATTGGTGCAGTAAAAATGCTCAATAACCAGTATACTTGTAGTCTTAGATGTATAGAAGTCAAATATACCACCCATAGCCAGGAATTATTGAGCAAAGTATTTTTACAGTAGCTTAAACATAAGAAAATATGCCACTTGGAGGTACAAATGTGGAATTCTATTGTTGAATTTCTCCACATTGGTGCAGTAAAAATGCTTAATATCCAGTATACTTGTAGTCTTAGATGTGTAGAAGTCAAATATACCACTCATAGCCAGGAATTATTGAGCAAAGTGTTTTTACAGTAGCTTAAACATAAGAATATATGCCACTTGGAGGTACAAGTGTGGAATTTTATTGTTGAATTTCTCCACATTGGTGCAGTAAACATGCTTGATATTAAGTATACTTGTAGTCTTAGATGTGCAGAAGTCAAATATGCCATTCATAGCCAGGAATTATTGAGCAAAGTAGTTTTACAGTAGCTCAAATACGTGAAAATATGCCACTTGGAGGTACAAATGTGGAATTTTATTGTTGAATTTCTCCACATTGGTGCAGTAAAAATGCTTGATATTAAGTATACTTGTAGTCTTAGATGTGCAGAAGTCAAATATACCACCCATAGCCAGGAATTATTGAGCAAAGTATTTTTACAGTAGCTTAAACACAAGAAAATATGCCACTTGGAGGTACAAATGTGGAATTTTATTGTTGAATTTCTCCACATTGGTGCAGTAAAAATGCTCAGTATCCAGTATACTTGTAGTCTTAGATGTGCAGAAGTCAAATATACCATCCATAGCCAGGAATTATTGAGCAAAGTAGTTTTACAGTAGCTCAAATACGTGAAAATATGCCACTTGGAGGTACAAATGTGGGATTTTATTGTTGAATTTCTCCACATTGGTGCAGTAAAAATGCTCAATATCCAGTATACTTGTAGTCTTAGATGTGTAGAAGTCAAATATACCACCCATAGCCAGGAATTATTGAGCAAAGTGTTTTTACAGTAGCTCAAATACGTGAAAATATGCCACTTGGAGGTACAAATGTGGAATTTTATTGTTGAATTTCTCCACATTGGTGCAGTAAACATGCTTGATATTAAGTATACTTGTAGTCTTAGATGTGCAGAAGTGAAATATGCCATTCATAGCCAGGAATTATTGAGCAAAGTGTTTTTACAGTAGCTTAAACATAAGAAAATATGCCACTTGGAGGTACAAATGTGGAATTTAATTGTTGAATTTCTCTACATTGGTGCAGTAAAAATGCTCAATATCCAGTATACTTGTAGTCTTAGATGTGCAGAAGTCAAATATACCATTCATAGCCAGGAATTATTGAGCAAAGTGTTTTTACAGTAGCTTAAACATAAGAAAATATGCCACTTGGAGGTACAAATGTGGAATTTTATTGTTGAATTTCTCCACATTGGTGCAGTAAAAATGCTTGATATTAAGTATAGTTGTAGTCTTGGATGTGCAGAAGTCAAATATACCATTCATAGCCAGGAATTATTGAGCAAAGTGTTTTTACAGTAGCTCAAATACGTGAAAATATGCCACTTGGAGAATCAAATGTAGAACTTTAATTGTTGAATTTCTCCACATTGGTGGAGTAAAAATGCTCAATATCAAGTATACTTGTAGTCTTAGATGTGCAGATGTCAAATATACCACCCATAGCCAGGAATTATTGAGCAAAGTATTTTTACAGTAGCTTAAACATAAGAAAATATGCCACTTGGAGGTACAAATGTGGAATTTTATTGTTGATTTTCTCCACATTGGTGCTGTAAAAATGCTCAATAACCAGTATAGTTGTAGTCTTAGATGTATAGAAGTCAAATATACCACCCATAGCCAGGAATTATTGAGCAATGTATTTTTACAGTAGCTTAAACATAAGAAAATATGCCACTTGGAGGTACAAATGTGGAATCCTATTGTTGAATTTCTCCACATTGGTGCACTAAAAATGCTTAATATCCAGTATACTTGTAGTCTTAGATGTGTAGAAGTCAAATATACCATTCATAGCCAGGAATTATTGAGCAAAGTGTTTTTACAGCAGCTTAAACATAAGAATATATGCCACTTGGAGGTACAAGTGTGGAATTTTATTGTTGAATTTCTCCACATTGGTGCAGTAAACATGCTTGATATTAAGTATACTTGTAGTCTTAGATGTGCAGAAGTCAAATATGCCATTCATAGCCAGGAATTATTGAGCAAAGTAGTTTTACAGTAGCTCAAATACGTGAAAATATGCCACTTGGAGGTACAAATGTGGAATTTTATTGTTGAATTTCTCCACATTGGTGCAGTAAAAATGCTTGATATTAAGTATACTTGTAGTCTTAGATGTGCAGAAGTCAAATATACCACCCATAGCCAGGAATTATTGAGCAAAGTATTTTTACAGTAGCTTAAACACAAGAAAATATGCCACTTGGAGGTACAAATGTGGAATTTTATTGTTGAATTTCTCCACATTGGTGCAGTAAAAATGCTCAGTATCCAGTATACTTGTAGTCTTAGATGTGCAGAAGTCAAATATACCATCCATAGCCAGGAATTATTGAGCAAAGTAGTTTTACAGTAGCTCAAATACGTGAAAATATGCCACTTGGAGGTACAAATGTGGGATTTTATTGTTGAATTTCTCCACATTGGTGCAGTAAAAATGCTCAATATCCAGTATACTTGTAGTCTTAGATGTGTAGAAGTCAAATATACCACCCATAGCCAGGAATTATTGAGCAAAGTGTTTTTACAGTAGCTCAAATACGTGAAAATATGCCACTTGGAGGTACAAATGTGGAATTTTATTGTTGAATTTCTCCACATTGGTGCAGTAAACATGCTTGATATTAAGTATACTTGTAGTCTTAGATGTGCAGAAGTGAAATATGCCATTCATAGCCAGGAATTATTGAGCAAAGTGTTTTTACAGTAGCTTAAACATAAGAAAATATGCCACTTGGAGGTACAAATGTGGAATTTAATTGTTGAATTTCTCTACATTGGTGCAGTAAAAATGCTCAATATCCAGTATACTTGTAGTCTTAGATGTGCAGAAGTCAAATATACCACCCATAGCCAGGAATTATTGAGCAAAGTGTTTTTACAGTAGCTCAAATACGTGAAAATATGCCACTTGGAGAATCAAATGTAGAACTTTAATTGTTGAATTTCTCCACATTGGTGCAGTAAAAATGCTTGATCTTAAGTGTACTTGTAGTCTTAGATGTGCAGAAGTCAAATATACCACCCATAGCCAGGAATTATTGAGCAAAGTGTTTTTACAGTAGCTTAAACATAAGAAAATATGCCACTTGGAGGTACAAATGTGGAATTTTATTGTTGAATTTCTCTACGTTGGTGCAGTAAAAATGCTCAATATCCAGTATAGTTGTAGTCTTAGATGTGCAGAAGTCAAATATACCACCCATAGCCAGGAATTATTGAGCAAAGTGTTTTTACAGTAGCTTAAACATAAGAAAATATGCCACTTGGAGGTACAAATGTGGAATTTTATTGTTGAATTTCTCCACATTGGTGCAGTAAAAATGCTTGATATTAAGTATACTTGTAGTCTTAGATGTGCAGAAGTCAAAGATACCACCCATAGCCAGGAATTATTGAGCAAAATATTTTTACAGTAGCTTAAACATAAGAAAATGTGCCACTTGGAGGTACAAATGTGGAATTTTATTGTTGAATTTCTCCACATTGGTGCAGTAAAAATGCTTGATATTAAGTATACTTGTAGTCTTAGATGTGCAGAAGTCAAATATACCACCCATAGCCAGGAATTATTGAGCAAAGTGTTTTTACAGTAGCTTAAATAGTCATAATTGAAATGATGCTTGTGTGTTTTTCAGGACCTGAGACCTGGGAAGCTGCCGTGCCCGCTCTACAGAGATGAGCTGAACCTGGGGGACATTTTCTTGGGGGTAGAGTTTGTGATGAAGCAGTGTCAGGAGGACTCGCTGGACCTGCATGGAGCCCTCACTGTGAGTAGACTGCACCGTGTCCATCATGTTTCATATCATCTCAGATCAACCAGAAGTTGTGGCACCTCTCAGAGATGCAGGCTGGTTGCTCATTGAGTTCCACCTCCTGACACTTGTTCAGATTTACAGAGACATTTTCTTTCAAGGTGCACATTTGTTGTTGCAAGTTATGTATTGGCACTTGAGTGTTTTTAGATAAATCAATAAATGTACTAAATAACTATATTTGTCGATAGAAAGTAGCTTAAATCAGGTCTTCCACCATCCTTTCATCCACCCTAACTGATATTAGGGAGTAAAAAGCTTAATATCAACAGGCTATATAGGCCAATATACACACATTGTTGCCTTAAATGTGGATATCAAACACTTGTGTCAAAGCAATACACTTTATTGCCTAAAATGTCATCAGTCCATTCACTTGGAATTAAATAATAAACTACTCAAGCATCTTTTTCTGCATGATAATCCAACAGCCTTCTTTTTCAGCACATATCTGACATCATGCAAACACTGACACTGCTGTACATGAAACATTGGTTTGGCTCCAGTTAATTGTTCCTCTTTTGCTTCACGTGTCAGGTCGTCACTGCACACGGCATCTGTCACCTGCTGGGCTACAGACACGAGACAGAGGAAGAGTGGACCGAGGTTTGTATGGAGATGACACGTTTCACAACACATTCAAAGAAGTCACTTTCTCTTTGGTATTAAAATAAGTTAGTTTGGGTAAAAAATAAAATGTTCATAGCAGGTCTGTGGGTGATTCATAGTCACGGCAACCTGTTCAGGAGAGTCATCGCTGTTGAAATATTCAGATTTAATTGTTTTAACAGCCCCAAACAAAAAAAGCCTGACTAGATGACACTGGTGGGAGTTGAGAGAGTATGTTTCTTTGAAATTTTAGGTGAAGAGGCCTTTTCACTGAAAAAAAAAGGCACAAACTACCAGGAGAAAACCACTGTTACTCTTTATTCCCATCCATTTCTGAAATGCATAGTTTTATCTCTCAAGCATCGACATCTGAACACACGTTCACATAGCAAAGTCTGCTCGTTTAATTGTTTAGATGGTGATTTTACTTGATTTATTTGCTTCTATGCTTTTTGGGTTCTATACAAAGTACATTTTTGTACCTTATGAACCACAATTTAAATTTCATGGTGTGGTTTTGTCACACCGTAAAGCAGAGCGGCCAGTGATGATTATCTTCATTGTCGTTTCCTTTCATAGAGGAAAGAAACCAGAAACTATTCATATGTTAAGATGCTCAAATATACTTTTTTTTCCTGTAAAAAAAGAAATTACTAATCTAAAAGTTAACACTTTGTCGTTGCAGCTCTACTATAAATCATCACAGGGGATACTGTCTAAAAATGTTTGTTTTAAATCTGTTTCCAGATGCTGCAGAGGGAAAAATACATTCTCAGTGAGTACAACAGACTCACAGGAAGACATCTGGAGCCGCTGATGAAGAGATGTTCTCAGGACAGGTGACAGCGACGTCACCTGTAACCTTACACTTGCACTACATGCACTATGGTGCTTGATTTTGTTGTTCACGGGCCTGTAACCAGTGGAACTGCTGTTTGAATAAAACATTATTTTATTAATTCCTTCATTCATGAATAAATGTACACTGGAAGCCGTCTTCTCCACGATCTCAATGTGCAGCTGCTCGATTGTGGATTTCCTTTTTTCAAACACTGGATGTGAGTGTTGTTAAAGGGTTTTAAACATCAAATAAAAAAAAAGTCTGTGCACTTTCACTGTAATATTTTATTAAAATCTGCTTTAGGAAGAGTCAGTCGTGTATGAAGGGTAGAAAAAGCTGTTCATTTTTACTTCACAAATACATTTCACCCTCTTTACACTGCATCTGGGAAAGGATGTTCAGGAAAGCGCAATGTTTCAGAAATTCAAGGCAGACAGAAAATAACAGAACAATTGTTTGTTTGTCTGCTGTCATAGTCAGGTTCTATCACGGTGCAACAATACTGTACCTCCAGGAGTCTCCTCCCAAAAACCAAATTGTAAAAGGACTGGGTATCAAGAATATATTCAGTCCATACTGATCTTTCTTTAATGCTATGTTATGTAGATGTTCATGTGTTGCGTGGTCTGATTATGTCCAGCAGACAACATGTTTTTCGATGTTACTCGATAAATGTGGTGTACTGAAATGTGACTTTTTTTTTTTTTACAGTGTAACAAACAAGACCTGTACAACCAGTTTCTAGAATAACAAAATACTTCCTCTCTCCCTGTTCTATAAGCAAGCGAGCCTGATAGGAACTAGCGGAACAGCGTTAGCAGAGGTCTAAAGTGTTAAGTACTGTATACTGGCCTTAAAGATGGTGAAATAAGAGACATTACTCTATAGCTAGCTTCCCTGGTGATCTAGTTGTAATGACTTCTATTTGCCGTGGCGTATCTTAATGGGTTAATTAAGATAAAATCAACCCCCCTATATGCTGCAATAAATAGAAAATCTTGGCTTTTTATAATGAAAATCTGACTCACACATCGTCGACAAACATATTCAAAAACAAAAAAGGTTGTGCAACTGTCAAAGTAAAGCTTTTTTACATATTTATAAAAAGTTTTCTCGGGAGGCACAAGGTCAAAACTCCAAAAGAATAAAGTGGGCTTCGCTGAGAAAAGCTCAGTGAAAACAGGCTGTGTTGTTATTAAGCTTACAGATTTTTCTCAAATCTATAATATGGAGACAACCACACACACACACACACACAAATTAGGCCATAAATCAAGCACAGAAAGCAAGTGGGCAAACATCCACACACACACACACACACTCAGTGATAGAAAGCTGATTTGAATTGGCCAGTTTGTGCCAGAACATAAATATTGCACCAAATGTACCCGCTAAATACAACAACCCTCTAATTCTATTATAGCTTATACTCCAACATAGAATATATCTTTATTTAGTTTTATATGGGAAATAAAGGGTCTGCAGAACATACAATCCATGAAGCACCAGCAGCATCTGGTGTGATAGTTGCTCTTAAGTGAAAGTCTGAATGAACGGCATTAAAGTTTAAAGAAGTGTATCAAGAAAACAAACGAAGAAGGAAAAGAAACAAAAACGAAAAACAGTTGTTTGATAAAATCATAGCAAAGAAAAAACTCCAGCCCCAAAAACATGGAGGCAAACTTTGATCCACTGAACATTTTAACTGCATTTCTGGTATTTCAAGAGTCTAGACAGTTCAGCACCTGCGTTGGCATTCGCAGGTGCTAGTTTAGCAGGCCATTTAGTCAGTTGTAGAGGAGAAGAAGTGCCTGAAGACGACCAAAAAAAGGACGGCAATCAGTAGTACTCAAGGCTGTTCAGAGGAGAACTCCATCTAGCAGGGTTCAGCTGTGGATGTGTCCGAAGATGTAGCACTCAGAGCGGCTGCAGGACGTTCCTCCCTGCCTCTGAGGTGGCGTTGGCTCCAGATCTCTCCATTTCAGACAGCTGCTCGAACACATCCCTAAAGACACAACATGGACACGACTCTTAGACTATCATGTAACGTCCTCCAACAGGAACTTCTCACTGAAATCACATTTATATACATTAACAGAAAAACCCTGACATGTTTCATCAAAGAGTCTGATCAGGATCCAGCTGTTTCATTATGATAACAAAGACTTATTGAAGACAGTATCCAGTTATCCTCCTCACTCACTTGTGCATGTAGAAGAAGATGTAACCGCTGCGGTCACGATCCCGCTGGACGGCGGCTTCCTGCGTGCGCGACACGTCCAGGTCGTTGTAGGTCAGCCACGACTGCTTCTTCATGTCGTACACGTCGCTGATGTAATGGCCTTGAGTGGAAAATAAATAATAGTTTGTTTGTGGACACTCGAGAAAAGACAGGAAGTGGTGTGTGTCATGGTATGGCTAAGACAGGTGATGTCATCATTCTAAACCAAAGACTATGACATGTGATTTCACCAGCATGTTAAGGCCTTGTCCACATTTATACAGACATTTTGTTAAACATTAAAAAATTTGACATCCAGTCTGTAAAACAGCTTCTAACAAACGAGTGTGAGCTCACCAGAGGAGGAGCTGCTCCCGATGTGACTGACGACACTGATGAGTCTAAAAGAGTTGGCCAAGTCTCCGCTCTGTGGATTACAACGGTTAAAAGGTTACTACGAATCAAAGTGGTTCAGTGTTGTTTTTTTCATTACAACAGCTAGAAATGTTCTTTTACTTCATCGTATTTGTAGTGCACAATAGTTACTTCTTAGTTTATAGTGGAATTGATTATCAGACCACACTAGCTGTGTAGCAGCAGGATGTTGCGTACCTCAGCGTTCCTCTTCAGGTTCTCAGCCTCTGCCTCGGTGTACTCCATGTCCAGCACGTCCTCGTTCCCAGAATCATCATCTGAACACAGCAGCTCGGGCAGAGAGTTGTTAAACTCTGTTGGGTGACGAGCAGACATCGATACTGTTAATTGATTTTATGTCTGACAGAAATTGCAACTGGCACTCTAAGGTCTCGCTCTGAACTTTGTGTTGTCAGTGTGGCGTCTTTTGCTTGGAGACGATATGAAAAATGGGAAGAACCTGCAGTGAATTTGTGAGATAACTGATGGTGTTGTGAGTGACTGCCTCCACCACGTCTTTGACATGCTCAATCAGCTGAATGCTGCCAAAAGATGCCCAACATGTGATTATCAGAACCAGAGATCCAGCTACTCAACAATCTTGGTTCTTACCTTGCAAACTGAGCTCCGTGGCCCTCTTCAGATCATCATCCTCTCTCATCTCTTGGGCCTCCTACATTGGGTGAAGTGGAGGAAAGGTACGTTATAGAGATTTAGTGTGCAACAATACAGAATGTAGATGCAGCATCATCGCTCCCTTCTGAAGGAAGAGCCCTGCAGAAGTCACGTGGTCTTTAATCTTACATGCTCCTGGAGGCTCTGGGCCAGAGCCTGCTGTAGCTCCTGTTCTTCCCTCTCCTGATCCAGGCTGTACTGCTGGACCCAGTCCAGTTCTCCCTGCTGCTGCACACCCTCTGGAGTCTGGTTCTCCTTGTTCTCATCCATGGTCAAGTCCAGGGAATCCAGAACATCTACACAAGATCAACACATCAATTAAGTAATACTCAAATACTAGTAAGGTTAACTCCGATATAACACATCATGATGTTGGACTACCTGCAGGCTGCTTGGTGTCCGTTTCCAGCAGATCTGTGTGATAGGCCAGGTCGTGGGCATCTGTGTCTCCAAAGCCGGTGTCAGGGCTGCTCGTCGGCTCATCCTCCATGGGGGGAGGAGCCGACAGACCGGCCTCTTGCCGACTCATCTCCAGCACAGCCTCCAACATTTCGTCATCATTTATGCCACCGAAGTCCGCTGAGTCCATCGCTGCTCTCCGCTGAAACACAGAAGACAGTGTCAAAAACAGTAACAGAGACGAGATAAGGAGGCTAACTTTTAATTGTTCAGGTCTGTCAGAAAACTCACCTCTTCCGGTCGGTCGTCGTCATCAGGCAGACAGCTGCTGAGGCGTCGCTTGCGGCTCGCGCTCACCTTCCTATTCATTTCTTCTTCACAGTCAGAGTCCACAAGGATCGAGGTGCAGGTGGAGTTGGCCGCTTTCCCTCCAATCCTTCTACACAGACACCGTTCACGGATTAGACTTACATGAAAAACTAGAAACATTTCCTTCTTTTTTCTGTTTATAATTTAAAGTCTTGCAGGACTCACCGGAGAGGTGCTGTGGAGGAGTTGACCAACGGTGACGTTTTAAGTGTTCTGGACCTGAGAGCAACAAAGAAAACATTTAGAGTCCTAATGTTTGCTTTCGGTTCATTAACCATCCTCTCTCCGGGACCGGATCTAATGTATCCAGATTAATTGCACTAAAACCCGAATGACTCACTCAATCGCTCAGGATGTAATTACCCCGACTGTGAAATGGACTGTGGAAAGTTTATTTTTAACACGTTTTATGTCAGAATGTTTAGGAAGTCTTACATGGAGGCTTGGGAGCTCCAGCCGAGACTGACGGGGGGCCGTGTGGTTTCGGTGCAGTGGGACAGCAGGGTCAGGTATCGGGGGATCACCACCTGCTGGCCCAGCTTGCTGTTTAGAGACAGCTGAGCGTTAAAGCTGTACCGTTTCAGGTGGAGGATGAGGACTCTGCGGGGAGAAGAATACATAAGTAATCCATAACTAATTACCCTCGGTTCATCAAGACATTCTTCTGTTCTTATGACCAACGGATGAGTACAGAAAGTAACAGTTGTGGTTCCAATTATGGCTGAATGGCTACTAAACATCTGTGAAATGCAGTGAACTTCTGCTCAGCTCTAAAAATATCAAGTATTTGATGATGAGCATGACATCTTCTCATGGGCAATATGAGAAAGTGTTCACATTTATGAAGCTGGAATCTGATTTATTAAAATAATAATAATAAAAGTACTCAAACCAATAGGCCGTTAATTTAATAAATGACAACTAATCGATTACTTGATTAAACATTGTAGCTTCAACCCTAAGTTTTCTGTGTATACGTACCTGGGCAGTTTGCTGAATTTATGTGTAACAGTTGCTGCTTTCCCGTTGCACTTTTCACACGAGTACTCAATTTCCTCCATCTGCAAAAGGAAAATGTTACTTATAATATTACATATTCAAAAAGTCCTCATTGTTTCATGCAGGACACTTTGTAACTTTCAAAAGAAATACAACAAGCTGGGAAAGTGGCTAAAGATTAATCATTCACAGAATCAGTTCTATGAAAAGACTCACCCTGAAGAAGAGATCCAGGGAATCCTGAATGGAGCGAAGTGGGAGCGTTTTCTTTCTGCGTGGTAGGTCGATGGACAAGTCATTGAACTGCTCTCGCTTGGTTACCACCTCGCCACAGCTGCAGAGCAAAATAAAAGGTATAGCACACAATTTATTTCTCCCAGAGCAACTAACAGTTTTGCCATTACAAAAGACACACTGCAGGGATAAACTCAGAGGATCCAGCAGGAAAAAGGCCTCACCCTTTGCAGATGATAGTGTGCTGCACCTCAAACTCCATGTTGACCGCCACGGGGCAGGTGTAGATGCGGGAGGTGTCCACCTCTTCACCCGGCTCCGTCTTGGTTGCAGACGACGTTGCTTCCTGGCCGTTCTCAGCCACCACAGAGGATGACGAGGCTGCTGCAGCTTCATTCGTCAGGCTCTTGTTCATTTCCTCGACGTCGTCTTTTAACTGGTCCAAACACTGACTCAGGAACTCGTGAGCGTCCTGGTGAACATCGTGACACGCATGGACATAAGTGAGCAAAATAAGTGAATATGAGGAGTGTTATGTGCAGATAGGTGACAATTTAAACAAATCTGAGCTAAAGCAGGTAAGACATCCATCTGTAACAACTACAAAGAAATCTGAATAAGGTGCTTTTTCAGGTACCTTGATGTGAATTTGAACTGTTGATTCTATAGGGAGAACTTACATTCTGCATGTTTCCAGAGAAACGCTCAGCTGTGGAGGAGATCGCACTCTTCACTTTCCTCAAGAGGTCCTTTTTTGTCTCTGGACAGCCCACATCCTTCTTTGCCATAAGGTGAGCAAAACGCCTGCAGGCAGCAAAGATATCACAGAGAAATTAAAAATGTTTTCTCTCTGCAGCTTTTCAACAAGTGCTTTTAAGCGGGATTTGAAAAAGGGGTTCATTAGCAAGAACAAGAAAGTCTCTGAATTGTACAGAGCCTGACGTGGTACCTGAGCAGTGCATTGATGGGCACTTTCTTCCATGAGATGCCCTGCTTCAGCATGTCATTGGAGAAGGAGGGGAGGCTGAACAGGGACTGCAGGATGGCATTCATGTAGCAAGTGTTGCCAAGGTTAGAGAATCTGAAAGATACAAAAGGAAAAGTTTTACATGGTTGAAGACAATAAAAAGAGGAAGAGTCATGTAAGGCCTTGAATTTGGTAACAGAATGTACCTTTTCCGGGACTTACAGAGACACGACTTTCACAATGTTACAAATGTTTGTGTGAAATCAGAAAAGCTTAACGGCCTCTCGGAAACTGCTGAAACAGCTCTTTCTGATGTCCCTTGTATTTAACTTGGGTTCACAATATTCAATATAAATGTCTCTCTTCACATCAAGTGGCTTATTCTTACCCTTGCAGTGGCGGCTGAGGCTGGGCCAGAGTGGAGGGCCGCTGCTTGTTCCAGCCGCCGTAGTCCAGAGAGGAGCGGACCTTCTTGAAGGGAGTGGAGTGATTGGGCAGCATGAGGCTTCTCTTCACTGAGGTGCTCTGTGCTGTGCTGGACGGCCTAGTAAAGATTATACAAATGTCAAATCACTGCTCTCACCATCATTACATTCTCTAACCTCACATCTGGATTTAAGTGCATTTAAAATTCTGTCTTGAAAACTACTAATCTCTTCTGTAATTCAAAGCCAAAATGGAAGATCATAAAGTAGACGTGCAATAATGTGACACTACGCTTCTGCTAGAAGTATCTTCACATGGAGAAGCAGATGAGTAGAGCTGCCATGAAGAGTCAGATGACAATTAATTCCCTTTCAATCGACTAACTATTTTGATAATGGATTAATTGTTTCAGTCATTTTTAAGTAAAAATGTCAAATATTTGCTGGTTCCAGCTTCATAAATGTCCGAATTTACCACTTGTCTTTGTAGTTTATGATAAATGTATGTGCATGACTCATTTGCATTTAACTCTGCCCCACTAAAAGAAGCTCACCTGTCCAGGTAAGAGTGACTCTGGCTGTAGTCTTTAGTCACAGATCGGCTGCCGTAGAATGACGTTGGCTGAAGGGGAGTTGACGCCAGTGGAGCTGAAGGTAAGGAGAGGAAAAGTTTGATGAACGTAAGTTTTACGTCTGCAGGTTTATGTTTCTATCTTTTGTTTCAAACGTGTTCTAAAACCGTACATTTGTAAATTTAACATGCAGGATGAATTCTACCAGGCATCTGAACATATAACCAGAGATATACAGATGGAAGAGTTGCAGAGTTTAGGATGTAGAAGTTTACCTGAGCTCCTGTTCTCCTCTGCCTGCTTCAGCTTATCTTTACAGCTCAATAGAAACTTCCTGGATGGATCTGAAGTGGCTTTGTTGTTGCTGAGAAAATGTAAATACATATTTTTTGTCATGTTATCTGACTGTAAAAGAATTAAGAGAACATAAAAACCTTTTTATTGCACCTTGATTAAGACAACATTCTGGTATGTGCCCAGTACTTATAGTCGAACGAAGGGCAACATAAGTCAGGTTATTCCATGTGCATCCAGACCACAGTTCAGTCTGGGAGGTGAGGCGTGTTGCTTTTACCTTGAAGAGTCATTTTCCTTGGGGTAGTCCTCAGTTAGATCACTTTCAGAGTTAAGGAGTCTTTTTCTCTTCTCGCTCCTGAAGAACAGAGAGAGAAAAAAATTCACGTCCCAAGCTGAAACTGAAAGACAAAAATCTAACACCTAAAAATGACGGGTGTGAGAAAGCTACAAGGAACGGAGACCAAGGACTTGCTATTTTTGTCAGTATAAACAAAGAACAAGTGACTCTTGTAGAAGGCGTATCCATTCACGAATAAAGGATTTTTTAACTTATCTTGTCAGGCTGCCTCCACACACTACGGACTTTCAGTTTGAGAAAGCTTTTTTGCCATTTTTATCTGTATAACTCTTTTTTTGTTGGTTTGTTTTTAAAAAGAACACAAGAGTGACGCAAAGTAATTTCAAAATTTTGGAGGCTGATATCTGTATGAATTAGTTTTGTATTGAAGTTTAATTACCTCAGGTTGTGTTTAAAAAAGATCCAACTGTTACATGATATAGTTCACATAGCAGCAACATGAATTTCCGTCCTACCTGTTCTCAGAGAGTCCGGTGCGAGTGGGAGTGGAGGCAGCTCTACTCGGGCTGCCCAGAGGCTTCCTTGGTGTCGTGTCCTCCCGGCCTTCAGCACTCTGCCGCCTCGGTGTTGTCTGGAAGATGTTAGGAGTCTGAATATTAGAGTCAAATATAAGCATATGTTTTGTCTTAATATTTTAATGTTAAAAAAAAATCTATGTGCTTGCTCACCTGTCTCTCCCCTGATGGACTGGTCTCATTTTTCGCAGAGCGGTTCCCAAGCACACTGAAGTTTGCGCTTCCATGCGATGATTTTAAAACTGCACAATAAGTAAGAAGAAGAAGAAGAAGAAGAAGAAGAAGAAGAAGAAGAAGAAGACGTCAGGACAAAGTATGTGACTGAAAAGATGTTATGAATCCCCTTTTCACAAAACACCACAAGTGACATTGTGTTAAAGTGCACTGCATGAGTGTAGAGGGACGAGAGACAAACTTTTAACATCAGAAAACACAAGACAGCCCAGAATTAAATCTGAATGAAGTCTGAGGCCATGATAAAGTCCAACTGAAGCTACATTTAGTCGTCCCTTTTTGTAGTGTAAAATAATGTCAACAAGACAAAAGGTCTACTCAGAAAAATAGTTTTCCTCTTTGTCGACTGGAGGAACTGACAACAAACTTGCACTGTAGCCTACATGTCACGAGCAGACAGTATAATGTTAGTGGTGTTGAAGAGTAAGGACCACGGCAGCATCTAAATCAGACCCAAGTGACATTTACAGCACAACAGCTAATTAGCCATCTAGCCTGCAAACTGACATTAGCGATGAACTTTCCTCTGTGAATGTTTATTTTTGTCGCTCATTCAGCAAACTAAGGTTCAGGACAAAGCGAGGGTTCCTGTTTGTGAGTTAGATGAGAAGGAGACTACAGCAGGAAAGCTAATCTGAGCTGTTTGTCTAAGTCTGTGGCTCATGTGTCTTGTAGTAGGCCGGTGTCTGGCTCAGTCCGACCATCTGCTCTGTCAACGTAGCAAAGCGAAGTTGCCGCTTTATGTAAAATTTCAAAACAAGGACTCAGTAGATGGATGCAGCATTTGGTTGAATCAATGAGGAACAAGGGGCCACGATCATGAAACCAGAAAAAATATTAAATTAATAAAGACAAAAAAAATCTCAAAATGAGCTGACAGGACAAGTAGTACAGCGAAAATGTATTTGACTTCAAATTCACTAACCATTTTCACTTGAAATGACCCACAAACATTAAAAAACATAACCAGAACACATAGAAAACACCAGAAAGACATGTATGTCTTAAATGTATAAATGTTTGTTGCACATAAAGCCTGAGAAATTCTGTCCAGAACTTATAATTTACTAAAAATAATGACTTTATATTTTGCAAAATCATCAGTGGATAAACCACAGATGCAGATAAAATGTAACTGTCAACAGTACAATTAAGAATTGCGTTGCTTTGCTTGTCCTCATTCACTTAAACGTGCCGTGAATCAACAAAGCTTTGGGAGTTCTTAAAACAAGCAGTGGTGTTATTACCCGCACTTGTCTTTGACTGCTTCAGCTTCTCCAGGTATTCCTTAGTCCTCTGGAACAGAGTCGGGGGCATCTTATCCAGAGTGATGGCACTGCTGTCCTTCAAAGTCAGATGGATCCGGTTTAAATTCTGGTTGATAGTCTTCACGTTCTGGTTCAGCTGCAAGACAAAAGGTTTTTTGTTCTATAAATAACCACGAATGCATACTGCAAGTAACGTAATTAATTCACTATTCAATCAAATATAACTTAAATTGTTTATGACAGAACAAGCAGAGGAAAATTTGCCCGAGAGCATCATGTCAGAAATCCAACTCAGTCCGGACCTGATCCTGATCCAAGACTTGAACCCCCATCAGTGCAATTAGAATTTATGTGCTATTTAAAATGATCTACAATCCGTTTCACTCTTGCATACTCTAAAGACTTAAAAGGTGGCATGAAAAACTTTGCAGTTTGCCCCTTGCAGAGGTTGGTGGTTGTAAGAATGTGAACAGAAACATTTCAAGTCACTCCTGCAGCAGCAGAATCCACCTCGCCACATTTAAACTAATCACTATTGTAATTTTGTGACTGGCTCCTGTTCAAGATGCTCAAACATTTTCCAGATTTATAAACAATACACTAGACTCAAGCCAGTCAGTTATTTGATTTAAAGGACTGTTAGCGAGTGAATTACCTGAGAAGGAGCAGGAACTGTGCAACAGCACGAGGTTCTTTTGATTACAGCTGTACAGACATTTGAGTTATAGTAGAAAGTAAAAATAGGAAAAGCACACGTGTTACTAATAACATTAACGAGCTCGCGTTGCACAATAACCTGGTACACCATGAGGTGGATTCTGTTTGTTTCTTAAGCTTTCAACCCCCAGCAAGGAAATTAATTACCAGCTGCTTTCCTTAGGGTTTTTGACATTTAGATAATGAAGGTAGAAACACCAAAGATTGCTGTAAACACAATCCTATAGATGAGACAGATGTCTCCAACAATGAGTGTCGGTTCACAAATATCACAAATTACAAATAAAAAAACAAACATACTTCAGAATTTATTGAGTTATTGAGTAAATACAAATTAAACAAAGTGAACCGTACCTGGAAAGTTTTGGAAGCTCCACCACAGTTGAATCTCAGACAGAGGTTGACTTTGTTGTCTTTTTCCAGAATCTCAAAAGTTCCCTCTCTCCACTTGGTGGTACCCTGGTCCATGCTGGTAAATCGGATCTTAACAGCGCCACCGCTGGAGAGTTTGGGCACTGTGGTTGCCATGGCTTACTATCCAGTTGGTGCACTTTGGAGGCTGGGACCTGTGATCAGACAAATCCTAAACAAGAGGGAAATTAAATCAGCTGTTAGTACAACCGCGGTGTGACATTTAAAACCCACTCTCAATGTCTGGTCTACGTGGTGAAGATAATAAATGTCAAGCTTTAACCATATCGGTGCCACCAAATAACCATCATTAATGTCATTGCTCCGTGGAGAGATCAGCTGAAATGACTTTAATGCCTGTCATTCATCGCCGTCAATATAGCAACTAAAATAATCATCAAACACTTTGACTTTGCTTAGTTTATGTTATTCAACATAAAACACACAATAACGGAATCAAGCTAGCCCACTGTGGCCAGCGCTTCACTGCTGAGCGCTTGTTGAAAGTCACAACAAACTCCAAATGAACACCAAGCAGCATAGCATCACAGCTGAACAACAGCGACACGTTTTAAACGCTGTACTGTACCACAACAGACAACACACTCGCAGAAAACAGGAGTCATTTTAAAAGTGGGGAAACTCACGCCACTAGTGTTAGCTGGCTAGCGGTTCCATTAGGAGGCAATTAAGCCTGGTTTGCGTTAACGTTAGCCATCAAACTAGCCAAACAGCCAATCTGTATCGCAGCAGCTAAGACAGGCGAGGGTGCACGACACATTAAAGACCACCGCTCCTCACTTCTTAACGTTATTCTGACAAGACGAACAGTCACAAAATGAACAAAACCATCAAAGTTAGGAAAAGCCATCCACGCTGACACTACAGACAAGCTGAATGTCTGGGATGCCGTCCTCTCATCTACAGACGCTGAATGGATGGAGGAGGCCGACATTAGCATGTCGGCTAGCAGGCTAGCGGGAGCTAGCTAACTGGCTAATTTGCCTGATTGTAATATGGTGATGAAAACAGTGTCACAGTGTGGTTTCGTCGTCGCAGTTCCTTACCTGTCGATGATATGTGCTCGCCTTGAAACTTTTAAATCACAGTATCGTTTTCGTAGGTCCTCCGGAGATAGAAAGACTGTTTTGCCGGCATTCACCTGCTGCCCAGTACGTATGTTGTTGACAGTGGACCCGCACACGACGCCTCGCAACACTGCGCGATGATGGCGGGAATGTGAAAATTTACAACGGAAATGATAACCGAGAGAACGTGTGACGCTCCTCTCGCGATACTTTGAGTATTTGTATGTAGGTTGCATCCCCTGCTAACAAAAATTCGCTACTGGATTAACTATGTTATTTGTATCGTTTAATTTTGAGTTCTAGAGTTATCGATAGACAAAAATGTGATTATTATCCGGCTATCTCGAGGTTTATAAGAAGTTATGTTGCTTGTAATGTTGATTTACGCGCGTACTGGGTTCCATTTGTCGGGACATTTAGCAGCTAGCTTGGGCTAGCTGCCCGTATTACTGTGTGCTAGTTACCCCAACTTTGTTTCATTGCGACCACATTAGTTTGCCACTGTCGCTAACTTCGAAACTTAAACTGAGATAGTATTTTTTTTAAAACGCATTGGGACCACAGAGAGCTTCGGAGGATGCTGGCGACGGGAGCGGTGAGTATCTAATAGCGTACTGTACGGTAACAACCGTGGACATACATTTCCCCCTTTGTTTCCGCTTAAATTGCTTTAATATTGTCAAAACCTGCTCAATCATCACCATGTGACAGAATGATACACATTTTTATCATGTTCCAACGAAATATTTAAACCGAAGACGTTCAGTTAAATCTTCATATATATCTCATATATTCTAGAGGAATTCTCCATCAATTTATTGATATTTCCACATATTCAGCCTGGCATGTGGCATCCAGGGATATTCACCAGAGCCCAGAATTCATGTTTAAGCTCTAGTTTTGAACAAAGTACAGTATGTACAGGATAAAGCTGTTTGCTTCTACATAACGCCTTCATGTCACTCATGTGAAGCTATATTGCGGCTGTGTCTAATGGTAACACACATAAAATGTGTAATTTTGTTAGGATAAGTAAAAAAAAAAAATAATAACCTCTAAGGTTTAATTGCATGGTGATAATCTGATGATCATTTTCCTGTACTCTTACAGGCTGTAACTAACGTCACAGCCCTGGCCCAGGTGGACCGGGAGAAGATTTACCAATGGATCAATGAGTTGTCCAGTCCAGAGACCAGAGAAAATGCATTGCTGGAGCTTAGCAAGAAACGCGAGTCCGTGCCAGACCTGGCACCAATGCTCTGGCACTCCTGTGGCACCATTGCGGCCCTGTTGCAGGTCTGTATCTGTTCATTTTTTTCTGCTGTTGTGTGGCCCTAATGTTAGGTGTAACTGTTTTTTTCCCAACATATGTTTTCTTTCTCTTTCTAGGAAATAGTGAACATCTATCCGTCTATAAACCCACCTACGCTTACAGCTCACCAGTCCAACAGAGTGTGTAATGCCCTCGCACTTCTGCAGTGTGTTGCCTCACATCCAGAGACAAGGTAATGTGGAATTCAGCATAAAGAAAAGAAAGCTTCAACTATCCAATGCACCCATAGGCTGTTGCCACTTAATCTTTAGGGCAAAGGCTATTTTTTCCACTAATTCAGTTATCCAGAACACAA
This sequence comes from Lagodon rhomboides, assembly GCA_039737535.1. Lineage (NCBI taxonomy): Eukaryota > Metazoa > Chordata > Actinopteri > Spariformes > Sparidae > Lagodon > Lagodon rhomboides. The sequence continues at coordinate 29,256,576 of CM077790.1, read as the reverse complement.
ACCATCGTCAAAAAGTCACTGGCGAGAGAGGATTTGTGTGTTTCATGTGACAGTATAATTCTCTAACAAATGTTTAAGGCAATGCCCCAGAGTTTACTAATTAGTCAGACAGGATACATGACTGTTTTCCTATTTAAAATGTGTATTTTTATTAAAATGTGACATTACAATGGCTTGTAATGTTAATGTAGGGATTTGTTTTTATCTGAATCGTCAGTCAGATTCATAAAAGTGACCTCAGAGCTCATGTCTGATATTGACTGTGTATATACAGTAAGTGTGGTCACTTTGATTTAAATGTTTTTACTTCTTTTTTCCTTCTCAGGTCAGCTTTTCTTGCTGCGCACATCCCTCTCTTCCTTTACCCTTTTCTACACACTGTGAGCAAAACCCGTCCGTTTGAGTACCTGCGACTCACCAGCCTCGGAGTCATAGGTAACCTTTACCCCAGCCTTAGGCGTTTTATTTTTTGATTGAGGGCAATTTCCACAAAACTGTGTCTTTATCTTTCTCATGACAGCTGTCTCTCTTTGTTTACTGCAGGTGCCTTGGTGAAAACAGATGAACAAGAAGTGATTAACTTCCTCCTCACCACTGAAATCATCCCGTTGTGCCTCCGCATCATGGAGTCAGGGAGTGAGCTCTCCAAGACGGTACTTAACACTTCCTGCTGTTTTTAAAACAGTCCTCTCACAGACATTGTCCCGAACTTGACTGTTATTTTAGAGTAATTATTCAAACCTGCGTCTCAACATTTTCACCTTCTTTCCTTCTTCATCTGTCATCTACAGCTGTTAAAATGCCTAATGTTCCCATCTTTTACAAATTAACAGTCATAATATTCATTTCTCCAATCCTGCTACTTTTCACTTAGATCTATGAGCCTGTATCACTGCTGTGGTTCTGGTTAAATGGACTCTTTATTTCTGTAACTCCAGGTAACATGGCACTTGTATTGACTTCACTTTGTTTAACAGGTGGCTACGTTCATACTGCAGAAGATCCTGTTGGACGACACAGGCCTGGCTTATATATGTCAGACGTACGAGCGTTTCTCCCACGTGGCCATGATCCTTGTAAGTGTCCCCAGAGAAACATCTGGATTTACCGTCCTCGTCTCTCTGCACAGTGTGACATGGAATAGAAGTGAAGATCCTCTGTCACAATATCATCTCCATCTTTTTCTTCACAGGGCAAAATGGTGCTCCAGCTTTCTAAAGAACCATCAGCCCGCCTCTTGAAGCATGTTGTTCGCTGCTACCTCCGCCTGTCAGATAATCTCAGGTGAGCTTTGTTGCACAGATACACTTCACCTGTTTTACCTTTGGCTGTTGATTGAGCTCCCTCGTAACCCTGGAAACTTGTAACTTGTTAGAGAAGAATTTAATGATCAGTACTTGCCACTAGGAGGAGCCATGACATAAATAAAGTGCCTTGACTGTTGTCAGTTAAGTGGCTTCTCAGTTTGTGGTCAGAGCTAAGTGTTTGCAGCAATTGGTCAATGATCAGTAAATTAATTTATTGCCATTCTCATAATGACTTTCCAGTCAAGTGGTTACAGCCTTATAGATGCTGCTTCCTTTCTCCTCCTCTATCGTATCAACTATTAACTAAATTGTTCACACAATGAGAAGTGTCTTGATCCGTCTACTCAGCTCAGCAGTCACTCTCCTCATACATTCGCCTTTGGGTAATCAGAGCAGCACATTGTGAGGTCTGAATAAAGAAAACCTGAGGTAAAAAAGTAAGATTTAAAAACAAAAGCAATAAGATAAAAAAGAAACCATATAAATAAATAAGAACAAGAACAGATATCAAACATTCAGAGTTGACAACATGAGGATCTGTTTTATAGTAAGATATTTTTGACAGAAAAGCTAATTGGTTTGTAACACGCGTGATTCCTTCCTCAGAGCCAGAGAAGCCCTACGTCAGTGTCTGCCCGACCAGCTGAAAGACAGCACCTTCGCCCAGGTACTGAAAGACGACACCACCACCAAGCGCTGGCTCGCACAGCTGGTCAAGAACCTGCAGGAGGGACAAGTCACCGACGCCAGAGGCATCCCGCTGGCGCCACAGTGATCGGGACAAAACAGCTGACAAAGAGGGACTCTATCATCACTGTCGAGATTTTGTATTTTGCCAACAGTGGTGCTACGACTGCCTGCAAAGTGAAGGACATGATAGAGGAGGGTTTTGTTTGCTTTTGGATAGATGGAATAATTTACAGCAGTATGTCACAAGGTCACTCTCACAACTTCAAATCCACGTTTCAAGGGCCAGACTGATCAAAGCCATTACTGATATCGATATTTGAGAATCATTTCAATCCATTAATGAAGGATTATTGGATGGTATTTGTTTTTGACGTGAACATGTTTGGCCATAAACAAAATCTCAAACTCAAATTTGTTTTATAGTGATGAAGATATGTCTGGAGGAGGATGTTTTACAGTTAAACTTGAGTATTCAAACAATAACAGTACACTGAAATAAGAAAAACATGTCTAACTGTACATTTAAAATGCAGCCTGTAAACATTAAATGCACTGCAATTTCTCTCTGTTAACATATCAATACTGATATATCAATTATAAACCGGTATCTGTTGACAATATCAGCTCTTCCAATCTACCGTTCAGCTCTGGTCTTTTCACTGTATCTGTCTGTAACATTCCACTTCATCGTAGGAGCTGTTTTTTTTCTTCTTTTGGCTTCTCGCATTTCAAATAAGACTTTTTAATCTTCTACATGACTGGGTGTGTCTCTTTTGTTCAGCAGTTTGGTAATACAGTGGGCGTACTGTATCTCTGTATGGATTTGTTTCGGACTGAGTGAAATCTCTTGTTCAAGATATTTCATAAATAAACACTTTTCCACCCAACTTAGGATATTAATAGTTCCCTTGACATGTAGTAGGAAGAACTGCTCTTATTCACTGGAAAAGAGGTGTGACTTTGTAGTTGAAGGACATATTTGGTGTATTGTCTTGCCAGAGGCAGGAAATGTTACTCAGTGTCGCTTTACAGGCTTTCCTGCAATTAAAAACGTATATATTTCCAAATATTTTCAGTAACAGACATATTTGCTCCCTTCAAAATGAACAAACAGTTTACCTCTGAGACGTTGTGGAGTGGAAGTATAAAGTTCCAGGAAATGGAAATGCTCAAGTAAAGTATCTCAAAACTGTACTTGAGTCTGTACTTCGTTCCGTTACAGCACATCTGGACAAACAGTCCAAAAGCAAAACATGGTCAATTTTCAAAAATTTGAAATGCAGCAAATCCTCAAAACTAAAGCTGAGAATATTTACCTGTTAGTGTTGGTTAACTGATTGTCAGCTAACCAATCAATGAGCTGTTTGAGCTCAACATGTAAGTCTGGGCTCAACAGCTGCAGCCGTTCAGATGTTGGATAATTGTTGGCTATTTCAGTCATGGTTCTGAGATGTATTATCAGCCAGATGAGCTCACCTGTGCTCACTGAGTGCTCCATCTAACGGCCTCACTGATGAGCCATCGCATCCTTTTACCGGAACATTAGCAGATTGTTGCCCCCCGCAGTTTCCATTATCCTCCGTGACCGAGATGGACATCATGTATCGCGGACACACCTTCGCTCGAGCCCTCCATTTGTGAGAAAATCTGATCCCCGAGGTAGAAGTTTCCTAAGAATGCGTTGTGTGTTTACCTTTTATGAAGAATGAGCTTCAGCAGCTAAAGTCATTACGGGTCCAGGGAGCCTTTTAAATGGACGAGCACATTAGAGTGAGTGGGCTGAAGATGAGGAAAGTGATGTTTTCCTCCACTCTTTTGGACAATAATATTCACTGAGGGTTTGTTTGCATGTTCAAATACATAAAGTTTTTCTTTCATGTTGAGTCAAAGTACATAAATGAAAAAAACTAGATGTGTGAGACAGAATAACCAATTTAAATGCACTACTTTTATGTATAATACACATTATATTGTGGAGAATTCCCCCCTAACTTCATATGTGATAACTTAATAAACACCAAAGGTTTAAGTGAGTGAAGTTCTTTGAGTGAAGGAGGTTCAAAGTATGATCACTGCATTTTTACATGCATGTTGGACAGTGGATGTATAAATCAAGATGGACAAACTGCATCTAAAGCAATCAAGGCTCTGCAGCATGTGGAACACTGCCAAGGTCTAAAGTACAGCACAGAGTCCTTTATCAGCCTTTTCTCATACTATTGCAATGTTATCAGATATCAGATTTAGCTAGTTAAGTAAAAGGAGAAGAGTTATCAAAAAGTAGGAGTCCTTGGATGACCTGTGATTAATTCTGCAGAGCTCGATTTTTTTTGTGCACATGCATGTACTCCTCATTGTTTTATGATTTGGCTCACATCAGTCCTTTTCCCAGCATTGTGTTGGTCGTTATCAGTGCTCGAGCAGAAACGAGAGAGTCACCCTGCAGAGCATCCACAGTCACACGGAGGATGAAGGCAGAGAGCGAGGCGGCCTGAGGGGGACCGGCCTTCACCAGATGCAGCAGGGAGAGAGAGAGGGAGTGGCAGGGAAGGAAGGAAGGCTGGCGCTGGAGAGAGGGGGGGCAGTAAAGAAGGAGGAGGAGGAGGAGGATGGGGAGGGTGGGAGCTGAGCGTACCAGCGTGCGGCAGCAGTGACTAGGGAATCAGGTTTCTCAGAGTGGAGAGAGCGAGAGGGGAGGGAAGAGGAGGCTGAGCCAGATTTCCCTTCGCATACTCCCAGTCTTTTAAAGCCCTGAGCTCAGCTAACAGTCCCTGGACTCTCCTTCAGTCTGGAGCTCAGCGTGACGTGAACACCTCCATGAGCCCTCGCTCTCGTCGGCTCAGCCACGGCGCTCCTTCCCATCAGCGTCTGAGGCCCTGAGCTGTGCCCACCTCTGGAGCTCTGACTCATTGGTGAGTATAACTCTTTTTCTCTGTGAAGGAAACATGCACATTGTAGTTTGTCTGAGTGTTTCTGTCTCTCTTTGGCCGTCAGTGATGCTCCTCTGTCTCATATTACTGCCTCTGGTTCTAATTTACTGTGCACAGCCCCCCTCGCTGCCAGGATTAAGAGTTATAAATGGGTTTTTATTGGACGGGCACTGCCTCTTCACTTGTTTGTTGAATTCTTTGAATGTTTGTGCGCAGGGAAAAACCAGTCATCAGTAAATACCAGTACAGTTTTAAGAATCAAACTGATTTAAACCAGACCAGAAGCACGATAAAAGCAGAAGCCGTTCCCTTTACCCCCATTAGTCATGTCTCTGTGTGTTTGTGTGTGTGGTCAGTTAACTCCCTGAAGAAAGAAATGTCTTTGTGTGACTCATCATGTGCCTCTCCAAAACAGTTCAGCATGGCCCCCCAAAAATAAAACACAACGTGACCTAATTGCGGCTTAAAAAGTCTGAGGAGCGACGGAGGGTGGGTCAAACTTTCAACAGCAGAATCTGGATGGAAACTTGAAAAAATGTCTTTGACGTGGCTCGACAGGGAAAGCACCAAACATGAAAGGGCACATTAGTTTATGGAGCGAATAGCTGTGGAAAATCAGCCTCACTTTTCATGGTCGGCCTGTTTCTTTCAGTGGTGGAGTGTGATATTAAACTGTGAAGCAACTGTGAATGCATTCCTTCGCATCCCGTCAGTCAAACTGTGGCGAGAGCTCTGATTCATTTTCTCATAGGCTTCCAGAGGAGGCTGGCACGGAGGGTCGTAAAAAACTCGAAGAACCCGAGATGTGATCTTGTTGTTTCAGGGGACGGTGACAGGAAAGGAGGGCTGTCAGACCGGAATACAGATACACAGACGTTAGAAAGCCTTCTCTCTCAGGAAGTGTTTGATCCACAGTTATCAGTGGACGGCAGAGATAGCCGGAGATTTATCAGTTTTTTAGAGATAAGCAGAGAAACAGTGCATTTGTCTTGCTCTGTTTGGGTCTCTGTTGTTACTGACTGGCGCCAGGATAATGTTGGAATTCATGTTTTTGTGCTGTAAAAATGAACTTGACATGTTTTATAAAGTGATGGTCTTATCTGACTGAGCAGACACAGAATAGTAGACTTGTAGTCAAGACCGCCTAAACCGAGACCAAGACACTACCAAGACCAGAGAGTATCAAGACCAAGACCAAGACTTGTTCAGCTCGAGACCGAGACCGAGACCAAAAAAAGACTAGTTTTTTGCCATTTTGCATGAGTTGTAGAACCCGCACGCAGGTGCACCAAAAAATGCATTAAATTAAATGCAAAATACAAATAGTTTATAGTACAAATAGTACAAAATTGTACTTCAAATTGTACATTAACAAGAGGAAGAACTGGTCACCTTGATGTGTGCAATGGCATCTCAATTATAACACACTTTATCAAGTTGTAGTTGTAGCTGTAGTTCAGTGGGACAAGAACAATATAACACAGACATCACAAAGAACAGATACATAAACATATACATTCAAACTGTAGAACAAAAGGCAGACTACATCATGAATGCATTTATGTCTTGAGTAGACTTGTAGTCAAGACCGCCTAAACCGAGACCAAGACACTACCAAGACCAGACAGTATCAAGACCAAGACCAAGACCAAAGACTGTCGAGGCCGTGACAAGACCAAGACCACGGAAAAGTGGTCTTGAGACCGAGACCGGTCTCGAGAACTACAAGTCTACAGAATAGTTCCAACACTTTATGGGTTTTATTCAGAGGTTAAAGCCCAAGTTCAGTCAAAAACATGTTTATCACAGCTTCACTGTGTAGAGTGATGTATGTGCAGAGTTTGGTAGGTTACAGGTGACACATCAGTTCTCTCATACTGTCCAGTGCTGCAGCTGTTTTAGCTCCCGTCTCTGCAAAAAGTATTACCATATATTGAGATAGATATTCAGATGAATGCACAAAGTAAATGACAATATATTGTCTTATTTTATCCTTTCCATCAGCGTTTCATAAAGGCCGGCTCAGCTGTGTGTGAGCTGACCAATCAGAGGCGACTGGGTAATTCAGGAGGGGCTTCTGCTAGATGAAAGCAGATTATGATACATCCTCTGGGAACCATGAACAACAATAAATCCAGTCCAATATTTCATCGACCAAAGTGTCTGACAGACTCACTGACGCCAGCGTGGCTTAAAGAAAATACACATGAAATCTTTTGTTGATACCCAGTTTTTTGTTGCGGTTTTCATTTCACAACAGTCCCGAATCTTATAATCTGAGAGTGATTGTGCAACAATCTCATGAGGATAAATCAAATTAGGAGCACAGGCTGCTGACGGTGCAGATTTTTCAACACATGCACTGCAGGAGTTGGTAATGAACGAGTAAAGATTGATGGTGTGAGTGCATCAGATTTAAACGCTGACTCATTCTGAAATTATCCTCACGGTTAGTGTGTTTAGTCCGCCACATCCGTGCAGATCCCGTCAGCATCCTCTATTCTCCCAACTCAAATGATCTCTGAAGGGAATTGTGAGTTTTGTTTGCCGGAGTTTCACGTTTCAGAAGTCGGGGTTCAGCAGAACTGGAGCTGGTAGGATTCAATATTCTGCTCAGGGATGGTTCAGCAGAGCAGCGGCTTGCCAACATGTGGATCTGAGCCCAGATAGCATCAGAGATTCCCTTCACCATCAGGCTGCACAGTTGTGAGACACAACAAAATGGCTGCATGCAAAAACTCAAAATCTTTCAGTGTATCTGTCCAGTTTCTAGTCAAAATATCTCATTACACTCAAGACACAATCACCTGGAGTCACTGTTTCAGTCAGATAGAGGGACTTTTTTCACATAAGGCAATAAAAGAAAGTGCTACTGCTCTCTGAGAAACACTGAGAGATTATATATCTACAATCAATATTTAATATGAGAACAGCTTATGCACATTTTTATTATACGATAAATCATCTGCGGCTGTATTTCAGAGCACTTATGTGACTGGGGATCTCCTGAGGTCACAGCCACGTTGACACCTGATTCAGATTCAGATGGGCAGATTTTGTAAACTTATTACAGGGAAGTTAAGTTAATTAATTGCTTTGCTGTAACTTGACTTTAACAATTCACAACCATGAACCAGCAGGGAAGTGATTCATAGACAGTGGGAACTATTAATGTCCTTCCTTAACAACTGATTTGTAGTGTCATGACAGTGAGGTACAGCCGCTCCAGTGTGAACCTGCTCAGAAAACAGAAGTTTTCTGTAATTGGATCAGGGTGTGGCTGAGAGTGTTCTCATCAAACCCTCTGCAGACAGTTGAAGATAAATGTTCATTATTTGTATTTATGGATCGTTTGAGTGCATATGGAGCTTTTACAAATGGCTTTTCTTTGAAACAGGGCTCACATCTGCTTCTTCTTAGCAGCATATTTCCTTGGAATGATTCAAGAATAACAATGGATCCTGAAGGCTCACGTGAGTGAAAGCTATTTTCCTCAGACTGTGATGATGTTGTTTGAAGGTTCATGATCGCACAGAAGCTCAGTGAATCGGTAACAGCAGAATCACTGGCGCTAGTTGAATCCTCTCGACTCGTTACGTGTCTCCGTGCAGGTATCCAAGATGATCCCCATGTCAAGGTGATGATGGCGGGGTCGACTCTGAGGAAAGTCAAGTCCCGTTCGTGGAAGAAGCAGCGGCATTTCCGCCTGCTGGAGGACGGCCAGACCATCTGGTACAAGTCCAGATGGGCAGGGAGAGGCCACTCCACATGTGAGCACAGAATGATTGTACAGACACAATAGCGGTTGTTTAATCCGTATGATTTTCCCAGTCAATCTCAAATAACCCACACTATACTGGGCTCACATTCCTTGAAATATTAACTTGAAGACAACAAGCGGTTCTCTACTGGTTCTCCCAGGCTTCATATAAAGCTTGTTGTCTTTTGAACCCCAACATGGCACCTCACCTTACCCCCAGCTCTTCAAGGCTAAAGGCATGCTTAGACCCTTCGTAGGCCCGGGGGAAGACAGCAGTTGGTCCCGGAAAGCTTTTTACACTGGCACAACCCAAAGTTTGCAGGATTATCTCTCCAATAAATCCACTATAACCTGATTTAATATAATCATTTAATCAGTGGAGCGAAGTACTACTTAGTTCAACATTTCTATGAGGCTACAGCTTAAAACTAACATTATCCACCAACCATCATCTTTAAAGCTCATTAATTAGCTTGTTGTATCTCATTCATCTCATCTCATCTAAGAGTCTACAACATAACCCCTCATAAAACGGCAAAATTATGTTTTTTTTTTACTTGTGTTATTGTGCTAATCCAACAGCTCGTTATGCTGAGCTGAGCTAAACGGCTGTTAATCACACAGATGTGAGAGTTGAGCCTTTGGGACCATTCACGGCGCCCAAAAAACCACAAGTTCACTCCACATCAATTGGTTTCACATTACTTAATGAATTCTCAAATAATTTATGAACATGCGTCACTACAGTGGGCTACAATATCAAGCAAAAGGATGCTCATTATTTTGTACATATTCCTAAATAAAGTTGTGTTTTATCAAATTGCTTCAAAGTAGTTAACACACAGAAAACCCGGGTCAGGTTGTACCAGATTGGGACCTTGGCAGTTTATTCCAATGTAGTCCAGTATAAATGGCCTTATAGATTCACAACAGTGTTTCAAGATCAAGCCCAAGCTCTTTAAAGATTAAAAAATGTAATTAAATTGATGAAAAGTGACAACAGATTGGAAGGGAAATTGGTGACGATAATTAAAAGATACTTAAAAAAGTGATATTCAGTTCAATTCAAAACACAACTCTCAACTCACACTGTTCACATTAACATATGAAGTGCGTCAAATAATGACAATTTTATCTTTTATCTAATGTTCTAGTCTCCATCAGCGAGCTGGAGGCCGTGCGTGAAGGCCACCAGTCGGAGGTCCTGCTGAGCATCGCCGAGGAGTTCCCCGCCGACCTCTGCTTCACCTTGGTGTTTCACGGCCGCCAAGGCACCCTGGACCTCGTGGCGGACTCGCCGGAGGAAGCCCGGGCCTGGATCGAGGGAGTCCGAAAGCTGATTCACAAGACTCAAACCATGGACGAGAAGGAGAGGCTAGACCAGTATCCTTTTACTGGAGGAGGTTGGACACTGACTCACTTCCTGTCCTCTCTCAACAAAGTGCAAACAGCTGATCGTGAGAACAATTTTGAAATTCCTGATGGGAAATCGAAGCTCTTTAAGTTATCATTTACACTGCTGCACTTCTTCTGGAGTTTTTTCCTCAGCCTCTCCTCAGGTGGGTCTGGGACTGGTTTCAGAAAGCTGACAAAAACAAAGACGGGAAGATGACTTTCAAAGAGGTGAGGAAACTGCTGAAGATGATGAACGTGGACATGAACGAGGAACACGCTCTGCACCTCTTCACGGTGAGTCCAAACTGTTTACTGATGGAAAAAAACATTTTTTTTACAAAGTGTGAACTATGTTCTGAAAGCGAAATCTCCTTTATTTCCACAGATGGCTGACAAGTCGGACAGCGGCTCTTTGGAGATCGAGCAGTTCGTCCTCTTCTATAAGATGCTGACACAGAGGGATGAGGTGTGGAAGGTGTTCCAGGATTACTCCGGAGACGGAGAGAAGTTGATGCTGGAGGAGCTGGAGAGCTTCCTGAAGTTGGAGCAGCAGGAGGGAGAGCAGAGTGTTCAGCTCGCTCCAGAGCTGATCGACCGCTACGAACCATCCGACTCAGGTAAACATGGCCGTGACCTCAAGAGGAGCTGCCTGGTTACATAACCGCCCTGAAATACAGCAGCACATGTTTTATCTAGAAGGTCCTGGGTCCTGTATGTTGGGGGGTGGGGCCTCCATGGATCAGACCTGCTCAGCACGTCTTACAGATGCTCCATCAGATTGGGATCTGGGGAGTTTGGAGGCCCGGTCAACACCTTGGGCCCTTTATTGTGCTCCTCGAGCTCAGGGCACATTGTCCTGCTGGGGGGCCGCTGCCATCGGGTAGTGTTGCTGTGATGAGGGGGGTGTAGTTGGTCCACAACAGTGTTTGGATGGGTGGTGGTTCACATGAAGGCCAGCACCCAAGGTTTCCCAGCAGAACTGTAGATCAGAAGAGCATAGTGTTAGCATTGTGTGAGGGCAGGAAGTCGGACTTCTTGGATCTGAAATAATGATTATGAAAGATGTGTCTGAGTTTTGAAGCTTTAATATTGATTAAGCCACTTTTTCTTCAGGGTTGAATGTCCGTTTGGAAAATGTCACCGCTCAATAACACATAACGTTACCACAGCCTGATCTTTATGACGTCCTAAATCCAGTAAATTTTCACTTTTAGCCTGAGTGAAGAGAAAAGCTGAGTCTGAGCTGGTTGGCAAATTAAAAGCACAGACAGTTGTATTGACAGATAGTGTCTGTGAGCACTTTGCTATGATATTCTTTTTATATCTTATTGTTTTTATACATATATTATATTTTTATATATCTAGCATCCTAAATTAGTTGAGTTTGAACGTCTTCGTTTCTACTTTTACTGGGTGTTTGATATTTGTTCTAAGCACAGTTCAGCTGAGGCTAACGTGAACCTGTTTTACAGATATTTGGTCATAAATGAAAGTATTTAATTTAATTTAAGTGATTGAAAATCTGAAGGGAGTTTCTGTATTGTACTGTGTATATTGGAAGGATATTTCACTCAAAACCATTGATTTTAATGTCTTGGTGAAGAGTCGGGGGGATAATCCAAGTCTTGATGAGTTTCCAGGAATATCTGCACCAAGTTTTATATCAAAAGTTGTTGAGATTTTTCAGTCTGGACAAAAAAGGTGGACAGACTGTCTTTTCTGATTGAACACTCACAGTGAATATAAAACATAATCTAAGTGTGTGAAAGTCTTTCTTTCCAGTCTAGTTATATTTATTAGACTAGAGCAAATCAGCAAAGACGTGTGAATACTTGAGTCAACAGCCTTTTATTTAGAGTCATGGTACATTTATTGGAAATTCATTGTATGCATGATCATCAAAGTATCTACGGCCGATTAAACCTGGACTGTACGTTTGTTCCGTATCACACCATCTGTGCAGCCAAGAAGCAAGGCGCCATGTCCTTCGATGGCTTCCAGATGTACCTCTGCTCACAGGAGGGCTCCATCTTCAAACCCGAGCGCCGAGAGCTCCACCAGGACATGAGCCAGCCGCTCAGCCACTACTTCATCTCCTCCTCGCACAACACCTACCTGATGGAGGACCAGCTGCGAGGACACAGCAGCCTGGAGGCCTACATCCAGTGAGGGCGAACCGTCATGTGATATGTCAGTACAATTTAATCAAAAGCTGAAAACAAAGATGATAACTTACATTTCTGTGTGTGTGTGTGTGTGTGTGTGTGTGTGCGTAGGGCCCTGAAGAGAGGCTGCCGCTGCGTGGAGGTGGACTGCTGGGAGGGCAGCGATGGCGAACCCATCGTGTATCACGGCCACACGTTGACCTCCAAGATCCTGTTCAGAGACGTCATCTCGACGCTGAAGGAGTACGCCTTCAAGGTGAGAGGGAGGATTTCGCTTTTGACAGTTTGGTTCTCTCAAATTACACTGAACACATATTTTGTCAATTCCTCAATCAGGTTTTAATATCAAATTCAAACGTGAGCAACAGTTACATGTCTTGAGGAAAGCATCCCTATAAAAACTGTGACTCTAACTCTATTTATATAGGACTTTTCTCAACAGTATTACAAAATCACGAGGATAATGACTAAATCAATAAATCACCAATGTATTTCAGGACCATGTGAGGCCTTAAAATAGAATGTTTGATTTAATTTGTTATCTAATCTGGAGCCAGTTGAACGGAGGCGAGCACACAGGTGATGTGATTGTGCCTTTGTGTGGCGGTGATGACTCAGGCAGCAGCGTTTTGTACCAGCCGGTTCTGCCTCCGCTGTCTCCGGTAGTGGAGGCAGAAGTGGCCGGTACAAACAGACCTGGTTAATGACAGAGCAAAGAGCGTAATCAAGGGCCATGTACAACCTTTTGTAGATAAACAAATGCTAAAAAATAATCTACAGTCGAGACTAACTTGAGCTGGAAGAAACACTTTGTCTGAATCTCCTCTTCATGGCTTCACACCACTAAAGGTGCCTTATAAAAACGTATATATTTTGGTTTTAAGCGAACTAAAACCCCGTTGCGAGCAGCAGAGTTCAGGCCTCGATGGAGCAGCTGGTAACCTTCCCGCCCCTGGAAACAAACGCACCCCTGCTGACTGACCTACATGGAAGACAACCAGGAAACTCTCACGTGTCTCCACTTGTCTTTAACGTCCCACTGAAACTTTCCTACTCAACTCGAGAAAAATATCATGAAGGAAATGTTTTGAAAGATGGTGGAAACTTATGCTCAAAGTCACCAATCGTCTAAAAGGATCTTTGTTACGCTCTAAAAGCCCTTTTGGACATTGTTATAGTTTTGTGTCTTCTCTTTCCTGTTGGACAGACGTCAGACTTCCCCGTCATCCTGTCTCTGGAGAACCACTGCGGTGTGGAGCAGCAGACCGTCATGGCCCGACACCTGAGTCAAATCTTGGGTGACACGCTGCTGACCACCCTGCTGGACGGGACGATCCCTCAACAGCTTCCTTCTCCACAGGTTAGAATCTGAGTTTGGGATTTATTGTATTTATTTTTTAGTCAAATTCTTCTGCATACATGCTATAAATTCAGTAGCGTCCTATGTGATGTCTTTTGTTAGTTAGTGATGAAATGTTTTAAGACAATATCCTGCGTGAAGCTTCGATGTCATTAACAATTCAGAGGCATTTCCAGGTTCGTGCATCTCTTGTCGTCCGTCTTCCACTTCTACTAAAAGCAATACTGTAAACTTCCAAACTCTTTTCCATTAGGAGCACTTAGCACAATCAATGCTAACGTGAAGTAATGGCAGATAAATGCTGCGAGGAATTCCATTGAGGATTTTGCCAATTAAATAGTGGTACATCGGTGCATTTAGTTAGAAAAGTGCAGGCTGATGGAGCACCTGAGTGAGGAGTCTGGGTACTGAGGACAACAAATAGCGTCTGAAGTAACATTAACGGATTTCTTTTGAACTTTCAGAATAACAGAAAAACACTACAGATGAGTTGGAGGCGTTTATTGGTGTCTGTGCTGGTGTTCATCACAGGAACTGAAGGGGAAAATATTGCTGAAAGCCAAGAAGATCGGCGGCCTGGAGGTGTGTCTGGATGAAACCCTGACGGATGAAGTCAGCGATGATGAAGAAATGCCCAACGATGAAGCTGAGAGCGCGTCTGCAGAAAACCCCCCTGCTGAGTGTTCGAACCACGACGCAAAGGTAGACAAACTCGATGCCTTTAATACACCTCTAATAAGTTTTCCTCACAGCGGGAGTGAAGGAAAAACAGAAGACAGAGACGTCAGGAGTGATAATGAAGACAGGAGTGGATGGAGACAGGAAACTGGGTTGGGACTTAAGAGCCAGCGAGGCGAGACTGGAGTAAAGATAATGGGAAGAAACAGGAAGCAGCGATATTTAAAAGACAGATAGTGAAGTGAGAAAGAAAACAGCCTCCGGTGTGATTTTCCTCCACTTAGGGAAAAACAGACGTCGATAAGAAGACATTCAACTCTGGAAGTCGACCAAGAACGTATTAATTACAAAGCAGCTCTGTGCGATGTTGCTTTTTACATTTAAATGATGGAAACCCCGAAAAACAAGGCATTATAAAAATTGTCAAATGATTGTCCACATTAAGCATAAAGTTACTCGACAGCTCTCTGCAGACTGGAGTCTCTCTGAACACTGACAAACAGGCAGATCTGTGTATAAATGCTCCTCTCCTCTACGAAAACGTCGCTTTTAAACACAAGAAAAGCAATAACTTAATGTGTAACATTTGCCGAATTTACAAGAAGGCCCAAATAATCAAGAATTTGTCACAGAAAGAGTTATACAAGGTTTCTAAAGTGTCTCCTAACTCAATAACTCACAAAATTGAGAGATTTTATAAGGGAGTCTGGGGAATTTCCCTCCCTCTGCATCCCCGACTGCAGTTGTTGTGGCTGCTTTGAACTGTAGTATGTTGGCGATCGTCGTTAATAACAATGAGATATAAATCATCCTGGCCATTACAATTAATACAAAAAACATGAATGTCACACATTTAATATAAGGTCATTATATAGTCTGACCTCTCAAACTGAGGCTGACTTCCAGCATCCCTGACTCAAATAAACTAACCGGCCAGTGCAGCTACAGTATTGTCCTGTGGGGTGATTAACTGGAAGCATTTGTGGCTTTATGATTGGAAAGTAACAGGCCAGTAATTAAATAATACTTATCCGGTAATTTGACCACTGCTTGGATGAAATTACAACATGAGTAATGTAATGATCTGCCAGTAATTTGTCCTTCATTTAAACAAAAGAGCTAATCTTCAATCACCAGAATAAATGTTAAGATAAGTACGTTTCTGCAAAACCACAGAAGAGTTCAAACAGACTGTTTCTTTATGTTCCAGCTTGACATTTGTCTAGAGACATTCTTAATGTTTTAGGCTGATGGGAGTACGATTTGTTTGTTGACTAATTTTGCATTTCATTTTCTCTTCTTTAGCAGAAGTCCAAGTCCAAACTGTCCAGGGAGCTGTCGGACCTGGTGGTGTACTGTAAGAGTGTACACTTCCACGGCTTCGAGCACGCTCGCTCACACGGCAAATGCTACGAGATGTCCTCGTTCTCTGAATCCAAGGCTAAGAAGCTCGCTAAGGAAGCAGGTACCGTGAACACAAGGGAAACATGAGGCGTCCTTTAAGAACAGTGTAAAAACATAAAACAATAGGTGGATGTTAATATTTCCTTTTCACATTATGGAATTATTTATAGCTGTCTGAGTCACAGTCATGTGGACTATAGAAACACATAATTTCTTGTCTTCAGGGGCAGATTTTGTGCAGTACAACAGCAGGCAGCTGAGCAGGATCTACCCCAGTGGTCTCCGGACAGACTCCTCCAACTACAACCCTCAGGAGATGTGGAGCGCCGGCTGTCAGATAGGTGGGAGGAGGTCGCCTTCAAGTTCTCCTCTAAAATCACTCAAGTCTCCTGTTTCCAGTCTTAATCGCAGAGTGTGACACGTTTAAGGCCTTTAAGATTAGATTATCGCACTTCTATCATATGACTAAAACAAAATGTAATTGAATTTGGGGTGAAAAACAACCCTGCTGGACCAGAAAGAGACTCTTCGTCTGGGAAATCATGTGATGCAGCCAGCTACAGTAAAGACAGAAAAAGAATCACACCTAATCTCATTATTTCCTTTTCTTCCTGCTCCTTCCTCCCAAAGTGGCCTTGAACTTCCAGACGGCTGGGCTGGAGATGGATCTGAACGACGGGCTGTTTCGACAGAACGGCAGCTGTGGCTTCGTCCTCAAACCCGACTTCATGAGAGACGGAAACACCCGGTTCAGTCCAGAGAAAGCAGAGGAGCGGCCGGGCTACAAACCACGGCGCTTATCCATACAGGTTCAGAAACACATTAAGGTCTAGCTGGTGTGTGGTTACAATGGGAAAAAGAGCTTGTGGTGTTGTAATGAGACAAATTCCACTGTGTTCTGTATCTAAAATGTAAATGTGTGTGTGTGTGTGTGTGTGTGTGTGTCAGGTGATCAGCGGGCAGCAGCTCCCGAAAGTGAATCAGAAAGAAGGCTCTATTGTCGACCCGCTGGTCAGAGTGGAGATTTATGGAGTGGCCCAGGACCAGACCAAAGAGGAGACCAGTCACATCAACAACAATGGTGAGAGTGTGTTCAGTTGTCTTTGTCGAATAAAGATTTATTTATTTGAATAAGGAACAGAGGATGTTAATGATGAAAAAAGTTTTATTGGATCTGATATTCAGCATTTTTCAGATAATTAGTAACAACAATTATCACATGAATGTAGTGGAGTAAAAAGTGCAATATTTGCCTCCAAAGTGAAGTGGAGTGGAAGTATAAAATAACAGAAAAGTAAAGTACAAGTACCTCAAAATTGTACTTCCATCACTTTGAACATCGGTATAAAAACACGCACAATCTGATATCACCACGTTACGTGCAACATAATTAATGTTGTTCCAAACCTAACCCTGTATTTCTGTTGCCTAAACCTGACCAAACTGTGAGAGAAAACTGAAAAAAGGAAAATAATAAGTGAACTGAGAATAATGAGTCGACGGCATACGAATAGGTTCCAAACGGGACGTGAACAGCTCACTCTAAATGTGGACTAATTATGATGTTTCTAGGAACAACACCGACACGGTGATGTCAGATAAACCGTAACAATCAACACAATACATGCCGGATTTGAGCAAGAATGCTAGTTTACATTCAAGTTACTACAACAGTAACATTACGAGAAACAAGCTACCGATAGAAGACAAAAAACTCACTTATTGCACGTGGTACAGTTGGTGATTCCAATATTTACTCACCTTTACTGACAACACAACCTCACAGTGCCCTCTAGTGGAGGTCCCGGGGACAATAACACCGTCAGCTCCGTGTTTACTCAATTTATTTAAAGGAGGTAAGCAAGCAAAGCCTTCAACACAATTAAATTAAGTTTTATATTCTCAACTCAGTAGATCAGATTCTTCCCGAATGTTGCAATGGAGTGTTTTTCTTTTCAATCGAATATTTTTTGGCTGTCTTGAAAAGTAATACATGTGTGCGTTTACATACCTAGTTTGACGATATGAGGACCAGGATGTTAAGAAAACGTTGGACAAATTAAATCTAAAATAAGACGTTTGGAAATAAGTAAAAGTGACATCCCAGTGGACTCCTCCTCACTCCTCTGCTGCCCTCTACCTGCAGGTTTTAACCCCGTGTGGAACGAAACTTTAAACTTCGTCATCCACGCCCCCGAGCTGGCCCTGGTTCGCTTCGTGGTGGAGGACTACGACAAGGCGTCCAGGAACGACTTCATCGGACAGTTCACTCTTCCGTTTACGTGCGTCCAACCAGGTGAGAGGAAGCACTGCGCTGAAAACATCAACTATGGGTTCAAGCTTTATCTAATCCAAATTCCTCTCCACGTGTTTTTTCCTTTGCCAGGATATCGTCACATACACCTGCTGTCTAAAGACGGAACGGCGATCCCTCCGTCCTCCCTCTTTGTCAACATCAGCATCTCAGAGCTCACATGAAGAAGTCCAGAGACTGGTCCTGTGTCCTCATTTGATGAGCCCCAGGATGAGCTCAGCATGCACTAATACTTTATCTTTTACCTTTTTTTAAGTAGCATAGTGGAAAAAGATATATTAAACATTCCCCTCTAATTTAAAATAGCATCAGCAGGAAACGTGTCAGAAAACCAAGATACCGTCCATGTAGAACTAGGAAAAGATGTCTGCCTGTATTTATTAGTTCTTTTGTCAAATGTGTGCAACTCTCAACGCCACTGAAAGCTTTTCAGTGTTTATAGTGTATGAATGAAGAAACATGAAGGACTGCTGCATGTCTGAATACATCGTTGTTTGCCTTCACATGTTCTGCCTGGAAGAAACAGTCACCAGGAAACACCTGAAAGTGTCTGGTCCACAGTTTTAGGGTCACATTGCCAAACATCAGTATTATTAACCGACTGTTATACAGTACTCATAGATTTGCATCATGTTGTATCTACAATTATGTGCCTGCCTGAGTTATTTCTAACGACTGATGTACAAATTTGAGGAGGTCATGTTGTTGTTAATGTAAATGTTCATGTTAAAGTCTGTAAAAAAAACGTGCAATACATTTTCTGAACATTTATTGTTGGAGTTCATTTCTTCACTCTTTTCCACAGAACACACATTCCTCTCCATCCGCTTTCTCTCACTTTTTACAGTGTGCTGATTAAATATTCACAGCACAGTAAAATCAGGTGGTCAAATATTAACATGAATGGATGTCTGCTTCCTTTTGGCACTGACTGACAACCGCTACTACTGTCGTCTCTTTATTGTTTTGATTCGCTGTCTTCCTCTTCAACAGTCCCTTCCTCCTCCTCCTCCTCCACTCCTGCCGCTCTCTCATCCAGCGTCCCCTCCAGCGCCTCCTTCAGCGTCAGGCTACCTGCCTCAGAGTCCCTCACCACCCCTTCCTCCACTGACACCTCTGGGTGGTGCCTCTGTAGATGCTTCACCACCTGGAACTTCTGCTTGGCTCTGTAGGAGCAGTGACGGCAGCAGAACGGCTGCTGCTTGGTGTGCGACAGGAAGTGATGCCTGAGGCCGGCCGGCCACCTGAAGGCCTTCTGGCAGAGGCCGCAGGCGTACGGCCGGTCGTCGCTGTGTTGGCGCTGGTGGGTCTTCAGGATGAAACTGGTCTTGAAGGCTTTGCCGCATTTCTCACAGACGTAAGGGCGAGCCTCACAGTGCTGTGTGTCTCGGTGGGCACGCAGAGCGTCTGCTCTGTTGGTGCGGTAGTCACAGTCGTCACAGGCGTAAGGCTTGTCCCCTGCAGAGGAAGAGTCAGGGTTTATTTCAAGCAGCATTTAAACTACACTCACAAAAATAAATGTAAAAAAACAAGCAGGCAGCCTATTATATATCACTAGAAGAGATGCAGTGATAATCAGTTGATATCCACCTGGTTGGTGCTATTAATCTATCTGCAGATAAGATTACCTTTTACCTTTTCATGTGAAATAAGGTCATATTAAAGATTATTTCATACATTTGTATGATTGAATTTGTCATCTTTCAGGTAGTGTAATGATGAGGCTGAATGACTTATAACAGTTCAGTCCCTTTTTTGGGCACAAACTTGGGAATAAATAACATCTAAAGCAAAATAAACTATAAAATACACAACAGCATCACACAAACTGATATTTTAAACATGGTCATGTCCCAGAATTTCACAATAAGTGCATCTGTTATCACTAATCTTGGGGAAAGTTGGTTGGGCATCAATATTTATTTACAAAACTTTCCTGCGTATAAAAAATATCAGTGTTGAAGTAGTTCCCTAATCAAAATGTAATGATCGACCTTTACATCCAGCTGATACCTGTGTGTTTGGTCATGTGGTACTTCAGCTGCGTCGCCCACTTGCATTTGTAGCCACACTGTGGACAGAGGTACTTCTTCTCCTCCTGGTGAACCCTCATGTGAAGCTGAGAAACACAAAACAAAGAACATTTATCATTTTTGTTATAAGCTTGTCTCATAGTGACATTATTGGATATCCCTCTTTTTCAGTTCCTCTCCTACTTATCTGACAAGAAGTTTAAATGAGGTTAAACCACTGAACTAAGAGGAGGTTTTGACAAATCTAAAGCTATTCTTGCTACCAATTGAAGAAATAGTTTGAGAAATGTGCTTAATCGCTTCTCCACCTAAAGTTAGATGATCCCCACTCTAATGTCTGTCGACATGCAGCTCGTTAGCTTGGCTTGGCGCAAAGACTGGGAACAGGTGGAAACAGCTCTGTCTGAAGGTATTATGTTTCTTTTCCGGGCACAGCAACTTTCTGGATTCTCTGGCACAAAACCGTGTGTTATTATGACACGTCAGTTTTTGGACATAAGACAAGAGGCAATCTTTACGCAAGGCAACCATCTCCTGGTTAACGTTTGATAGTGTCACGATGGTTGGTAGCGGACGTGGAGGAAGGACCCAGATGCACAGACGGGAGGGAGATCAAGGTTGCGAGGATTCAAAAAAGGATTTATTTTCTTAATAAGGCAAAAAAAAAAAAAACAGGAACAAGACGTGAAAACGACGTGAAGACATATACAATGATGAGACACAGACTGAACGAAAACCAGGACTTAAATACATGACAAATGAGGGAATGAGAAACAGGTGAGACACGAGAGGGCAGGTGCACATGATTAAGACAGAACAGAACAGGGAAGACGAGACATGAGACAAGACTACAAAATAAAACAGGAAGTGACCAGAACTAAAAACATAAAACTTGAGAGACAAAAACACAGAACGTGACAGATAGGACAGGAGAGTGGTATCAATCTTCTCATCTAAGTCGAAGCAAGTAAGTAAATAATCATATTCCTCAAAATGCTTGCCAATATATTGGCAGATATTAATGTTTTTTTACTCAACATATGGGCATGTTTGGAACTATCTCTTAACTGTGACGTGGATATGTACTGATATTCCTATCAAGTAAAGAAAAATGGCTCATTTTATCTCACAAGCGATGAACTCCTGTAAACTCTGAGCTTACCTTCAGCCTGGACGGGTCAGTGCAGGTGTAACTGCACTGCTCACAGCTGTAAGGCTTCTCCCCGGTGTGTATCCGAATGTGCCACGTGATCTTCTGCTTGTTCCTGGTTGAATACTCGCAGTCGGTGCACTTGTACAGCCTCTTGCCTCCGTGTGAACGGAGGTGCTGCTCCAACACCAGCTGATGCCGACAGGCGAACTGACAGGTGCTGCACTTGAGAGGCTTGTCCTCCGGTGACCCCTCCTCGTGTTCGTTCAGAAGGTGTTGGGCTAACAGCTGCCTGGTTTTGGTAGCAAACGGGCACAGCTGACACTGATGAGCCAGGTGTGTCCTCTGATGGATTAGAAGACTTTCCTTCGTCTCGAAAGACTCCTGGCAGGTGATGCACTTCACCTGAGAGTGTTTGCTCTCTTGGTGGGTCTTCAGCGTGACCTCGCTGCTACATGTGTAGTCACACTGCTTGCATGAGAAGCACACCTGGAGCTGGTGCACACGCTTACAGTGGTTTCTGAGAGCCACCTCTGAACTGAACTGAGCTTTACAGTGAGTGCAAGCATGGTGCAACTCCCCCGTGTGGCACCTGAGGTTGTGCCGCCTCACGTCGTCCAGCGTGTAGCCGCTGAAGTCGCAGAGCGAGCAGAAGTGCGTCGGTTGTTTGTCGTGGATTCGCATCTTGTGCTGCCGCAGTTTGGTCACAGCCCCGAATGTCTTTCCACAGATATCACAGCTGTGGCGACCGATTCCCGTGTGAAGAGACTCGTGCTCTTCCAGGCGATAGCGCCTCGTGGTGCTGAAAGGACAGTAACGACAGCGGTGGGGTCGAGCACCTTTGTGCTTGAGCGCGACGTGTTGGGCCATGCATCGATCCTGTTTGCAGGTGAATGTGCAGTGCTGGCAGTGCAGACGTTTGGGTTTAGAAACACCACTTTCTTTCTTCTTATGGACAAACAGGGTGTGACGGGTCAAAGACATCTTAGATTTGGCTACGAATGAACACGCGGTGCACTGGACTTCACCTGGCTTCAGGCAGCCTCTCTTTTCATGACGGTCTAATGCCCTTTTCTGATTGCACTTAAATGCACAGTTTGGACACGAGAAGATCTGATGTTTGGCAGGAACTTTCCCAGTTCTTTCATTGCGCTCTTCCACAGAGTCCTCTGTTGCTCTGACCGACTTGTCACCACAGTCAAGGTCCAGTTCTGAGATGATCTGATTCTCTCTTTTCCGTTGGGTTTTCCTGCAGGTTGAGAGATGCCGTTTGACTATCGCGACCTTGACTGATAAAAAATTACACAGCTTGCATTTGAATTTCCCGTCTTTTTTCGTGTAAAGGGACTGAAGAGGAACATTTACAGACACTTTCTTTTTTGTCTGACTTTTGTTTGGCTGGTGTTCCGATTCACTCGATGTGAAAGCGTCATGAACAAAGTCTTTACAGGGTACTTCCACTTCTTGTTGATGAATTTCCTGATCATGTGAATCTTTGGGAAGCCTTTTTTGTGAGGATAGACTGGACTTTGTTCCCTCATCCACTTCTTTGGATCCTTCCAGACCAACAGTAGAGTTGTCCTCCGTAGCCAAAGAAGTATTTGAATTGCCAACAAACATCCTTCTTTTTCGAGGTAGAGCTGGACACTTCTTTGTTAGGTGGCTATCGATCCCTCGTTTCTGTTTGAACTGTGCACCACAGGCCTGGCACTTGTGTCCCTTGGTCCTACCGTGGCACAAAGCCTGGCGGTGGTACTTTAAAGCGCTCTCCTTGTTGGTAATGTAAGAGCACTTGTCACAGCGATAAACATCTTTAGTCGGCACCACGAGCATCTGCACCCGTCCCTCCAACACCATGGCTTCTGCTTGGTCCTTGTCGTGCTTCTTCATGGCTTTCAGACGGAGCTCAGATTCTAACGGCTGATTTTGCTCGGACGTTAAGGTAGAACTGAATGTTGGACCATCGTTCTCCTCCTCAGGTGTTTGAGACTGACACTCCGCAGGCTCACCTGGCTGAGGCTCGCAGCTGTCGTCCAAGTCACTTTGTTCACATTCTGCATCCGCCAGAGCTACGTCGCCTTCCTCTGACGAAGCAGTCGAGGCGTCTGCCTTCTCTTGTGGTACCCCGGACTCATTACGGTTTAAACTGGGTGAACTTGAAGTTTGATTTGCGCAATTTTCTTCCTCATTTTGCAAAGACGGCATCTGATACTCGGTGGTTGATAGTGTCGTTAAAACAAGAGTACAGTACTCCTCAGGACTGTTCGCAGGCGGAGGACTATCTGAAACACCTTCATTGACAACCTCCGGAGGAACTACATCAAAACCATCCACAGAACCAGCTACAGTTTCTTTGCTCGCACTGGGATCTGCATCAGATTTTTCTCCTCGCGGCCCTTCAGCAGCCGACTGTTCAGGCTGCTCATGAGCCGTCGAGGGCTTGTTGTAAAAATCCTGCAAGATCTCCGTAGAGTTCCTCTCCTTCTCCTTTGCAGTGTAGTTCTCCAGCCATGCTTTGTCTCCCGGTACGTACCCATGAGCTTTCCTCTTGTGCAGGAAGAGGCTGATGCTGCTGAAGGAGGAATAGAAGCAGAGGGCACACCGGAACTCTTTGAGCTTGGTGTGTTTGCAGTTCTCGTGGTTTTGAAGGGCTTGTCTGTAGCAGGAAGTGTACGTGCAGTATTTGCATTTATAGACAGACGGTTGTTTGTCCTCCCCGGAGTGTTTGGCCAACATGTGATTTCGGAGCTCATATTTACGTTTGCAGGCGTAAGCACAGATCTCACACATGAGCGTTTTGGCCTGATGTCGTAATTTGTGGCTGTTTAGCTGGTCCATGCGATGGCACCGGTAAGGGCACTGATCACACTGATACCTGCGAGAGGAGACAGGAAGTTTAGTCACAACAACAGTGTATAGAAAAATGCAAAGTAGAGTGGTAACTTCCCCCAACCGTAATACAATTCTTCTTTGAAACCTAATTTGTTTAACGTTTAGGACGAAATCTGGTGGCTTGGTCTGGACTGTAAAGATCAGATTCCATTTGATTTGTGCTGTTAACTGTTGTGAGTAAAACAGATCTGAGTCACATGTGAGCTCGAGTCAGAGAGATCTCAACCATTCACAGTTTGTACACTATGTGCTGTTAGTTACAGCATCATCTTCAGCAGCAAACACGTCATAATTGTAGACTTGTAGTCAAGACCGCCTAAACCGAGACCAAGACACTACCAAGACCAGAGAGTATCAAGACCAAGACCAAAGACTGTCGAGGCCGTGACAAGACCAAGACCACGGAAAAGTGGTCTTGAGACCGAGACCGGTCTCGAGAACTACAAGTCTACATAATTGTTTGAGAACTCGGTCTACCGAGCAGCGCTGTGGCAAACTAGGGATGAAAACATAACCAACTGTTTGTATGAGAAACTACAGAAGTATCTACCTGAGGTCTCCAGCATGTTTCCTCATGTGGACATTCAGATAGTGTTTCCATTTCGTCACGTATCCACATTCAGCACACATAAAGTTCTTGTCGTCCGAGTGAGTGAGCATGTGTTTGGAAAGGTAAGACTCGTCTCGACACCTGAAGTCACACAGGCTACACTTGTGAGGCTTCTCACCTAGTACAGGAAAAAAAACAAAGACACAATAAGCAGCTCTTACGACACCAAATGTAAAAACGTATATTCCACATCTGTTCCCTCCTCACCGCTGTGCATCAGCACGTGTCTCTTCAGGCCACGTTTGTGCGACGTCACGTAGCTGCACTGAGAGCAGCGGTGGATCTTCTCGCTGGCGTGCAGATGTCCGATGTGCTGCTCAAACTCCACGGGGTTAAATGTGACGAAGGAGCAGAAGTCACAGCACAGCTTGTCGTTTCCAGGGTGACCGAGCCGCTGGTGCTGCAGGAAGACGGCCTTGTTGGAGCAGGAGAAGTCACACTGCGAGCAGTGGTAGGCGAGGTGTGTCCGATAGTGAGCCTCCATGTCTGACTCGCTTTGAAAGACGGCACCACAGGCGTGATGACGACACTCTAACGCCTGCACCCCATGTACGTCAGAAGCGTGTTTGAGAAGTTCCTTGCGTGAGGAACTCTGGAAGGAACAACCCTCTTGAAAGCAGGCCAGTGGCTCGCTGTCTGGCAGGATGTTGTGCGTCTTCATGTGAGCCTTGAGCAGCCTGCTCTGTCTGAAGCTTTGAGCACAGGTTGGACACGGATAGCTGTGACCGTTTCCGTCCCCTCCTGCCTCCTCGGCGTGCACGCTGACGAGGTGGCGGCGGATTGCGTTCCGTTCCACGGCTGCGTACTCGCACAGGTGGCAGCGGTGAACCTTCTCACCTGCCTCGCGGAGTCTGTGTATGCGCAGCTTGCTTTTGCTGGTGAAGTAACGCTTGCAGGTGGGACACTGGAGGCTGGGGTCAGGGAAGTGTAGGTGGAGGTGCTCCTGCAGGTGGGAGCGCATCTTGAAGCAGCGCCGGCATTTGGGGCAGGCGTGGGTGCGATAGATGTGCTCGGATCCCTCTGCCAGGTAATCTGATGGACAAGAACACAGAAAGAATTTGACCAGAGCCACGGACAATCAGTGATGGACAGCAAGCCATCGGCCTGGTGTGTCAGGATCTTAGCAGACCACTTATATGGAAGAACTCAAGTTCTTTGTCACTGCTTTATTATTTCCTTTATTTGACATTTGCTCAGTTTAATCTACCAAGCAGATTGGTGTTCATACCTTTAGATGGCAGTGGTGCAGCGTCCACTGCTGAAGGTTCGTCTCTTTCCACTGCCTTTCTCACTCTTTTAATATTCTTCTTTTGCTTCTCAGGCTTTTCCTCATTCCCGTCTTCTGTTAACGATGATGCATAACCTGGACTGGATATCAGTTTTCTCTTTGGCCTGCTGGACACCTGAGGCTGGTGGCTTCTATTTGTGCACACAGCTGTGGCTGCAGTCTCGTTCCCTATAAACAGATGTGCCGAAATTTTTAATGTCAAATCTACTTATGATCAGTGACAGAGCAGCAGAGTTATGGCCAACAAAATCATACCAGAGCTCTCTGAAAACAGAGCCCCGGTTTAATGATTTCAGCATTGGTGTCACGTAACACCAACTCCCTGCAGTGTTTGTTTACCTTGAGTGCAAGTTGGCCGATGGCTGTGCTCCTGGACGTGGTGACCCAGGTCTTTTACATTTTGAGTAACAAACTCACACTGAAGGCAGCCGAAGGGCATGTGGCCCCGCGAGTGTCTCTCCATCTCACCCTGTGTGAGGAATGACACTCTGCAGGACTGGAGGGTGCAGGGGATAAGAGTGAGACCATGTGTGGACGTGAGGTGGGTCTGATATTCCTGACGCTCGGCGCTGCTGAACTGACAGCCTGGCTGAGCGCAGTGGAACGGGCCTTTCGGGTCACGTCCACCGTGGGTGCTTTTAAAGTGCCGTTTGAGGACACCTGGCTTGGAAAAAGTCTCACTGCACTGAGAACACCTGTAACTGGTCAGCTTATCTGAACAAAGGTGGGAGGCAAATAAGCTGCTGTCTGAGAAACTCTGTCCACATTTTTCACAGTGATGAGGTTCCACCGTCTCCATTGTGTCTGAAACAACAGAGGACTTAGTTACAATGTGAGAGATTTACAAAGGGTAAAAGGGTCAAACTGTGTTGATTAATCTGTCAGTTATAGTTTTTTGGTCAATAAAATATTGAAAATCAGTTTTTTTTTCTAAATCTGAAGATGACGTCTTCAAATGTTTTATTTTGTCCGCAACCCAAAAATATTTAGTTTACTTTCATAGAGGAGGAAAGAAACCAGAACATATTCACATTTTAGAAGCAGGAAATGTGACCTTTTTCCTCAAAAAACACTCAACCCAACTAACAGATTATTAAAAAGGCTGCTGATTTTTTAAAAATCTTGTTCTTCCTGTTCATTTTTGGCTGTATTGTTTTCATTATGAATATTATTGTATTATATTTGTTTATCCTTTTGTTTGCCTGTACAGTTGATTTCACTGTTATTTGCTTTGATTGTCTCTCTGCTACAAAATAAAGAACAATACATTTTTCATTATTTTATAGACCAAACAACTAACTGATTAATGGTTGCAGCCCTACTTTTTAACATATCCTGCTTATAAACCATTATTCACAAGTGTTAGCTTTTAGTGGGCTGTTGATATAATGCCAATTTTAATCACTTGTTCTGCTCCATAATGAATTAAAAACACAACTGATTATAAATGCATAATAACGACTTGTAATTATACACATATACACACACACATGTACCTTGTTGTAGCTAAAAACACCTAACAGTGCAAACAGAATTCAACCTACTGCCTGGGATTCCGAGATCCACTGTACCTGTAAAACACAAAACCAAGAATTGTTAGTTTAACAGTATCCAGCTCATATATTTTATCTCTACTGCTTTACTATTACTCAGAACGCTGTCTTTATTCATATTTAGTGATAGTAGCTGAGATATAACTCACTTTTTTACGATATTAACTAGCATAACAACAACTAACGTACGTAGCTGAGCTAACGTTAGCTTCTTGTGATTCTGCTCGCGAGCCGTTACCAGTCTCCGCTTCCTGTTAGCAAATAAATGTCGGTGTTACGGTCCGTGTAGTCTGTTGTTATGTGTTCAAACTACATTCTCCTCAAAATTATGTATCTTTAGTTATTTTTTAGGGGTTAGCATGCGAGCAAAATTGTGTTAGGATAACAGTAGCGGGGAAGCGGAACGAATGTTTGTGTGCAGACGGCCAGTCGGAGTGATTTTTGTCAAACACAGGAAGTGTTGTAACTTAGAGGTCGCTGTCAGCCATACATTGCACACATGAGGATTTTGCAGTAGCTGGCAGAGCAGCGCTATTTACAAAAGCAGTTTATGGTTATTTACACTGGAAACGACGATAGCTTTTAAGACAGCGGTATGAGATGAAGACAAAGAAGGAAGGTCGGTGGGCTAATAGCTAATTATTTAGCTAACGTGACCGGATGTATCATTAGAAACTAGCACCAGCTGTAAATAAACTGCAAGACTCTCAACTTGGCAGCAGTTTATTTATTTATTTATTTTTTTATTGACTGACATCCAAACACTCTGGACTGTCAGATTGAATGAACTCGCACTTTGTTAGTAGGTCTGGTCTGCTTTAGTCTGATTCCATTGGGGGGTGTACACACATCAGCAACATGCCCCTGTCAGACTTTCTGGACGGCCTGAAGGACAACCCATACTTCGGGGCCGGGTTTGGACTAGTTGGGATTGGGACAGCGATGGCAGTGGCCAAGAAAGGTGCCCAGGTGGGAATGATCTTCTTCCGCAGGAACTACATGATCACCCTGGAGGTCCCCAGCAGGGATAAGAGCTACCACTGGCTGCTGAGCTGGATCACCAAGCACGCCAGGCACACTCAGCACCTGAGCGTGGAGACCTCCTACCTGGCTCATGAGAGTGGACGGGTTCACACGCAGTTTGACTTCCATCCGAGCCCTGGGAACCACATCATCTGGTCAGAAGAGTCCTCTTAATATTTACATCTTGGTCAACATGCTTCCAATACACTTAACAAACTGATGGCATCTTTGTAGGTTCTAGAAATATGGCAAGGAATAAATAAATAAGAAGAGGTAGTCTGCTTTACAAATCCTGTTCTCTCTGTCAACAGTACAACCTCTGACACTGTCATCCATTCTGCTCTGCAGGTATGGGAGGAAGTGGATCAGGGTGGAGAGGACCAGAGAGAAGCAGATGGTGGATCTGCACACTGGAACCCCGTGGGAGTCTGTAACCTTCACTGCTTTAGGCAGAGACAGACAAATTTTCTTTAATATCTTGCAAGAAGGTAAAGTTCTACACAGGGTACAGTTCGAACCCGACACGTACAAATCTCTTTACCATTCAGAGGTTATTGACCACAGTTGTCAATCATGTTCTGCAGCACGAGAACTGGCCCTGAAGCAGGAAGAGGGACGTACAGTGATGTACACAGCCATGGGAGCCGAGTGGAGGCCCTTTGGGTTCCCGCGGCGACGCAGACCCCTCAGCTCTGTGGTCCTGGATGTGGGCGTGACTGAAAGGATCGTAGACGATGTGAAGGACTTCATCGGAAACCCCAAGTGGTACACAGACAGAGGTAGAGCATCCTGGTGTTAGTTGTCTTTGTCATTTTTTAAATTCATTTTTATTTTATTCTGTGAGGGCCACCTGTTTGATCATGTTAATGTTTGTTTGTTTTATCGCAGGCATCCCCTACAGAAGAGGGTATCTGCTGTACGGTCCTCCAGGATGTGGGAAAAGCAGCTTTATGTGAGTGTGCTTTGGACTTCATCCCCTTCCTGTATAGAAAGAATCAGTGTGTGAGAGGCGGACTGAGTGTCAATCACTTGTATGCGATTCCATCTTCATCTTTGTGACTCATTATATTCCAGCACGGCGCTGGCAGGCGAGCTGGGCTACAGCATCTGTCTGATGAGTCTGAGCGACCGATCCCTGTCAGATGACCGTCTGAACCACCTGCTGAGCGTGGCGCCGCAGCAGAGCATCATACTGCTGGAGGATGTCGACGCAGCGTTCGTCAGCCGAGAACTGCTTACCACAGAGAGTAAGTTTACATTGACTCATGGGATATTTTCATTTGTGACTATGTCTCTGTGTTTAATTCTGCTTTGTGAGTGACTTTAAATCCCTTTTGTCTCTTCCTCTCAGACCCTCTGGCCTATCAGGGAATGGGAAGACTGACTTTTAGTGGCCTGCTTAATTCTTTGGATGGAGTTGCTTCATCTGAGGCCAGAATAGTTTTTATGACCACCAACTTTATTGACAGGTAAGATCATTTTCAAACACATTTTATAGCACATTTGAGGTTAAACAGAGTTCAAAAGAAAGTTAGTTTGCAGACTATTTTGATAATCGATTCATAATTGTCATAGAATTAGCTGATTTTCTTTGCCTTTTATGATCGTACATGCAGAGTCTTTTGGGTTTTAGACTAAAGGAAGGAGTCGTAATATAAGACTGGATGTGTAGACGAGCGACAGTTGGCTCATGCATCTGCTCTCTGCTCTTGTTTGTAACATGCGCTCACAGGTTGGACCCGGCGCTGATCCGACCCGGCCGCGTTGACCAGAAGCACTACATCGGTCACTGCACTCAGTGGCAGCTCACGCAGATGTTCCGGCGGTTCTACCCGGACGAGCCCGCCTCTGAGGGAGAGCGGTTCGCGGAGAGAGCGTTGGCTGCCCACTCAGAGATCAGCGCTGCTCAGGTGCAAGGACACTTTCTGCTGCACAAAATGGACCCGGCAGGATCGATAGACAATGTGGGCCTGATAAAAGGATGACGGGACCGGAGGGTGTTTGGAGACTGATGACAGAATAAAGAGAAACATGAGAAACAGGAGTAAATTATTTTTTTACATTTCCTGTTGAAGTTGGAAATGGTATTACAAATGTGCACCATGACTTTATATACAGTTCATGAAACAGAGTTCTGATGTAACACCCATCTTGGCCTAACATGGAGTGCCTTTGAGCAAAGGACAGAAGCCAGAGTAGATACTTGCACCAAGTATTGTGCAGTGCTTTGATTTTAAAGGTCCAGTGTGTAGGATTTAATAATAACTGTTTTCATCAGTGTAAAATCACCTGAAATTAAAAATCGTTGTTTTTGTTATGAGCCTTATAATCTACCAGAGTCCACAATGTTTTCATGTGTTGAACAACCAGGCTGAGACGAGGGGATCTCAGCTGGTTGCAGTTCGCAGCCTCGCCACTAGATGCCACTAAATCCTTCACACTGCACCTTTAAATGAAGTCAACCAAGAACAAGCGGAACAGGACACAGCAAAACAGATTACGAAATATTATTTCACTCTTCATTCCAAGTATGAAGCCTGAAGCTCAGTTCACGACTCTTCACCCACTTTGTTGAACCACAAAAAACATTTCCATGAAATCACATTTGTCTGTTTTCACATTTCTTACTTCATTCTTAAAAAATAAGTACATCTTTCACATCTTAACAAGTAAATGATGCTCAGTGGTTCCTCTGCTGCTCCAAACTATGACGAATAACTTCATGCAGTCACTGTTGTCGACCTGCTGCCGTCTCTCTCTAGTACATCAGACAGAACGGTGACTTCATGCAGTCAGTTTGTGATATCAGAGATTTCAAACCTGCTGCTGTTTATTTTATTTTATATAGGTTTGCTTTCAGTGAGTATATATTGATTTTTTTGGTTGTTAACATGAATGTTGCTGCGCCACAAACAATATATTTAAAACATTCGATCCTGTCCTGGATGTATTCTTGAAAAAGAAATCGATAAAATGCTAACGTACTCATCCATATCAGACATTCTTAAAAATATTCAGCCATTTCATTTTTACCACCGACAGGTGAGCTGAATAACATTGATTATCTCGTTACCCTGGCACCTGTCAGTGGGCGGGATATATCAGGCAGCAAGTGAGCATTTTGTCCTCGAAGTTGTTGTGTTCGAAGCAGGAAAAATGGAAGGATCTGAGTCTGACACGGGCCTGGGTCAGAATATCTCTGAAACGGCAGGTCGTGTTGGATGTTCCCAAAAAAGTGTCCTGAGGAAGGACAGCAGCTGAACAGCGACACGGGCTCATTGATGTGCATGTAGCCTGCGTTGTCCGATCCCACAGAAGAGCTACTGAAGCACGAACTGCTGAAAAAGTGGCTACAGTGTGAGCATCAGAACTGGACCGATGGAAGATCACGTTTTCTTTCACATCAGGTGGATGGCCGGGTGCGTGAACATCTCTCACCTGAGGAAGAGATGGCACCAGGATGCACTGTGGGAAGAAGGCAAGTAGGTGGAGGCAGTGTGATGCTTTTGCTTTGCGTCATTCGTGTGGATGTTAAAATGTTTTGTCTGATCGGTGGATGTATAAACAGCTTTTTCTATTTTTTTTGTTAACATGCAACATTTACATTCAAACCAATCTGGAAAGCAAATCAAGCAGCGCTTTCTCCTCCTCTGTCCACAAAGTGAAGGCTCAGCGGTTTGTCTGGTACCAGAACTGTGCGGTTGATGCATTTCAGCTCGCCCACCGTCGGATCTGGTTTGATTTCAAACTGCCGGATCAGCTGAAAAAAACAAAAAATAAAAACATGTCACTGAAGTTACTTTATTATTCAGACCTGGCTGAATTCAGAAGCCTCTGAAGATTGATTTAAGAAATACTCAGGTTTTCAGGGGCTTTACTGGGAATATTCTTATGTTGTGGAGAGAATAAATGACCAATTACAATCATGAATCTTTAAATTGTGTGGTCAGGGACTTTATAACAGCAAAGACAATTTCTTTATCCACTTTCCTCAAACATCTGTGTATTTCATCAGGTGTATGTAGTAGTAGTCTGAGTTGATGTTCCCACTCACCCGAAACAGAGCCAAATACATCTCAAGCTCAGCAATCCGGCGACCGACGCAGCCTCTCACCCCGAAGCCAAACGGGATGGCCCCGAAGGCGTTGGGCCTGATGTGGCCGTCGCGGAGCCACCTCTCCGGCTTAAACGTGAACGACTCTGGGAAGACGTCCTCATCATGACTGATGGCATAGTGAGAAAACGTGAAAGCGGTCTGGAGAAACAGCAGTGAAGAGATAAAAACACTGAAACTGTAATCTAATGCAGAATGTGTTTGTTTTGTTGCTCTTTCATATAGTTTCATAATTTGTAGTGGTTATACAAGTTAGATACCGAGACTTTTAAACAAGTTTAACAACAGAAATAACAATGGTTAAAAAAGCAGACCCACATTCTTTGGAAACTGATATCCACCAATCGTAACATCCTTGTCCGTCACGAGCCTGGCGTTAATGGGAACCACAGGGTACATCCTGCAAAACAAGGGCTCATCTGATTCGGTTCAGGCTGATTGCTGATGATGAGTAATGACGAAGAAGTAAGAATATAAAGGAACGATGCGTGAAATGTTCCTTAAATCTAGATCACATGTTTTTATGTGTCTCACCTCAGTGATTCCTTGATAACAGCCCGTAAGTACTGCAGCTGAGTGACCTCCTCTGCAGAGGGGATCCGGTCCGCTGGCACCAGCGTGGACACTTCTTCGTAAAGTTTGTCCTGAGCTTGAGGGTTCATGGAAAGCAGGTGCAGAGTCCATGTGAGGGTGTTGGAGGTCTTGATAACAGAGAAAAGTCATTAAGTCAACAGAGGGAGAGATGCATGCAGATATCAACCTAAAGGCCAGACTCTTTACTTACCGTGTCCACTCCGGCTAACAGAAGCTCAGAGACGTTGCCGTACACATCTTTCATGCTCATCTGAGTGTTTGAGAGGAGGTACGCCAGGTATTGACCCTCCACGTCCAGGTTGTCGTCCAAACGCTGCTGAAGGACCTCCATCTTCTTGTCAATCAAGTTTGTAGCTAAAATAAGAGCAGAAATAGAAGTAAAAAAATGAAAATATAAATAATTTCTCCTTCATTTTAAAGGTAAAACAAAAGTTAGCTCAGCTGAGTTTCCTTCACAACTCACCGAAGTTGAAGATGCCGTCCCAGCCTGCGATGTAGTGTCCCCAGTAGGGCAGCAGACTGCGACTCCACTTGGGCATCAACGTCACGATGAAGTTGTACGAGAACATCTTGGATATCGAGTTGATGAACTCCTGCGTGCCTTTGGGGATCTCCTTCTCCAGGCAGCCGAGCCTCGTCTCCAGCAGAATGGAGGCAATGGCTGAGTGGGAAAGGTTGAGATTTAGGTTCGCGGAGATAATAATGTCTGTGCAGCTTTGTGCAGATTTAAGTTTTCCACGTACCCTCGAGTGAGAAACGATAGAACTCATTGGCGATGTCGGGCACCAGATCTCCGGTCGGGCTGCCCTCACGCAGGTAGCACATCCTCTTGATGAAGTCTGTGACGACGTCGTTGAGAGTGTCACAGTACTGTGCAGAGTCCCTCGGATGGAGCATGCGCTTGTTCAGCACCGCCCGGAAGTTGTACCACTTCTCCCCGTTTCTGGGAACAGAAACAGTCAGATAGAGACTCTTTGTTACAACAAGAACGTAGACACCAGAGATTAGTTGTATCGTAAGTGGGATTAACTGAAGTCCCAAATTGTATACTAATAATGAACAATGTCCTTAAAGAAGACACGTGTGTTGCTTGGAGTTACAGCTCATTTCTTTATGTAACTGGCACTAAAGGTAACTGTTAAAATGTGTATTTTTGATTTTATGTTGAACTGTCCCTTTAAGATCTGAAAGACATTCAGCAGTACTCCTGGATTAGAGAGTTGAGTTGATGTGTTTGTGACAATCCTGCCCTATAAAACAGGTGCTAGAGTGTAAATTTTGTCACCTTTGGACGCAGCCAAGATTTACTGTTTCACGTCTTCATGCAAAACGAGGCTCGCTCATGAATTTCACACATTAAGGTGTGTTTACAGGTCAGAGTACGACTACTACTGTATATGTGAGAAAGGGTTGTATAAAGCTGTTTGTGGCTACAGAGGAAGCTGTGATTAAGTGATGTCACTCAGTGGCTTATTTGCATTGTGGGTAATGTAGGCGCCTCGTCTGGTCGAACATCGAGCTATAACACAAAATATCAAAATCATTACAGCAGAACCAGAGATGAGGCTTTTATTGAGAAATCTGGCCTGATTATGTGACCTTTGAATATTATTGTGTTATGTGTTAAAATGACTAAGAAATTGCACAATCATCCAGGAAAGATGTGGAACACTGAGTGTTTGAAAACAAAGAGCAGAGACATTTTGGTGCTCCAGTTTCTTGTTCACGGAGACGAGGCTCGTTCATAACTAACCCATCTGTTAATACGGTTACTGCACAACCGCATTAACAGATGGGTTAGTTATGAACGAGCCTCGTCTCCGTGTGATTCTTCAGAGAGTTTTTTTTGCCTCTCTTTTGACTTTGAATCTGCTACAACACTTTTGTTCTTGACTTGATACGTATTTGAATTAAAAGTAAATGTATAACATGTGTTTGTTTAACCAACCTAAAGTCTACACAGGAATTAAACATTAACCTTCCGGTCTGAGAGCCGTTAGCAGGTCACAACCAATCCATCCCCCTCACATGATGGGACTTAACCCTGGAGGGAAGGTATTACAAGACGTGGGAGCAGAGAAATGGGAATGGAGGCGTTGCTATGCACATTATACGTGCAGTCTTACTCTGTAACATTATTCTAAGTTATAACACATCAATAAAGATGGTAATAGTGTTCTTTCACTTCTAGAATATTTAAAAATGGGATACCATCAGAAGAAACTACGAAATGACAAGTTAATGTTCCTGATAAAAACCAAAGGAGCACATAAAAAACTGATCCATGATGTTTTAAACATTAGCTCACAAATCAGATACTATATTCTCAAAGCTAAAAAAATATTATTATTGGAAAGCAACTTGAAACCCATTGTTTACTGCATCTCTCTCTTGATTATGTAACTTCCTGGAGAGCAGGGAGAGGCCCCCGTGGACATGAACTTCTGAGAAAGACTTTGTAGCTGATGTTTTGAAAATGCTTTTGTTTCAGATTCAACAGCTGCACAGTCTCTCCGATTCAGATTGTATGATGGGTGTGTGTGTGTGTGTATCATCGCTACAATGAGAGGAGCTGGAAAAACCTTTCTAAAAGATTCCTCTTAATCTCGATTAATCCAACAGCAAACTAACAGGAAATGCTGCTCTGGTCACAGGCATGTCATTGGGAAAACAAACAGACTCACACTTTTGGCAGACAGCGCCCTGTCATTTCCTTATTGTTGTCACTCCAACAATCAAATCTACAAGTGCTAAAAGAAGTAGGGAGGTGTTTAAAGCGGGACATCGGTCGCAGGGAGAGGTCCGGCAGTCTTACTCTGTGAAAAGCCCGTAGCCGAACCCCCTCATGTCTCGGTAGTCCTTCCACACGGCCATGTCTCCTCGGCTGGGGAACTTGTTATCGTTCCTCAGGACTTCCTCCAGCAGCTGTGGAGTGTTCACACAGACGTGTTTCGTCGGGCTCCTGTATATGGGCCCGTAGAGCTGCTTCTCATAGATCTGATAGTGGGGAAGGAGAAGATCCGAGGCAGATGAGATACCAGAGAAACCAGTTCTACCATGACTCATTGTTCATTCCTGCTGTAACATATTGAAATCAACTGAGTTTAAATATCTGTCCCCATTAAGCAAATATATTGTGTTGTTTAACTTTAAGAAAATACATTGCATATTTATGAAGTGAGTGAGTGAGACTGGACACTGATCACCTCACAGAAAGTGATCCTGCAGGGAGAAAAACAAGCCTCTGTGCTTTTGTATAAAGGCTACTGTTCTGGAAACCAGGCTCATGTTTTCTATTATGCAACGCTTCAGACACCCTCATCCCTCCTGTAACAGGTCGACCCGGCAACCACAACAAAGTTTCATGAGGGATTTCACACAGAAAGCATGCAACATTTTTAAAAATGAAGATCGGAGCAGCCGTGCATCACTCTCTCATACCTGTAGCTCATGCATACGGTTGTGGAAACCCTGAAACGTCATCCTGTATAGGAGCTCCCATAATGTGACTCGTGGGAGGTCCTCCAGCGTCCGAGGCTTGTCCTGGAGGGAAGAGAGGGGCTCGGAGGCGGAGGAGACGTTTCCCGCCCCCCTGGAGCCGACGGCAGCGACGCGGCGCGACAGCAGGCAGCTGCCTCTCCACAGCACATTCCCAGACAGCCGTGCAGCCATGACGAGGAGCGCCTGGTGAATGCAAAGGGCTCCTGTTATACTCAGGGAGAGCGGCAGAGCAGGGAGGGGCCACGTCTCCGAGAGGGTTAACCCTTCCTGCACAACTCTCAGGGATGAACCAGGAAATACTATTCTTTCATTGAGGAAATAGTTTGAAAGACACATATTATTCTTTTTTCTTTCCTTTTTATGTTCGTGTCCATGTCGTAGATCTTGAAAATTAAAAAAGACCAGTGTGTGCACCAACAGAAGCTCCTCTCTCCCACAGAAAACACTGCTCCTGGAACGCCTCGTCAGTAGTCCCGCCTTTAATTCTGTGACTTTGTGACATCACACTACGTCACCGTGTCACACATATGCGCAATTTCTTATCTGCAGCTAGTTTGAGACGTAAGGAATGATTTAGCACAGCTGCTCTGTTGTTGGGGGTGTTGCTGGTTCAGGCGTGTGTGAGCTGACCAATCAGAGCAGACTGGGTGATCGGGAGGGCGGGGCCTTAAAGAGACAGGAGCTAAAACAGAGTGTTTCAGACAGAGGGTGAATACAGAGCTGCAGGATGAGAAAACTGATGTGTTTTTTGAGCACTAAAGCACGTAAACCTATTCTAGAAGCAACCCAAAATAAAAATATGAACCTAAAAATGAGCATTATATGTCTCCTTTAAAAAATAGGACACCATCCAAAGAAACCAGTTATTGTTCCTGATAAAAACCTCGGAGATTGTGGAGAACTTAAAACTTAATGAAGCTTCTGCTGCATGGAGTAAGATTTGACTGACATCTTTAATTTTGAACCACAAGAAATTCTTTAGGTGTCTGTAACTGAATTGACTTTAATTTCTTTTACAAGCTCAGTGCTGACTGAACCAGCCAAGAGGGGACCGAATAAACCAGAACTGGATCAGAATAGTCAGTTTCTATTCTGGTGGACTAGATTTGGCACAAACTAGGCCACTCCATGTGTAATGTGGAGTGAATGCAGAGGATACAGATTGACACTGAAGACAAACCCAAGATGTAAGCGGATGTGAGTTTGATGTTTTATTATCCGGTGTGAAGGGGTTCAAGTGAATTTATCTGCAACATGAACACAAAAAGGCTCAAATGGACACTAAACATAAAAAGTGTCCCTGTAGTGAATGTTGAGCACTTGTTCTGATCATCCAGCAGAGGGCAGCAGAACTTCACACACAGAACAGAACCTTTCTTCTTCACCACCAAGTGTTTGTCAGATTCTGGGGATTCCTGCACAGCCAGGACTGATCTCCTGCGGTCTGCTGGACCAGCTGGGACTGGAGGTCGTTTTACGCGCCACAGACCACACCAGGACTTTTAGACCCAGTGGACACAACAACAAGATGTAATATAGCTCTTTCCCATCAAACTGCCTGCTGGGACAAACAAACAAAACAAAAAAAGAAACACAACCTGAATAAAATCGAGCACATGTGCAGATTTTGTTCCTGCTGCACATGTGAGTGCATTGAAACGGTCAGCCCCTTTACGTGTTGAGTGACAGCTTCAACCACCAATCACAGAACCATATGGTCTATAGGTGTGTGTGTGTGTGTGTGTGTGTGTGTGTGTGTGTGTGTGTGTGAGAGAGAGAGAGAGAGAGAGAGAGAGAGAGAGAGACTACCTGTCTGTCCTCCACAGTCAGTCTCACGCAGTCGCGCGTGGTGCATGAAAACAAGTGCGGGAAAAACTTATCGAGAACTTTCTTGAATCCTCCCGCAGTGACACCGCAGTGATGTCAGCCCGCGTGCGCGCGTTTGTCGCCTGTTTGAGCGGAATAAAGTCCTAAGAGAGAGCCGACGAAGAGGAGAGGAGAGGAGAGGAGAGGAGAGGAGGAGAGGAGGACCGAGCGGAGGAGCGGTGGATGGGTTTGGACGTGTGCGCTCTGCTCTGGCTCTGCTCGGATGGGATGCACCGTGAGCTTCATCTGCTGTGAAGAGGACTTTCTGCAAATGCCTGTTTACCAACATGAGGAAGAAGAAGAAGAGAAGAAGAAGAAGGTAAGGAGGAGAAGTTTCCACGGCTTTATGTGCATTTATACATATGATTTATGAGCCAGATGACTCAGATCAAGATAAGAAATCTCGACCTTTGCTTTCCACATGCGAACTCAACCTGAAGTCCCTCTCACCTGCAGTAATGTGCATGTTTCAGTC
Organism: Lagodon rhomboides; assembly: GCA_039737535.1. Classification (NCBI taxonomy): domain Eukaryota; kingdom Metazoa; phylum Chordata; class Actinopteri; order Spariformes; family Sparidae; genus Lagodon; species Lagodon rhomboides. The sequence continues at coordinate 29,217,474 of CM077790.1, read as the reverse complement.
AGTGCACAGCCGGTGGTTACACAAGTAAGAAGCAGCTTGTTCACAACCATCAATCCAGGTATTCTGCGTGACTAATACCTGCTTTGACTCTCTGCATTCAGAGAGTGAATGAGGTAAACCATTCACTCTCCTGAGCGCCGGGGGGCAGCTAAAGAAGTCCAAGTTCAGTCATGCTTACACTCCACGACAAAAGGCACAGGGATCAGAGGGATCCTACCTCCACCGATTCTATGGAAATCATTGATAATCCCTCTTCATCTCGCAGGTGGTTTGGTTAGTTAGTCAGTTAAATGTGTTTAAGTTGTTGCGTTGGAAGCGTTTTGCAGCCCGAGGCTCTTGATTTTCTGCCCTGTGTGGAATGTGGCCGGTGACCTGTGACCTCGTCTGTCTGACCCCGAACTTCACTTCACTTCATTTCACCTCCATCAGAGTCAATTTCACACTTTTACACACATATTTGAGAGAGTTTTTAAAGCTCATGAACAGCCTCCTTCTTGTTAACTCCACACTAGAACATTTACAGATTCACGTGGACTCAGTCTGATCTTGTGTGTGACGTCATGACGCCAATTTGTGGCTCTTAGCAATTATATTGAGTTGATAATGAAGGATACAAGACTTTATTTCACAGAGCTGATACGAATGTTTAAACTGAGGCTGTGATTTCATGAGACATATGACACAACCTTTTCTTCTCGGGGCTGCACGAAATTAGAGAAAAATGACATTGCAATATGAACAACACATCGAAAATGTGAGACAGCTGAGTCAATTTGCGATGCGACGAAAAAACAGAAGTATAAAATGCTGAAATGGGCGACTGTTAATACACTTAAGTAAGATGTATGTGTGGGAAACACTGAGTTTTTAAGAATTGATCGTTGAGGCATCTTGAGTTTGTTGCTGACCAACTAACCACAAGCATCAGTATTTGATAACCTGTAAATGAAACCAAAAGATCAACTATCTTTCCCCAGAATCACTCTGTGCAGCCTTTTAATCCCTAACATCGCTATTGAACCTTTGTTGTTATTAATTTTAAAGTGGTGACATTGTGATCCTCGACCCGTCCACGGTCAGGTTTATTCTCTAACTGTCTTGGAAAGATTTTAAAATTTCTACTTCAACCACTTGGGGTCGCAGAAGATAGCGTTCCAATTATTTATCCTTTTCAGTTTTTACCATTTAGCGCCACTTTTCCGTTCTCGTGCAAGTTTTCACACACTTGGCTTGGAATTGAAAAGGTTTTACAGCTGACTGAGGACGGTGATAGGCTTTAATTAAAATATCTTATTTTGCTGGTTGTTTTTTTCCTAAATACAAATATGTGGGTATATTTTTTTTAATCTGACCATAATTCCTATTTTGCTCATCTGAGGCCCCTGATAGTGCTGCAGCTGGACCCCTGGGGTTCAAGCACCCTCGGTTGGGAATCACTAATCTCTGTGATGCCTCGTATAATAATTATGTGGGTGGAAAATCCTCTTATTGCTGATTTAATAAACATATTATTGCCCACCACAGCGCAGACATATGCTATATAATGACGGGCACAGTTCCTGTGCTGCTGGGAAGTAACACCGAGGAGACACTTCTGGACCTCTCGTATGACTTTCCCTGGATACGCTGGCTTGTCTGGTGGCACAGACAAACAGCTGGCAGGGAGGCGTGGAGGGCTGCGGGCGCTCCGAGCGCGGTGGGAAATGAACGGCCCGTCTCTGCCAGCAGAGCTGCGGTCGAGGTAATGAAGCGGTGCTAAAGTGTCGAAAATAGTCACGTAAGTAAAGAAGCCAAGTGTCAGTCACGCTGTGGATAAACAATCACATTTATAAGGAACATTTTTAGAAGAAGTTTGGAAAATACGGAGCTGATCTTCGCTGTGCTGTGCTGAATATCAGCTCCGGAGCTTTTTACCTCGCCAGATGCTTGTCAGCGTACCATTTTTCCGCATACCTTTTTCCTCATGCTTACATTTAGAGGTGCGCTCAGGTGTAGACAATATGCTTCCTGTGGTAACTGCTCCTTGCGGTTTGTCTCCCAGGCGAAGACGAGAGTTTGGATGCTCCTGTCAGCGGCGCTCAGGGAGGCCCCGCCGTGCACAACTTTGATGAGCGATAGAAATCGCCCAGAGAGTAAAAACCCTCATGTAAAACCAAAGTACACAGCCGAGGCTTTGAACCAGATGAGGGGGTCTTGAATAGGCTTCGGGAAGAATGTGCGCTGTGTGTTTTGAAATCTGGGGGTTGTTGTATAACGGCAGCACGTGGGTTTACAGGAGAACAGAACGTAACCCGACTGCACAGACACACTCGCAAGAACGGCATCAAATGAAGATAATGCTTCATTCTGTTGGGCTGGCATTGTTTGCAACACGTAGGACACGGGCTGGAAAATGTCCCAAAGATTCACTTAAAAATACCTGCTTGTCTTCAGTAACTTGGCTGCAAAATGTCCTGATGTTGTGAAAAATACCTGCTTTTATCTGACAGGCTGCACACCTCCAACTTCTCAGTGAGGTAACTGACTCCTTTACCTCATAAACGTCATCAGGTTCCCCCGTTAGCATTGCGTTTAAATCCTCCGCCATAGTCTTGTTGGTCATCTCTCATCACATGACAAGTGAAACGTGATCACAATGTGAATTTTCACCTCCCAAATTTGACTGTTGGATGTTTTATTTTCTGTCTATAAAGCCAACATACCAACTGTACAGGCGTTAGCTGTTGCTAGCTTGCAAAGTATGCAGAGATCTACCTTTTCTTTTCTTTGTCTCGGTTCGTACTGCCCAATTTAGAGAAAATCCCCCATCTATTTCGAGCCACATCTGTCTTTTCACAGACTTTAAACGCTCTGTTTTAAAATAAATGAGAACACACCCAAGGAGCTCAGATACTTGGCAGACGAAGACCGGAGAGAAATTAGGAGTGGACCGGACTCCAATTCAATGCTCATGTTCAAGTAGGAGAGTGTTGCCAACGTGTTCGTTCGACATATGAGCTGATAAGCTGACGGTGTGTTGACCCTGTGTTTCTGTCGCAGCGGCGTCAGAAGGAGGCGTGTGAGGCATTTTATGTACATTTTATTGGTCTTGAGATAAAGTTACTGTGCATGAATGAAGTCCATGTAGTCTTCTGTTAGTTTCATGTAAACAAGGCTGAGAGTCCACACCCATGTGAGCAGATATGTGCAGCTGTGCTGAGGCTCAGTGTGTGTTTTTTAAGGATTTTTATGTTCTTCTTTACTGTTACACATGAACGTGATGGTGACTATAACATAGTTGAATTTAAATCCATATCGAATTTCAATATCTAGGTCAGGTATCTGTGGGTTTCCAGTAACGAGCAGACCAACATAAGGAGCCCCGCCGACTCTCCCTCCTTCAGAAACTAATCCTGGATTCAGTTTGATGCCTGTCAGGTCCAGGCTCTCTATCTGCCTCTGTTTCTGAATTCCCACCAAAGTGTCAGACGGCAGGCGGGGGCTTTCCTCGGATTTGAAGATTTTCGATAAAGGTATGCGGTGAACTGAGAGTTACCTGCCGCCCCGTATTGCATTCCAGCGGATGCCTTCGCCGTGTGGAAAACAGTGCGTCCTCTGTGCTGCGTCTCCGGGGAGGCCTATCATTTCACTCCTACCTGCCGGCGCTGACCCGCACATGGGCCCGGCAGAACAAGACCCTCTCTGTGTGTTCCTCTGTGGAGAGGTGCCCGGTGTGTGCTTGACCCGCGAGAGGGTTGCGATGCCTCAGCGAGGTTAACCCCTGTCATTTTACCTGTTAGTGCCCGCGCACACAGGAATTTAACCTTTTATCTCCGAGGAGGAAGCTGCTTTTAATAGACCTCTTCTTCACATGACAGTCGGGTTCAGAGGACGCCGCATCGTATTTATCTGGACAATGACGGTTCAGACAATAAGATGAGATATCAAAGAGGTATTAAGTTATTGTAGAGTTTGATTGTCTACCTGCCTGCGTCTGTCTGTCTTGATGTGGTCTCTCACGTGCTGCTCCCAGCAGGTTAAACCAGCTCTGACCAAACAACTAGTATGGTTTCTCACACTTTTAACTGGTTTCTCTTCTCAACAGACCTTTAAGGGATGATTCAATCCAGTAACATGATGAGAATCTTGTGCACAGTGATCACGTCAAAGTTGGAAAAAAAACATGTAGAGAATGAAGAAACAGGAATAAACCAGTGATCAGAGCAGTTTCTATATGTATTTATAAACTTAAAATGCATTTATGAGCAGATGTAAACGAACGCAACCTAACAGGAATAGAAACGACCACTAAGCTTACAATGAAAACACAATAATTATTCATTGGAAAAGTTATTTGAGATTAATAAAATACCATTCAAATCTAAAGGTCTCAGTGTGTAGGATTTAGTGGGATCTAGCAGTATGGTTGCCGATAACAACCAATAGATCCTCCCTCATCTCCCATCCTCTCTACACTCTTAGAAATAAGGGTTCCAAAAGGGTTCTTCTACAAGGGCTGAGGTTCTACCTGGAACCATTTGCTTCTGAAAAACCCTTTCCCGAAAAGAAAGAAACGAAAAGAAGAAGAACGGTTTTCAAGGGTTCTTGGTAACACTAACGGTTCCAGTAAGAACCATTTTGATCCAGAGAACCCTTTAAAAACCCTTTCCTGAATAAAGGGTTTTAAAAGGGTTCTTGGTAACACTAACGGTTCCAGTAAGAACCATTTTGATCCAGAGAACCCTTTAAAAACCCTTTCCTGAATAAAGGGTTTTAAAAGGGTTCTTGGGAACACTAACGGTTCCAGTAAGAACCATTTTGATCCAGAGAACCCTTTAAAAACCCTTTCCTGAATAAAGGGTTTTAAAAGGGTTCTTGGTAACACTAACGGTTCCAGTAAGAACCATTTTGATCCAGAGAACCCTTTAAAAACCCTTTCCTGAATAAAGGGTTTTAAAAGGGTTCTTGGTAACACTAACGGTTCCAGTAAGAACTATTTTGATCCAGAGAACCCTTTTTTTGGAGAAAGAGTTCTTCAGGGATTGTTGAAAGCATGGGTATAAGATCCTGTATGGGTTCTTTGTAGAGCCTCTCATGGGGGGTTCTGGGTGGAACCTTACACACACAGTTCTAGGTATAACCCTTTATGTTGGGTTCTAGGTAGAACCCTCCACCTTTATAAAAGGTTCTACCTGGAGCCAAAAAGGGTTCTCCTATGAGGACAAGCCGAAGAACCTTATATGGTTCTACTTAGAACTTTTATTTCTAAGAGTGTAGAGCTAGCGTATGGTTTGTCCTTTCTAGGCTACTGTAGAAACATGTGCAACATGTTGGACTCTCTAGTAGAGGACCTGCTCCCTCCGTAGATTTAAAAGACTCATTCTAAATAACGAAAACACAAGTTTTACTACTATATAACTCTAAACTGATCAGTACTTTTGGAAACATGCAACACGGAAGAGTCAGTGCAGAGAGGAAGAGACTGTCTAAATCATGGCCCCTCTCACGAAGACAGATGACAACAGTGCTCGTTGTAACATCTGTAAAATGATCGTTTCAGTTCAGGGAGGAAACACCTGCAACGTGCGTTTTCATAACACGGGTTTAAATTCCAGGAATGCCGTGTATTTGCTTCCTAATCAAGCAGCACCTCCATTAGCGGGAAAAATACCCTGCTGAAATAACATCAGAGCCACGCAGGCAGACTTAACAGATTCATTTATATGACTAAGAAAAAGAAAACAAATCCTAATATTGTCTCATTCCATCCATTTTAGATGACAGACAGATGGTTGCTCCAGCTGCCCAAAATATATCAGGACTCAGTAAGCGAATCGACAAAGAACCGGACCAGTAAGCAGAAAGATATCAATAAAATCTTCAAACATGAAACAAAACAACAGTAGTGACGTTTCGAGCAAACCTGCTCTTCATCAGGCGAAAGTGACGCTGAGAGCAGTCACATGAATACTTTCCTGACACTCGACTCTTGTCCTTTTTGGCTCGGATGTGCGTGAACATCAGTAAAATCTTATCAGTCCCGATCCTTCCTCAGAACCCATCGGACATTTGTTGACACGAGCTTCAGATAATGACACACAAGTCCCAACAGTCAAGAATGAAAATAAGCTGAGAAGAAATTCTGCGTCTTGAGCCAAGTACTTTCATGGAATTGTCCGATAATTCGAGCCTTTTTTATCCGTTTTGGAAGTCAACGCCTTTTTACTTTCAAAGCCTCGTGGTCGCAGGATGTGTGAATCCGATGAGCGGATATTTCTTTTCCAAACAGCCTTTTCAAGACATTACTGATTCGCTGATGCGTAACGCTGGCCCACAAAGCCCGTGGAAAGGGGAAGATAATGGGATACAAAAGGCGTTCATTGAGCTTCTTAAAGTGTCTTTAATTCACTTGGCAATGCACAGTGGATAGAATGACAGTCAGGATGATAGATTAAGGCGCAGGGCAACTGTATTTTCCCCCCAGAGTCACGGTTGTGTGCCCCTTTTCTTGGAATGTAAAGCGGAGGCCTAACTTCCACCTCAGCCTCAGACCTTGTGGCAACATAATACACTCTGTTAGCCCTCCACCATCCAGCCTCTATGGCTTTGTGCGCCCGTGAATGTGGCCTTTATGCTGCAGTTTTGTTGATATTTCTCTACGTGTGAGGGGGATTTTCTTGTCTTCTTCCCTAATACTTGGCAAGGCGACGCGCCATTTGCTCTTGGCAACGTCCAAATCCCACAAAGTCTCACTCTGGGGGCCTTTGTAGCCATTCACGGCACTTCCGAGTGATGGACAGGGAGCTCGGCTCTCCCAGGTCGCATCCCCTTCGCCTCAAAATGTGTCTTTTGTTGATATTTGTGGCTCTTCTTTTTTCCCGGGGTGTTTTTCACCAAGGTCGGATGCCACGGGGCTCCAAGGGTAATTACTGTGACAGTGGAGCAGAAGTTAGGCTGGCCTACCCAGGTCGCCCAATCATGTTTTCATCATCGGGAGAATGTTTTTCTTTGGGGACGTAATAAATCCCCCCTTTGACATGCTGCATTTACTCTGAATACACACAGGAAGAAAGACCCCAGGTTGTTTTTTCTCTCTCCCTCTCTATGTTGCACCAAAGCTTGTAACAAGCTGAGGCAGATCATTGTTGCTAGTTTCGCCCTCGCCGCTTTTAAAAAAAGGATAGGTTTGCACACTTAGGCATTCCACGGCGGAGGAATTTCATAGGTATTTGAACTGGAATGCGGTTTCTCGCTGGACTGGGAGGAGGAAACGTAATGGGCTTCATGAAATGTGACCATAAAGTGTCCAATAAACATATGGATTACTCAACGTCACGTGCAGAAAATAAAGGACTCACCAGATAAATATATGACTAATCTCCGCGCTGATGGCTCCATTGTGAGCGTCGTGATTAATGTTTTTGGAGAAACGTAACTCTTCTCTTTACACGTCTTAACGATAACACAGGGGGACACAACAGTTGATTGTTCTGGAGAGAAAGTTTGTCATGCCGTTGTTATTAGTAGAACAGGAGTAGAAACTCAATATCCCTCCATAAAAAACAAAAAAAAACCGGCACATGTTCGGCGTTCCCGTCCTGATCCCTGTTAATGAGAGCGGGCGTGTCCCCTCCTAAAGGAATCTCTAATTAAATCACACTCTTGGAGCCGATGCTGCGCATGTGTCGCACACGCCTGAAATCCTACACAAGCGTCACCGGCGTGCCGCACATTTATATCCTACACACAGGCGGCGGGTTTATTTACGGCGTCCCCGAGGCTGTGTTCACACCAACGCTGGAAATACACTGATTCTATTTTTTTCTCACATGTATATAAGGCGATAAAATGATACGAGATGATCAGATTTAGCCATATCTTTTAATAATCATGGTTGTCCTTATATCATCTCTTGCATGCAGTGCTGTCAATTACAAGGCAGAGCTGCTGGACAATTATCTTTTAACTTGACAAACATCATCTGTGTAGTTCATGGCACCATTCAAGTGGGACCCCCAGTCACTACAGTGAACCCTCGTTTATCGCGGGGGTTACGTTCCAAAAAGAACCCGCGATAGGCGAAATCCGTGAAGTAGAAACCTTTAATTTTTTTTACAGTTATTATACAATGAAATACTCCATAAAACATTGAAAGCAAGGAACAAATCCTTTTTACAGGCCCAAGCATTTGTTTAACAAATAAAAGTACTGTATAAACGTTTGTTGTTGTTTTGTTTTTGTTTTTTTACAAATAACTACTGTACTGTACTGTAAAATAATATAGTTATAAATAAATAAATAATAATTTTAATCATCAATACGAACTGAAGGGTTAATATTGCGGGATCAGCACCGCCCCACCGTGACGGATTGGAACGGGAGAAAATGAAAAATGATTATGAAAAATATACAAAGTACAGTAGGACAAATAGTGACTCACGTGTACAGTACAGTATTTCACTGCTCTTCTGACTGAGCCGCTGCATCCTGACTCCGCTCTGTGGCATTTTTTTCTTCTAAAGCCTGCGGTGCAGGTGTGTTTTTTGGAGAGAAGAACATAGTTATCGGTAGTTGTTGTCGCTGTTTTACGTACGTGTACATATTAAACCATAACGTTATTGACACACAGGTAGAGAAGACGCGGAGAGACTGTTTAGCCAATCAGAATGCGGAACACAATGCATGATGCAAATCCGTGAAGCAGCGAGACCGTGAAAAGTGAACCGCGTTATAGCGAGGGTTCACTGTACTATGCAAAGTGTTTCAGAAATAATCTCCCACGGGGTCCACGGGAATGATTTATCGACCTTAATCCAGATTGTAACATCACATAACAGCACATCAGTGATGGCTTGTCGCACCAAGCTCGATCGTCGAGCAGTTAAAAATATAAATTACAGGGTAGTGCGAACGAGTGTCTTGGCATGTAGTTTGGCGTCTACACGGTATCCTGTGAATACCGATCTGTAACCCTCAGAGTGCAGATGGCAGGTGTCGAGGGGATTGTCCGCGGCGGAGCTTAGCGGTAATATAAGACGGCAGACAATCGCACGAAATGACAAAGAGATCGCAGGAATGTCATCCGGTGAAGTGATAAGTAACAGTGTTGCGGTGGAGGGAGCTGAGCTGCTAACTGATTAAAAACCGCTCGAGCCGTTTCATTTAATACAGTTTAAAGGCACTTTATCTAACTGGAGACCGCCGGGTCCATTACTGTTATCTCTGACGAGGGGAGCCCAACCTCTCAGGACAGATAACGTACAGCGGGGAAACATGTTGAGTGTTCAAAACGCTGATGTCATGCTTTGCTCCTGAGATTAAAACCTCAATTACAAAACAAATATTTATCTAAATTAACACCGACAAATGTCCAAATGTGCATTTTCTTCAGACTTTAGTCGCTACATACGATGCATTTCACAACACTCTCCTTTGACTCCCACAGCGCGGGTCAGCTCGGTGTCACAGTGATAGCACAGCGATATGTAATCTAGCCACCCTATTTTGTCAGGAAGAATATAACTCGCACGACCCGAGGAAAGTTTTATAACCCGAGTTACGCAGGTTGCGAGCGGTCTCTCTTGACAACACAACACAATGATGCCGAGGTATTCAGGCTATTTTCACAGTCACGCCGCGAAGACTTGCCAAGGCAGACAGGCACGCAGGAGGCGAAGCAGTAGCAGATTATGTTCTCAGAACCTCTGTGACTAATGTAATGTAAAATGAAGTGGGCTTAAAGGGTAAAACCCCTCAATTTAGGTAATCCAATATGCTATTCATGCAGTCTGGGAAAGTCCATATAGGACGTAAGAGACGAGGTCTGTGTTAAGACTGAAAGTGCTCGATGCTTTATTGCTGCCGTCACTCAGCCTCTCCTCGCTGAGGGTTTATAATGAGGATGATGCGTACAGTTGTCTGTGTCACGTGCACATTTAAAAAGAGCGACATGATGAAAACTTCATGCTCAGATGTCCAGTGTTGGGTGTAATGCATTAGATAGCATTACTGTAATCACATTACATTTGTCTCTAATGAAGCAGTGTGACACATTACTGTTCCTAAATTCAGTAATCACATTACAGCAGCCATTTAAAGTAATTGGCACTGGGTGACAGAAGATTGCCGGTTCGATTCCCTGCCTGCATGTCCAAGTATCCTTGAGCAATACACTGAACCCCTGATGAGCTGGGAGGCACCGTACATGGCAGCCTCTGCCATCAATGTACGATTGTCTTGTCACAAGTTTTGTGAAGCACTTTGAGCTGTCAGTAGACCGGAGGAGCGTTTTAGAAATGTAAGGCCATTTGCATAAGTTTAACAATTATCTGCATATCAAAAGAATAATCAAACGTGCTCATGTGTGAGCTAAGAGACAAGCTTTACCTCAATCCAGGATTTTTCCAACTGTGGTTTAGAATCCAAAATGCTTCCGTGCATTACTTTATAGATGGTTGCACTTAACATGGACATACAAACAGTACCCTTGTTTATTGACGGTGCAGGGCAGCGGGTCATGCAGACAATGTCTTCTTTGAATGGACGTCAAGCCACCGTCTGCTGCACACACAGATACATACTAGATGATTTTCCTGCGCTGCACAGTTCCGTAGCGAGTCTGCTCGGATCCACTCGAGTATCAGATATAATGAAACCCACAAAAGGACAATGAGGCCCAACGTCATGGGATTAGACTGTAGTTTGGACCCAACCCGACACGTGTTCCCGGTCAGGACTTAGTTCCAACAAACCCCAACATCATTGAATTGTTTCACTGTGAACTTACAGTTGTAAAATTTAGTCTATAACTTTCTGAAACGTCCCCAAACAGTAAAGTACAAACTTCTGGCTCAACTAAGACGAATGACTTTGCACACATCTATCTGAAACACCAGCTGTACCAGAGATCGTTTGTATGTTTGAGCCTGTTCGAGTCTGTAACTGCACAAAAAATCAAACACGTCGAGATGACGGAAACTTGTTTGCCTCACATTATCTCAGACGTGGCCAAACATTTGAATTTCCACGGCTCTTTTATCTGCAGGAAAAAACCCACGTGACGCTGTTTGCTCGGCGTCTGGGTGGGTCTCCGCTGTGTTGACCGGGGACAAGCAGACATGAAAGCAGAAGGAAGACAACCAGTAAACAGAGAATACATTCCTGCTCTCGACCTGCGGCGCGTAGCCAAAACACTGACAGCGGGCGGTATTTTATCTGGAGACGGTTTTGCTTAAATGCATCAGGAACTCCAAAGTGGAGCTCGTGACTGTAACAAGTTTGATTTAATGATACCAGCAGATGGGGACGTTGCCAGCGACTTATTCTACATTTTAAACTGTTATTTACTCACTTAATCGCTCACAAATGTCAACGGAGATAAAAGGTGACCTAATCAGTGCTGTAAAAATGATAGATTGTGCAGTAATGTGCATGAATTATATTATGTTGTTAGATTAGATGTCTTAAATTGGAAACAGGTGAGGATGAAGCTCTGTACGATCGTCACACAAACATTCACATTGCTCTTGAAAATGACATCATCTTGTTTCCACAGTAACTCTTCATTAGAAGGATTTGGACCATTGGGACGACCGTCATCATGTTTTGATTTAAAATGCTGAACTCTGAGAAAAACACAGAATTACTCCGTATGAAATGATCCTACTGTTCTAACTTTAGACGCCGATTGAGAAAATCAGTTTCAAGACCTTTAAAGACACACTGTGGAATTATTTCTCCCATCTAGTGGTTAAATGTTATTCTGCATCCAAACGAATGCTGCTCTCTAGCGCCTCGCGTTTTCAAACGTGCGTTGCAGCCTGTTGGAACTACGGCAGGCGGGATGTGTCAAGATTCAAGAAGCTGTGACAACAACATGTCTTCAAACAGCACTTCATCAAGTTTAGTTTCGGGTGATGAGGTACGTTATTTCAAACAGACTTCAAACTGCAGCTGACGAGCGCGTCTGGCTAAGCTCCTTCTCCGTTCCACAGTCACGCTGGCTCTGAGTGAAAACGCCTTTAGCCTTATCTGTACCACGTAGAGCTTTTTGTCCCTCTCACCAGCTCATCGTTTTTTATAGAGCGGAAGGACATGGAAGCCTCCGTAGAGCTCGCCCGTCCTATGGAAATACAGAGAAGTGATTCTTCCCTCAGGAGGAGAAGTGAGATTGTTGGCAGAGATCATTTTACACCAATGAGGACTTATTTATGAATGAAGACGCTGATTTGAGGTAATAAATTACTTAAAACACTACACAGTGGACCTTTAATATCACCTTTCTCTGTGAGTCAGGGTTGCCATGGTTACGCTGACAGCAGCTGTATCGTTGTCAGAGACGATGACGTACCTGAGCGACACCAGAACGATGACTGAACCCTCATTGTGAATGTGTGCTAAAAGGCGAGGATAAGGGAAAAACTGGGGAAAAGTGTCAAATGAGAAAACAAATCAGTAAAGAAAACAAAGTTTTGCGAGAGAACGTAAACGCTTTGTAGGAACAAGTATGAAAACGTGATTATAACACACGACAGAAACGAGTCTTTACACTGTGATTCTTTATTTACTCGTCTTTTATGTTCCCCGGCTGTGACCGATTTGTTCGTGTCGCTCCTTTTTAAAAGCGCACGATAGCGAGTTATAAAACGCTCTGGAGGAGAAGCTCCTTTTCTTCGAGGGCGCTGAACGTTTCCAATGTCAACACAGTAAAAAGCTCCCATGGCGAGGTGACGGCCGCGTGATGTCCCATCGCTCTCCTGTAACAAGGTCCGTTTCTGAGAAGTTAATTCAATTAAAGCAGACAAAAGGCCACTGGCACCAATAAAGTTTGGGTGAAATGTGAAGCCGTGCGATGGACACACACACTGTCTTGAGGCCAGTCGAGCGTGATTTACATTTGCATAATGCCCCGGCCAGTGGGCAGGCTCTCCGTCGCCGGGGGTTACGGCTGGTGCCGCGGAGACATTCGGCTCCGTGTTCGGTGGGTGTGTCTCGTCTGGAGCTGACAGGCGGTGTGTGTCCTCACCACACACACACACACACACACTTTTGTCTAACTACCTTTAAAGACACTGTTTGCTTCCTAACATCTATAAAATCTTTCATTGACCCTCATTAACCTCTGAATCTAAACTTTAGATATATTCAAGAAAACACAGGCTGAAGGCGCTGACACACACTTCTACGGAGCCCTAAGTGATGATTGGTTAGGATTATTTTTTATATGAGTTTATACATTTAACTGTGAGACACAACACTGCAGGAGAAAGGACAATGAAGACATCTAATCACGGTTGCATCTACGTGGTTGCTCATTTTAAGACGGCAGTTTGAGCTGCCGTGCTTCAGTTCAGGCAGAACGCTGATCTCATGCTTACATTAGCTGATTGGCCTCAGATGTTTCACGCCTGCTTTACAATAACTATCATCTATCAGCTAGTTTGTCTGCCGGCTGATGAGTAACATTCAATCATAATCAAGCAAGTGTGACCTGACATTATTATTATTAGAGCCCGGCTGATGCTGATTTTTGGGGGCGATGTTGTGGAGTAAAACATTCTGGTATTGATATATCGGCCGATACGCACACATTCTTTTGTGCCAGTAATTTAACTTATCGTTACTATTAATATTGAGTTACCTTGCCTCGATGCTATTGAATATCTTCTCAGTTCGTCTCATCAGCATCAGGTAGCCAATGAGCATGCGGCATGTTAGTTGTGCTGAGATCTAACAGTCCTGGTGATTGGCTGCCTCGAAAAACACAGACAGGACTCTGCACGTACATGTGTTACGTTTCCGTACTCGTCTGTATCAGTAAGATTCCCAGCCCATTAAAATCTTAAAAAAAGTTTTCATTTTGCCGCAAATTGGATAACAGAACCCCAATTCTGATAATATCAACCCGACTCTGAGTGTTACTCTTGTATTTTGGTGTTGTTGATTTAATTAAGATTGAATGTTTATGGATGTGTTTATTAATGGGAGAGAGCAGAGACTTTTCCTCCAAATCCAACGATACAAAAGTGATCAGTATCGTGTCTTCAGTGTCTCTGACTGACCTTTAGTGGGAAACAGAGAGCTGAGCCTGAAGATTGAGCTGGTTTCATCTGTTTCCCCAAATCTGCATCATGAGATAATTTCATCTCCTGGTACCTTTGACACATTTAATTCTACTTGTGACCGATACAAGAACAGCTGTGAGCTCAGTATTACTCAAAAATGTTTTGACAGTTTGTCAGCGATTCTCTTATTGTGACACTGCCACCATCTGCGATCTGCATGTGAACAGAGCTCGCAAATCACTTTTGTGAAAGACGCCTCCCAGAAACCCTCAGTGTGGAAGGTATCTGTCCAACTGGGAGAAAGACCGGACAGGAGATACAGAAGGTCTGCAGATGCCGTTTGGCCCGTGAGCTCCTCTGGATCCTCCAGTGCCAGAGGAGATACTGTACGTGCCGCTTCGCGATGATCAAACCCGGATCAGCGGCTAATCGCGTCTTGATTCTCGGAGCTGGCAACCACAACATTTCGTGCAGTTGTTCAAACATTCGTGCCCTCGTTTATGTTTCGGCCTGACTTTATTAGTCATCATCCCAGGATTGTGTCCACACAAACCGTAAATCTTCAGGGATCACTCTGTAATTTCGCCTATCATCTTTAATAATCTGCCAGCATTATCCCACATGCTGCATCATTCCTCCGCACATGTGGAACGCGTCGACTCCATGTGCTCCCAGAGGATGTTCTAATTTGTGAGTAATGCTGCGATGTTTCTCTCCGAGACGACCGAACTCGGCCTGCGAGCAGCTAAATAAATGTTTAAGGGATTTAGTGATTAAGTCGGTTGCTCGCCTGCGTGAAGACGAGTCCCCGAGGGTTTATCCGAGGCACCGTGTTCACAGGTCACGGTTTGGTGGTGGTGGTGACGAGGCCAGCAGGGGGCGGTCAGTGCTGTGATTTGTTAGAAACCTGCAGCAGTTATCTGTAACTTGGCGTTCATGTGGTTTAATCAGAAATGACAAGTGTGAGCTCACGCAACATGCGCTTCCAATTTAGATGCCTGATCCCCGGAGCACATGGCAGGCAGGACTCAGATATTCAGACACTCCTCTTGGCAGCGGCGCTCACGGAGGCCTCGCTCATGGCTTAGCACTCTGAGGAGCGATAACAATCGGCCAGAAAGTAAAAACCCCCCCTCGTGTTAAAACCTAAGCACACAGCGCAGACTTTGATCCAGCCGAGGGGGGTTTGTGAAGGGCTTTAGGAAGAATGAACCCTATATGGTTTTGGCTCAGAGCTTCACAGTCTTTACAACACACACAGTCAGAATCCCATCGCTCTGCAACACATGTGTGGACAGAAACACTCTCAGGTTGTAACAATGGGAGTTTGTTTTACGGCTGTTTTATACAGTTATTAAGTTTATGTAAAACACTTTGTGTCTTTGTGAAACTGAGGTTTATTGTTACATATGTTGTTTTCAAGGCTGATAACGATTATTACTAATCAAGGAGATGGATGACCGGTGTTTGGAACAAGGGGTGTCATGGTTTTGATTCTAAAAGCTCTCATCGATCATTGAAATCAGAGGCAGGAGTGACTTGTGCGTGTTCTACACACAGAAAAATAAAGGTGCTGGAACCAAAGATGATTCTTCAGATGCCATAGAAGAACCATTTTTGGTTCCACGAAGAACCTTTTAGCAAGAGGTTCTTTAAAGAAACCCCAAAGGTTCCTTCAAAGAACTTTAGCAAAAATAGGACATTTTTTGCATTTATTTGTTTCCACAATCAGTCAGCCGACCACCCCAAACAATCGAGAGGTGTTTGGAGCTACAACGATTAGTTGATCAACAGAAAATGTATTGACAACTATTTTGATAATAGGACTTAATAATCGTTTAAGTAATTTTTAAGCAAAAAAAAGTAAAATGTAAGAATTTGCTGCATTTCTGGGTCTTAATTGAGAAAATAATCTGCAAGTTAATCGATTAATGCTATTACATGCCAGCAAATAACACCAATAAAGATGAAGAACCTTTAGTGTTTTAAAGAACCACATAAAGTATGTGAAGAACCATCAACTGTATAAAAAGGTTCTTCAATTGGTGATGGTTCTTTAAAGAACCTTTTGAAGAACCATTTAAGAACCATTATTTTTCTGTGTGTAAGACAAAGAAACAACACTACAGGGATGCAAAGCCAGTTCACTTCCAGACATCCTTACTGAAGCTCACGTCATGTTAATATAATTCAAAGATTATTAAAGTTAAAGGTAGAATCAGTAGGATTTGTCCCAGCTGTTCCTGAACGCACCACAGAGATAGTTGATTGTTGAGTCTCATTCCCAGGACGTCAAATAGACACATGTTGGGTTGGTAAAGCAGCAACAAAGTGAGAAAACAAGAAAATCTCTGCAGATACGAGACACTAACAGGCCTTTTCTCCCCGTTTGAATCTTCCCTCTCTGTCTGTTTCAGTTTTTCCCATCTTTTATATGGCCGTTGGGAAGCCGCTCCCCTTCAATGCATTAAAACTGAAGCAACGAGCCTGTTTTGAAGATGTTCGGAGGAGAAAGTTCAGATGTTTGTGTTCAGATGTTGGGACTGAAAGTCAAAAGTTGTCAGAAAAATGAAAAGTACTTGTTCTGTGTTACCTCCCACCTCTGCTCCTCTGCTCGTGGACTTTGACTAATTAGTTAACGAGGAACATGTGTGGCAGGATTGAATCATGCCTCAGGGAACTTTAAACGTGTGTGTACGTTCAGCTGACAGTCTGAGGCGAGCAGGCTGCCGCCGGGTTTCATCTCCGGCAAAGCAAATATCTCTTCTTTCTTCGAAAACCTTGTAAAAGTCGAGTCGGGGGGAGAAGAGTAAACTGGAGGGACGTTAATGTCCGTCTGACGCTTCTCCTGTTTCTCGCCCTGCACGCTCGGCTTCCTAAGTCCTCTCCACGCTCACGGACGAGTGGCAATGAATCTGTCAGGTCTGAGCTGGCCTCCATTCAGCGTCTGCTTTAAAAACAACAGGGAGGACCGGACAGTTTAGAGTTACTGTGGTTGCAAAGGGCCGACCTCTTCACCTCAACTCCTCCGCTGTTTGGAGGCATCGGCCTTCTGAGAAGAGGAAGGGGAAGCGTCGCGGCGGCTTCGCTGAAAGCTCTTCTTCTGCGTTTATCTGGTCTCGACACCCACAAACAGAAAGCCAGAGCTCAGTGGTCATAAATAGCATCTCGTCTCCGTGTGTGGCTTCAGCACTGACCTTGGCTAAAGTACAGGAAACAGAAAAATGTCAGAGAGCAAACAACAGCTCCTGGTGTTCTCACTTTCCATGTTCTGATCTCCTGACACTGGCTTTCCATAGTGTGTGTGTGTGTGTGTGTGTGTGTGTGTGTGTGTTTCCTCCCTGCTTGCTAACAATGCAGCTCAGGAAGTATGTCAGGATAAGGGCCAGACTGCGAGGAGGCTCTCTTTTTGGTCAGTGCGCCCAACTTTGAGGGGACAACACCACGGTCCTGTTAATCCCAGAGAAGCTTCGCTCGGTGTCGGAGAGAAAAGGCCGCTGGATCTGTGAAAAGGGAATTACCGCCCCAGGTGTGTTCAGAGAGAGCTCGGCGATGTCCCTCTGGCTGGTGAGTGCTGTTGCAACACGTCGTGTTTAACCGCGGGTGGTCAAAGAGTCGCGCCCGTCTCCAGGTCAGCCCGACCACAGCCGAGTCAGAGCAGCTCTCAGGTGGTTTCGCCTGTTTTAGGTTATTAACATGCAGCTTCACTTCATGTTGCTACACGTAACGTTACGTCTAAACATCGTCTGAGGATGTGAGCAGTTTTTCTGCTCATGTCAGTGAGCTGTGAAAGCTGACTTTTAGGTTCAGGGCGTAACTTTTTACAGAAACCGAATCCAGTACTGAATCAGCTCATCAAAAGTCTGAATAAGTTTAGCTTTCAACATTTGCAAGTAATAAAAGTTATAAATAATAAAACGAGATATGAAATGTGGATGAAAATGCAACAGGTGTTAACGTTTAAGACCTGCTTTCTACAAATACTGGAGGCTCCACTGCAGGTCTATAAAGCAGCGAAGCTTAAAATGTTGATAAGTTATTATTCTCGTGTTGATTCGATGTGTTCACACTCGGTCCGTATGTGCTCGCAGAGTGATTTTATAGACTTTATTTCAGAGGAATGAGCTCCTCTTTGGTCTCAAAACCTGTAAAACATTGAGAATAATGAGTTTGAGGAGCGTGTACAGTGCTGATATGATGTGATCTGATTGGCGTCTGAGCTTCTTGCAGGGTTTTGAAGCTACTTGCTCGAGACAGGCGATCCGTTGCAGCGAATACAACATATTCGACTTCATACAAGAAACTCTTCAGATCTTATCCTCAGCTCTCGCTCTGTCAGCTCATACGAGGGTTTCAACTCGTCATACCTGTCATAAATAATTTCAGTCGGAGTAATGCCACCTCTCCGTGAGCAGGTAAGGCTGCCTGCTCTGTTTGTGGTATTGAGTCACAAAAAAATAAGTAAAAAGACCAGTTTCACAGCGCAGAGCCTCGTGTCCTGCTGTCAAAAACCAGCTCACGTTAAGATAACAAGTTTAGCAGCGTCAGGAGTCGTATTGGAGGACGCTGTTTGCTTTAAGCATGTCTTATATATATGTCCTTGTAGTTATATATCAGTATTAAGGTGTTATTCTGAAGTCAAACGGTGATTTTTCTCTCTGTGAAGAAAGACAGACTGTTCTGTCCGTACAGAGGGGACAATTAAAGAAAACTGGTGAATGCCACAAATTCTCTGAAATCACTCGTATGCACCATCGAAGACTTAATTCCTCCATACGGCTGTTTCTTCCATGAAGCCTGTTTCAGCTCACTGTAAATGTATTTCCTACAGCTTAAGATCGTCTCAGTTTGTGTTGTTGATTCGTCCTCTCCTGTGGACACTATCGTTTCCACTTAGTGCAAATGAAACGCTCTTTATGGCGTCTTTTAATTAACGCTGCTGTTTGTGTCGTACTTTATTCGATGACATAATCACTTTGCTGCGTATCGTCTGTGCTTCTGACCCTCGGAGACGCAGACAGTCTGCGCCGTGTCCATTCGCCCGTAAGTCTCTTTTGTCCCGTCCTCTGACGCTGGAGTGTCACTCTGGAAGGCGTCTGGGCAGCTAATTACTTTACAGCCAATAACTTTCACGCTGATGACTGTTTTACAACAGGCCGTCCTCTCGCCACGTCTGTCATTGAGTCTTACGCCACGAGGAGAGACGGGAGACCACCAGGCGTCTTTCATTAACCTTCAGTTAACCTTTAGTGGCTTCTTCTTTAATTTCACTAACTGAACGACTCCATCATTTACACGACAAACTCTCCTGTTAAAGTGTTTGTAAGCTTTAATATAACGGACATATAGTGGAGATGTTGTGTCTGCTCGATGGGTGTTCCTGCAGTTTCTGAACCAAGTGACGACAGACTGATCCAGCTCGACGCTGTGACGGGACCTTCGTCCTCTTTCATCACGTTGGCCCGCATCCTGTTCATTTCTGCCCCGTCTGGGCTTTTATGAGGCAGCTGATGATTGCTCGCAGGCCCTTTGGTGTTCGAGGGGCCGGCCGATAATTGCTGCTCGAAAAGGTGAAGTTGGTCACTGTGGGTACTTTGTGTGTTTGGCCTGCTGCTTCTGGAGATTAATAATTAAAGGTTAGATAGCTCAGCCCTGCCCTCTGGAATTTATCATTTACTCCCCCACAAAGGATGAAGCCCGTTTTTTTTGTGTTTTTTGCAACAGTTATTGCAAAAGAGGAGAGAAAAAGCAATATTCACTTAGTTATTTCACATTTGGAGCAGCTTTTTGCTCTCCCTTTGTCAAACATCGTTCTCTATCTCACTTGCAGATCTTTTAAAAGTGGTGTCGAGCACTTATACACCCCTCCATTTAGCATCTTCACATCTCGGTGGAGGGTGTCCTGATTCCTGTTGGGATAAAGGGGTAGGGTGAAGTGTAGCTAGCTAGCTAACTTGACATTTGTGCCCGACAGTCCCACATTTTGTTGTATTTGTAATAAAGTACAGGCTCTGAAAAGTACTCAGAGTATCTCTCTGAAGGACGTTTGTGGTCAAAGCTAACTGAAGCTCACGTCATATTAATATAAGTCAAAGACTATTAAAGTTAAAGGTAGAATCAGTAGGATTTGTCCCAGCTGCTCCTGAACGCACCACAAAGACAGCTGATTGTTGAGTCTCATTCCCAGGACGTCACATAGACACATGTTGGGTTGTAAAGCAACAACAAAGTGCGAAAGGAGACAAAAAGGACAGATATTTGTGTTAAAATGAGGTTAAATGTCTTCAGAAAAAAAGTACAGATACCTGAAAAATACTTAATTACTTCCCATCTCTGACCGCTCCTCTAATATCAGTGCAGGTTTATAATACCAGCATTGCCACAGTAACACAAGAGAAGACGGCACATTGGAAATATCTGGTCGAACGCCATCGATTACAGCCGATGACGTCTGAGGGTCTTGAGCTGGTCGACCCGTTTCAGCCACCGGAAATGAGATTGAGCACCAAAACAATTCTCGTTTAGGAAAAACAGCACAGATTTCCACTGCATGGCATCAAATTGTGAATATTCTTTATCGTGTCTCACCAGACGACACCATCACAGGGTGGAGTTACAGTATCACTTGCATACAGTCTCTGAGATTTGAGCCTGTGCCCGGGAGGCTCTGTCGCTCTTTGTCCTGTCTTCTCAGAGGCTTTGGGTTAACAGCCTTTTCTTAAACCAGGATGTATTACTGCGCTCTGATTATTCTGTCACCAGTCCCGCCTTAACTTCGCCACGATTTGCCAGTTCGCCAAAACTCGTTCCATCTGCCGTATTAGGACGGAGCAAATCTCTTCGCTGTGTTCGAAGATGAAATGAGCTTTCACTTAATTCCCTCGTGGCTCTCTGCCACATTCTCCCAGCTCCAGATCCCAAAAAACCCAGGCGCCCTGGATCAATAGAGGGAGGGCCCGGGGATAATCACTGCATCCATCACAGCCACTTTGTTGGGGGGCAGGAACATGAAAAAATGAGACTCCAATGCAAATGTTATTATTGGCTATTAGTTAGCTTCCTTTTAGATGTGCTCTGCCTCTGCAGCAGCGACGGCCACCAGACTCTTTACAGCCGCCGTGTGCATACAGAGTGTTAAAATGATGTCATTGAGGTTCAGCGAAGGCTTGGCACTGTGCTGAAATATATCTGGAATATGGGATCAGGTGCACAGTTTCATCAGTGTGGCACCGAGGCTGCACTGAATGCCAAATCTAGTCACGTTTCCCTCCACTTACATTGTTTTATCACTCCACAGAAATGTCAGATCTAATGTTCTCTGACAAACTGGATAATATAACTCCTGAAGAAATCAGAGGAATGACTCTTGTTAACGTGTGATATCAAATTAGACGCCACCAGCTGTGACCCGAACATCTGTCAGCCCCCCTCCGTTAAAGCCACGACCGGCCACTCCCCCTCTCATTCTCTCCGCAACAATGACCCTTAACTCGCCAACCTCTCGTCTGGTTTCCTCGAGCGGACAACAGACCCGACGTTTGCCAGACCAGATACGTGAAACCAGCCCCATTGTTTCGCGCTGCAGAGAAGCAGGAAGTGCGCACGATGTTGTCCCCACCGCGCTGAAACTTCTCTGACCCGCTGCCAGGATTGTGTAATCTGCTTTGGCCGGAGTGAAGCGGAGTGGTGAGGCCAGATTACCCAGCTTCACCTTCACCGACATGCCTGCGAGCTGCACACAGGAGATTGTTTAACTGCTGTATAGCTGAACATGACATCTCTCAGTATTTTGTTCTTATTGTTGTTGTGGGAAACACAAAATCAGTTCATTTCAGTGCGATCACCTGCAGCGGGAAGGTAGACTTTTGTTGTCTGCTGTTTTCTTCACTGCATTGCAACTCTGCATCAGCAGGAAACAGTTGGATTGGACATGTTTCTAATATTTAGACAGATACATAACTGTGATTTTAGGGATGTGAATCTGTCTAAACACAGAAAAAAAAACAAAAACAGGAAGATTGCACTCAAATCGAGCGTTCGGGCCTATCTGTCGGTGTTTTCCGAGGCTTCCCTCTCTCATTTCCCCGAAAAGGAAACAAAGAAGGCGGCTGGCTTCCTGTGCTACAGCGACATGATCTGGAACAGGGCTGCTCTTTATTGTTCTGCGAGGATCCTCGGTTAATGTGACAGCTGCCAGAACACAGAGAGAGCCACGTGTCCTGGTTCGAGTCTCCGAATTCTCCGAAATCGCCGACTTTATCAGCAGAACTCCTTTTCTGATTTAATAACTGAGCTTTTCTCTGAGCCCCGTTCTGTCCTGCAGTAGTTTTCCATACAGTCGGAACAATTCATTTATGCAGCGTGCACTTTGTCTAATAAGGTAAACTAAACATTGCTGGCTTGCGTCCAGGCTCGGAGGCACCGTGGGGCCATATGTATGATTGGTCTGAGGCTGACAATCTTCATTAGGGCCCCTCTGACAGCTACAAATACACTCATCTCCCCGTACGCCTCCACTTTTATATCTACACAGCCTTTTCTGTCACATATTGTCCGTGCCTGTATCCTAATTAGTATTTACAGCTCCGTTTTAATCGCTGAGACTCGATTCAACATGTCTTATATTCATTGTCCCGTCGCCGCTCCATCCATCCCCCCCTGTTCTACATTAAATTGCAGATCCCCCCCTCCTCCTCCTTTTTCCATCACTATAAGTGCCTCCTTCTCCAGCAGACGGCTCTGCCCGACACACCCCACCTCCGCCCACTTCTGTCTTCTAGCTCCTCACGCTTTGAATGGAGGAACCTGCAGCATCCAGAGGCAGAGAGGAGAGGAGGGAGGATGGAGAGATGCATTTAGGAAACACTTTTAAGGGAACTTGCAGTCACTGAAACCGAAAGGAAAATGTCTTATTCCTCGGATCAGATCAGCAGGATTCTCAGGGTTTTCTTCCAGGACTAACTGCTCGGGTCTTCGTACATCTGGACTCTGGTTTTTTTGAAGGACAGACTAGAGAGGGAGGGGAGACGAGGAGAGAGGAGCGCCAGGCAATTATCCAGTGGAGGACGTGAGGAGGTTTTCAGGAGAGGATGGGCGGACTAGGCTGGTGTCTCGCCACAGTCTTCAGTTGGGCTAAATATTTCTTCTACTGCCTCTTCCCGTTTCGGAAGCAGAGGAAAAGCAAAAACAAGGTAGAGTTCATGTATTTTAGATGTCGTGTGAATGAGAGGAGATTTTTATCAGAGCTGAAATGTGTGTTTGTTTTCTCAGTTTAGGATTCATGCACCTGCTATTTCTAACTTCAGTGGCAGATTTTCCTGCTTATTGCTTTGGATCAGTGCTGCATCCACTCTGCTGGGTTGGTGGAGATGAATAACAGTATTCTCATCACGCCAGCTGTGTGGCTGTAGAGATGGCGGTGTCATCAAGTGGGATGGCTGGTCCGTCTGTCGGTCGATCCTGAAATATCTCAACGACTATTGGATGGATTGCCAAGAGGGTTTTTTACAGACATTCATCGTCCCCAGAAGATGAATCACACTGACACTGGTGATTCATTGACTTGTCATCCATCGTCACCAACAGGTCAAATCTTTAACTATCCACTACTCTGACTCACCAGATACAGA
Source organism: Lagodon rhomboides (assembly GCA_039737535.1). Taxonomy (NCBI): domain Eukaryota; kingdom Metazoa; phylum Chordata; class Actinopteri; order Spariformes; family Sparidae; genus Lagodon; species Lagodon rhomboides. The sequence goes on along the minus strand of CM077790.1, from coordinate 29,193,803 downwards.
CTGTTGGTACTGAACCTGCCATTGACCATTCACTATCTACGTGTTACCGTTTTCAAAATCCCTGCAGGAAACCGCAAAAACATCCAAGTTACTCTAACCTGGTCACTAACAGTACTGATACAGACAAGTTAGCCTTTTGTTTTGAGGGGATTTAGCTATTTTTTATCAGTTGAGTCCCTTAAATTCCTCATGCGATTGGAAGCACTTGGAAACGATTTTTTATAAATCAAAACCTTTGTCTAAGTTGTCTACTAGCATATAAGTGGAAAAAGTTGCATTAGTACCTTTAAGATTTTTATTGTGAGTAGAAAATGACAGTGATACACTTCGGCAAAACGGGTTCTGCCACGGCTCGCCTCCCCGCATGCAAACAAAACTTCCCCTTGATAGTAATTTGCAGAGGAATGGGATATTTCTGGCTATGCAAGACTGTCTATCCACTGAAATATCTGAAAGCAACAAAATGTAACTTCCTGGAGAAAGACAGTTGACTGTTGAGTCTCATCTCCAGACGCTTTGGGTTGGTGTCTGACCCGAACTGCCAACCCAAAGCGTCTGGAGATGAGACTCAACAGTCAACTCTCTTCATACAGGAAGTTGAATTTTTGGATGGATTGCCGTCATGCCTGCCTGATGTTGTTGACTTGCTCAGATTGTGTTTGTTTTGTAGCTTTCCCTTGATTTTTGTTGCTTCTACCATGGGGGAGTAGGCTAGGCCTGTCTGTTTCAAGTGTGTTAATGTTATTTTTTGCAGTGCACAGGGTGTTTTATTTTGAAAGTTGACTGGATGCTCTATGCCGCTCTACAGTCTGACTTCCTGTCTGGCTCGATCTGCTCTGTGCAGCTTCACGCGGCTGCGGTCGGCTTCCGTCAAAAATAGACTCGTTGCATATTCTTTGGATGAACCGTAATACGTTTTGCGATCCCTTAACTTTACCTCTAGCGCCACCATCTGGTCAAAAATGTGTCCACTGCTTCAGTTTTGCAGGTATTTGGTTATAAACCCGGGACAGTCCCATCAGCCTCAGCTGTACGTTGTGAAACATCGCCATGTTAGCATCTTCATTATTAGCGTGTTAGCATGCTGACGTTAGCTCAGAACACAAGACTTTGAACTCTGTCTCTATTCTTTGTTCTTCTTCTTTAGTCTTTATTATGCAAAAAATTAAAACTGTTGTGTCTCATTCTGAATCATGACTTCAGCCCGTCTCTGTAGCGTGCTACACATCAGCGTGCTAACAAATATTGACCTCGTGGGTTTCAGCCGCAGACACAGGATGCATGAAACGTTTGGATCTTGACCCCATCCTCAAAATGTCCCCACGTTTCCATCTGCAGCTGCCAAACGACGGTGGAAATAAAATTAATATTTGTATGGCGCCCAGCGAGCGATAGGCCTGATACGAGCCCAGAGGATGAGACGGGCCGGAGAGATAAGCGTCGAGGACACACGGTCCGGCTCAGACGCACACACACACCAGGATATTACCAGGTTTCCCGATAGTAGGTCTGTGCTGTCAGACGGAGCCATTAATCCTCCGAATGCAGCCGCTGTTTAGTGTCTCGGCACACACACACACACACACACACACACACAAACTCACCTCTAATTAAAGCAGAGAGTGTTTTCAGTAGATGGCTGTCTGTCTGGTCACACACACACTGAGGGTCTTTAACATGCGTCGTCCTCTCCCGGGGTTGTGCATCTTCTTCTGCTGGCACCTTGATGGTCTCTTTTTCGGGGGGAAGTGTTACCTGCAGTCGCTCCGGTGCACCCAGGAGGATGACGGTGCTACGAAGCAGCTGAATCCCTGCCAGGTCCAGGGATGCGGTTTCATACGTGTCTGTGCTGTGACCTCTCAAAGTGACTCGACCCAAAACAGACCTTCCTTGAGAATGATTAACTTTCACAATTTTCCAACAAGATAGGCAAGATACATTCAACCGTAACCGATTCTTTTGGCCTTTTTGGGGCGACTGATTCAAGCTAACACAACACTGACGGACCAAGTTCAAGGTGCAATATATCAGAACTGCAGACTACATGTAACCATGTCAGCCCAAGACGTCCACATCCAGCTTCTTCACCTTTATGATTGTCTGCGATCGGCCACCCGGACAGCTGATGCAACAGTCGGTTTGCACAACCAAAGACTTTTTTCACAAACTCATCTGGATGCTTCTTGTCCTCACCAGGGTCTTGACCTGACTGCAGTTCATCCTCGTAAGTGACTGAGCTTCTTCATGGAATAAATCCCAGTTTACTCTGCTCCAGTTAGATGGCATTTCTTTTAATGGAGCCACCGCTGTTTGTCACTCGCTCGAACTCACCCAGCAGAGAAAAAACGTCTCCCATCACCAGTTAAAATTGTCTTTTTCTCTGCGCCATATGTCCGTTAATTAGTTGTTTTCAGCCTCAGACGGTGGGAACAAAGTTAGCAGAGGAAACTAAGCTTAGAAAACGCAAATAACAACGGCACGAATGAAAGAAGCACACTGACAGAGATCCACAGAGAAGAATCGAGGGTCGATTTCCTTCCTTACGTTAACTCAGAAGGGTCACATTACTTTTCTGTGCTCTGTTGGGTCGCCTTTGACCGTCAGCCGTCACCAGAGGACGATGGCATCGTTTATCTGGGACAACCCTTGGCTCTACTGAACGAACCTCATGCATCATCCGTGTTCCTGAAAGCCCTCGCTCCGAAGATGACCCCGAATTTAAAAAACACACTCTCCCAAACACGACCGCTTTGATGTTGACTCGTGACGATTGTTCAAAGAGAAGTCTCCACGCCATGTGCTGTGCGAGTGTTGTTGTTGTGCTCATGGGTCAGCGTGTCCCGGCGCTGGGCGGACGCCGCTTCCTCTCAGTGTTACAGAGGGAACAGAGGAAAAAACGTGCACACACATGTGAGTGTTGTGCTGAGGGAGGGCCTCTGCTCTGTATTGTTTTCAACAGATGGGAGTCACGGGGGTGAGGAAGGGTGTGTGTGCATGTGTGTCGGGTCGGGGGGGGGGAGGCTGCTGGAGTGTGTTCTTCCTCTGTCTGTCAACAAGTCAACTCCCCCTCCTTCATCTCGGACGGCGGCCAAATGACAGCAGGACACACCCCTCCGTTTACACGTTCACTCTCTCCTTATCTATCTGATTATCTGTTTCTACACATTTTCTTTCACTCCTTCTCTTCCTCACATGCTTCATTTCTCTTTCCTGTCTGCTTTTTTTGTAATATATCGAATCTGTTGTAACAGGGAGCGCATGCAGCTTTGATCCCTCTCTGCTTTTTACCCATCCTCGCTCGGTTCAAGGACGGCGACCTGACACCGGTTAATCTTCCTAATTGTGTAAGTGCCTCGCTGTCTCTGCTTTACAAAAGAAGGCAGAAATGGTCAAGGTTAAAGAGGTACTAAAACAAATCCCACCAGTGATCTGATTAGCCTTGGAAAATATGCCGTCCTCCCTCTTTGCTCCGTTACAACCTCCCCCCTCTCCCTCAATTATCTCTGCTGTCCCTCCTATATTTAATAACTGTGCTCCGAACAAGTGTTGTGATTTTTGTGCAGGCAGTTTGTCCGGCGACCACCAGTGGGTGCTGCAGCTGCACTCGTGATCCGGCATTTCAGGAGTAATACAGTCTGTCACCAGTGTCGTGCCAAAAACTCTGTTAGTCCCAGATCACTTTGTCCTTCATTAGTCAGGATATCCAGCCATGATGGGATCTGCCAAAACTTACAATATAACTCTGACTTGATATCACTGCTCCTGCATCGTCTTTGTTGGCCGTGCAGTTAATCCTGATGTTATTTATAGAAGATATTCTGTTTATCAAAAGTAAAAGCATCGTGCGCTGTCACACTAGAGCGTGCTGACAGTGACATGTCGGTCAGTGTCCTGAGTTATATTTCGGTACAACTAAGCTCTGCTGGACAACACACAGTGTGCCCAGTCACTCTGCGACCTGCTCTTATGGTTTAAAATAGCTTCAGGTTGGTTGTTTACGCCTCACTGTGAAGAAGAGCTCAACCCAGGACGGGATGTCATATTGTTACTGTGATATGAGACTAAACGTCGTCTTGAACTGTCGTCTTTTTCCTGGTTTTAAAAGCTGCATTACAGTAAAGTGATGTCATTTTCTGAACTTACAAGAATGTTCTTCTTGTTCTTATACTTGTTCTTCACACCCTTAGTCATTATATCAACATTACTGATGATTATTGATCAAAAAACTTGTGTTGTCTCAGTGTCAATATCAAGGTATTTTGAAACAAGTATCGTGGTATTTGATTTTGTAGCTCAGTCCGAGTTCTTTTCAGGAAATATCATGATCGGCATATTTGCAGTAATTAATCATATTTGTCACAATATCAAACATGGAGCTACTGTTACGGCATCTTCTGGCTTTTATTTTGAAAAGACAATGAACGCTGAGCTGACGTGGCAGCGGAGGCAACACGCGTGTCGATATCTGACGAGGTGGTAATGACAGCAGGCAGGCGGAGGTTACTGCAGGTTAATTGGCCTGATGTAGCGGCACGGGGAGATAAATGGCGAGCAAAAGGGATCAGAGTGAGACTGCATGTCGTCTTTGGCGTTAAGACGATGATATTGTCCGTTCAGTTCTGCAACTATTAAGAAGGAGAAGAGAAGATGTCCTGCTTTTCTTTATTCCATTGCTCTGCAGACGGGCCTCTGTAACTGGGTGTTTGTCACATTATTGTTTTATTAATTGGAAAAATAAGATTAACTGGGAATAAAAATATTTCTTTAGCTGAAAAAGTAGAAAAATAACTTGTTTCTACAAAGTTCTTGAATTTCTCAGAAGAAAATCCATGTCGAGCAACTTAGTGTGTGTGTTTGTGTATAATTGTGTGTGTGTGTGTGTTGGTTTTGAGGAGCTTAAGTCGCAGTGTTTTCTCTCTGGCGTTGTCTCTTTGGCGGGGTGGCCTGCAGGAAATACCAGCGGATTAATCCGGTGTGCCACTGGGCTGAGTGTTAGCGTGTTTGTACGTTTGTGCGTGTGGGTGGGTTTGTGTGTGTTTACGTAGCGTGTGACACAAAGATGTGAGGACGCCATCCGTGTGTGTGTGTGTGTGTGTGTGTGGGAGAGAAGGGCGGCTCTCGGCTGGGTGTTTATGTGTTCGCTTATGGAGAGTCTGATGGTTTATGTTCTGAGGAAGCGGTGGGCCGTGACCGACGGCGTTCAGTCGTGTGAGAAGAACTCTGTGTGTCTGTTAGAAAATTATGGGTCCGTGAGTGTTTACAGGTACGTGTGTGTGTGTGTGTGTGTGTGTGTGTGTGTGTGAGAAAGTGTACCACACAAGGGGATAAAGAGTCACACACACGGGGGGCTAACATGCTCATTGATGAGCAGTGAGAACTTAATGAAGCAGCTTTTGCTTCCTGGCCCCTCGGTGTCCCGGAGCGAAGGGTGGAGGTGGAGGTGGAGGTGGAGGAGGGGGCGGGGCTTTGTTTGAGGCTACTACTGTTATCAGAGGTCGAATCCTTCGGGACTACTTTTCCTTTGAGAGAAAATATGAGGGAGGGGGAGAGATTACGGAGCCTGAAGTGATAAAGTAGTGCCTGTAATCGTCAAAGAATAAAGCAGCTGATAATCTGTATTTTTCTTATTTCCTTTGCTGGAAATCCTTGAAAATGCTCAGAATTTAATGTCAGGATCAGCCCGGTTCTGTAGGGTTATGTATGTTTTCCTTTGATTAGTCAGCCATCTCCTGAACCCAATCACAAGGCACCACTTTGGTTATTTACATCTGATTTAATGTGATGAAGTGAGCTAATCATTCTGAGTGTGAACACTGTGTATATATATGTAGATAGACATGTGATTGACCACAGATGTAAGCTGCTGAAAGAGCTTGAAGTTGACTGTTCAGGAGGAGAAGGAGCCCTTCTTATTGTTGGCAAAGACCAGAAGAAACAATGAATTGAAAGAACCAATTGTTCGTGTACCCAAACTTTGATATATCGCCTTCCTCTGTGCCGCAGAGCTCCATTGTTGTTCATAAACTATAAGCTGTAAAAGACTCATCAGCGAGCCGCGGTGCTGGACGGGCTGACGTGCTCCTTCATCACCATCAGCACAAACACTGTAGTTTATTTTCACTCGGTCCAACATGTGCCATCCTGCTGCAGAGCTGCTGCTGCAGAGAGTCTCCGACTGCAGCACTGTTCCTCTTCGCTCAAGACTACAACACTATCCGATCAGTCACACGTCACAATTAATAGCCTATAAACGTTAAATAGTAACTAGTAACTAAATGTATCAAGTGGAAGGATAAAGTAGCAGAAAACTCAAGTAAAGTTCTTGTTTGTACTTGTATATCTGTCCCAAATATCAGTTTACAGTCTCTTTGATTTCTAATAATCTGTGTCTGACACATTGGTTGATCATTATAGACGCGATGATGTATGTGATTTATAAATACACAGCTTTATTCGGTCCTGCTCTAATTTAAACCCCGTCAGGACGGATACCTTTAACGACCTAAATATAAAAGAAACTGTAGCCTGTGAAGCTCGTCATCAGCTGCTGTGAGTTTTAATGCCCGGGCTTGGATTAGTGCTGACTCGTCAATCTATTTTTCATCGCAGTATGAACATGTGCAATAAATACATCAGAAAGACTTCCTGGGACGCTGGCGATGAATAAGAGTCAGCGTCAGCATCTTTTCTCAGTTGTTCCCGATGAGGAGAGAATCAGCCTCCTGGAGAACTTTAAATGGACCTTTCAGAAAGCAGGCGGGTTTGTCACCGTGGTTCTTTTTCAATCAACCAATCATATATTAGTTTGGGCGGGGCTTGTCATCTGTTACCCTGGTAACCAAGGAAATGGAGGACAAGCTTGTGCTGGCTGTGTCTGTCTGTACTGGGAAAACTATCACAACATGAAAGTCAGTTTCTGGAAGCAGATGGTCTGAACTCTGAATGCTATATATAGAGAGAGCTGAAGCCACGCCCCCTTCCGTTGACCTCATGGGACCTTATTTTGGAAAAAAAATTGCACATTTGCATTTTTTATCCCGTTTGAGTTGTGGCATGAATCACCCATATGATGTTTATCAATTTAAAAGATAATTTTCCAAGTTAATAGAGTCCCAATCTGTCATAATTAATTTAAAATATCATCAAGTTTTGTGTTAAACCGCTCAGTGAGCTACATCATAATGCTCAACACACATCACCAGCGGCAACATGGCGCCAACTGGGCTCAGAAAAGGTAGTAAAAAAGATGAAAATCACAATAAATCTGCTCATATTGACGACTGTAGTGATGTGACAGGAGAGCTGGTTCAGTTCTGTGAGCTGCTGATATACAGGAGCAGCTCTACGATGTTTAAGTCACGGGTTTTGGACAAACTGACACTTTATTGACTTGGAACAAAATCTTTTAAATTGACAAGTGCTACCAAACACACTGTCGAAGACTTATTGGGCCCTGAGAAGAATCATTATATTCTTACTTTATGTGCTCACTTCGATAATCAGACAAAACCCCAGCTCGCCTTCAGCTACCATCAGATATTTGTGAGCACGACGGCTGAAGGCATAGGAGTATTTGTTTATCGTCATCGCAATATTGCACATGACAGATTTCCTCATATCCTGCAGGCTGAGCTTAGATGCAGAGAACTTGAAGTGAGAGCAGGTGACTGGAGCATCAGACAGTGTTAAGAGTTGTGTTTCAAAAGTGGAACTCAGCTCACACTTTGTGCAGGTTTCCAGGCGCTCGGACCGACGATCTTAATAGCAGGTGCTGCTTCTGACTTCCAGAGTGAGTCAGTGGAGCATTTTTTCCCCGATGTCAGGAGAAATGCCAGAGGACATCCATCACATGGGTGAACGGAGTGCGAGACAGACTGTATGAAATATTAAAAATGGCCTCAACACAGAAAACACACACAGGGAAACGAGTGCGAGAGCGATGGAGGGAATGAAGGGGGAGGTGAAGTGCGACGGATGCTGAGGGGGATAATCATGGAGGAGAGGGGGGGGAGGTGGTGGTGGTGGTGGGATCAAGGAATGAATGAAATTAAAAGTGGTGAGACTTAGAGGGGTGGAGAGGGAGGGAGACATGGGGATGAGAGAGAGAGAGAGAGAGAGGAGGGGCAAAAGAGATGTATAATAAGCAGAGCACCCCCCTCCCCCTTTACTCCTGTGGAGTGGTGGGGGCAGCCTGACCCCCAACTCCCTCCTCCCTCCCTCCCTCCCTCCCTCCCCAGAAAAAAAAAAAGCTTTGTGAAAGTTTCCCCGGCAGAGAGGAGGAGAGGCAGAGTGAGAGCAGAGCAGAGGAGAGGAGAGGAGAGAGGAGAGGCAGTCAGGATCCAATTTAGACGAGAAGAAAGAAGCAAGTCAGACAGTTCGGACGAGCGTTTGCAGACAGGACAGTCATGGCTCTGCAGCGTCGGGCACCACTTCTCCAGGCTGGATTATACATTAGGAAGCCCTCTGGTCTGTAGCAGCAGCAGCAGCAGCAGCATCACTCCAGCTCGTCACCATGCCGTCCGTCTCCCTGAGCCTGCCAGCAGCTCTGGCTGGACCTGCTCGCACCTGGGTCTGCCTGTCCTGCATGTTCTGGGTGAGATAACATTTCATCTGGAAGTTTTTCTCTCAGGGTCGCGATTGATGTGCAGCTGTCAGTCCGAGGACTTGTGAGAAAACTTTGTGCGTAATCTAAAAAAACTTGCAAAACTGGCAGTAAGAAGTCGTGCGTGAGTCGAGTCGAGCCACCGTGCTTTTGTTGTGATTTTGTTACCGCATCAAAAACACGTTGATACTTCAGAGGCGCACATTGGGAAATCAAATCAAGCTGGTCAGGGGATCTATTGGGTGGTCTGCTTGTCGGGGGTTGGGTGGAGGGTTGGGACCTCGGCTGTGGGGGGCCTTGGCACGGTGACACATTTGAATGAGGGAGATATTATGGAGCAGAGCGGGAGGGTGTGCGCGAACCGGCCGGACAAACTCTGTATTGTTTCCTCCTTCCAGAAACATCTTCTAGCTCGTCTCTGCAGCTCCACGCACCCACTGCAAACTTGTCTGCTCTGAGTTGAATTAAATGGATCTGCTGCCCTCTTCACCCCGGTCTCTCTCCCTCTCTTCCTTCGCCCCGCTCTGTCTCGCTCTTGGTGGTTGGGACACACAGCTATTTTTTGCTTTTCTCTTGTATAATTCAATCTGCCGCGCATTCCCGCTCACAGCGAGGGGCTGTTTGTGCACTTGTGTGCCCTCTGAGCTGCGATGTTGGTCAGCGAAGAACTGAACGCCTCATGTGCGAGTGTGTGTGTTTCGACGCTAAAAGCATTGCGACCGTGTTCTCGACACTTGTCTTTAAAACACCGTGAGTGCTTTTCCTAATTTGCGCTGATATGAAAGAACATTCCTGGGCCGAAATATACAACATTGCATGGTGCTCTCCTCCTGAATAGAGGATGAAAGAGGAGAGTAGCTGAATAGACCATTGAGATCCATCCTTCCCCATTCTGCAGTGGTCCTTTGGGACATGACTGCACACCGCTGGCAGAGCCGGAGCCCTTGGCGAGGAGACTGGATAATCTTACAGAGCTCTTCATCAGTTAATTACCATTCTTTCTTTTGAGGAGCGGGAGGCGAGGTGAAAGGGGGGTCGTAAAAGAATCTCAAAGCCCCCCAGCTAAGCCCCGGGTCACTGATTGACTGCATCAGAGCACTGTATGACAAAGCGAGCTCACTTAAGGGGGCGGGGTTCAATCTGAGCTCTTGCGTTAATAGCGGATCTTTGTTTGGCCCTAAAACAGCCTTAATTTGGGCGCACCTTATTCCAACAGAATGAGGGTTATTGTTCGGGGTCAACGCTTACTGTAACCCTTCCCTGAAAAGATCCTCCAAGACCACGACGAAAAGTTTCCAAACTTGTCGGTGCTTCTTCTTTTCTGATGATGTATCGCTCTAGATTGATCAGTTTAGCATAATATGGAGACAGACGTGCTCCTCAGGCACTCGAGGAAGTGAGTCCAGCTGCAAAAGCTGTTACGAAGCAACAGAAAAGCGAGGGTTGAATGAGCATGAGTGACTACAGATGCAGGAAACAGACCATCTCCACGAACTAGACAAGATCTATTCCTTCGTGCCGGCCTCATAAAGGGGGAGGGTTTCCTCCTGTCAGAGCAGGATGGTCCTGGATAAAGGGAGATATTTCCAGCAAAGAAGCAGAGAGAAAGTGCTCGGGAAGATATCGGAAATGACAGGAACAACTTGAAGGACGGAGGAAATGAACGGAAGATGCTCGGGGCGAGATCGGAGGGCAAAGCGAGCACGGACGGGCCTTGAAAGAAGACCTTCGGAAAAGAGTCTCGCGCCGCCGCCAAACATTGTGAATAATTAATAAAGGCCAAAAAAAGGGTTTAAGGGGGAGTTTTATCAGGTTTCTCTTGGAAGGACTATGAAACAAGTCAGATGCCCTCTGAGAGAAAGTTTAAAGGCCACGCAGACTTTGAGGACATTCAAGAATCACAGGCGATGGATGATAGTTGTGTCCAGGTGGTGCTTCCAACCCAACAAGGTGCTGTTGTAGAAAACACCGCCTCAGATCGCCGCCTCACAGTTCTGTCAATGCAATTTATTGACCCTTGGCTAAACCTTCAGAGTTGTCAGGCTTCAAAGAACTCCGCGGGATGATCGATATCCATTACCGTACTCTCGGCCCGTCTAAGTTCACAGTTGGGTCTCGGAAGGATCGCACTGGGAAAAGGTGTCATCTCAGGAATGTCAGGTCACTGGTCTTTCAGCTGTTTTGACTTGAAAATAGACTTTCACCTCTGAAAGCGGGACACGTGTAAAAGTATCAGGAGGGTCTGAATCTCTTTTTTTTCCTCTTTTGGTCTGTTGCTTGTTTGATCCCCTTCGCCAATCCGAGTTCCTGAGATTACCTCCGATTTCGAGCTGAGAAAAAGTTCCACATGTGGGGCCTCTTTTCTGTTATTGTAACATCTGGGTTTACGTTGCCCCGATGTTTTTTTTTCACCGTAATGGATTTGCCATGCGGTTGTCTTCCGGCTCACCCAGTCGTTGCCATCCGGAGGAATTTCGCAACAAGGCTGGTTCCCGTTTCATCTCTTCTGTTGCTGTTTGGGTCTTGGTTGAAAAATCCTAAACAACAAAAAGGGGGAAGTTTAACCCTTGCTCGGTTGATTTATGAGCGTTGTTGAGCTTTGTGTAACCCCTCCCACACACCCCTTTCGCTCCTGAAGAGACCCCCAGCTTTGTGCATGCTCCGCTGGGCACATTGGCCTTAAACCTCCCATGCATGGCCTTCTGGCTTTCCATGGAGGGAGTTTTTTAGGATTCAGAAATCTGACTGGGGTTTAAGTTTTTCCATTTTGCTCCCCCTTGCTCTCCCAGGAATATGGACTTACAGACCACAGCAAGGTCAGTTTATCCTCATTTTTCATGGGCGATAAACTGTACACTTCACTTAAAACCAATTTTACCACCGAGGGATAAAGTGTTTTCTGTGTTTTAACCCTCAAACTCGCTGCGATTTCTCGTCTTTTCACTCAGTTTGCAGTTTTGTGATTCATGTGAACTGGCCATAGTTCCCTCATTTCTTCCCTCTGCTCTGAGTATTATCTCTATATCACCTCTGACATCATACCCCTCCAACATTTCTGTCCATGTCTGATGATTTAATGCAATATAACCTCATGTCTCTGGAGGACTTAAAGCAGCTCGGCCCCCCAGAAAGTCGTGATATTTGTCCTTTTAACCTCTGGTTTTTGTCTCTTGCCACGTCCATCACTCGCATTGACTCTGCATGACATCATGAAGACACTTCTAACAGCAATACAGTCATAAATAAAGTCATGGCGCAGTAAGTTATTTTTCATGTCATGAGTTTATACAGCCATTATGTTTTACATGTGGTTCTGGTTGTGTTGAGTCATGTGTGGCAGGACCGCACAGTTTTGCAATGAAAAGCAGTTCCAAGTCCAAATATGTATCTTGAAGTATCATAATGGACAAAATCTCTCTTTTGTTCTCGCTTTGTTACAGTTTGACAATAAAATGAGTCCAAAACGCTGAAAACTTGATGGATTCTTGTTGGTTTTTGTTGGTTATTTATGGATTCTTGCTTTTGATTGATGATTTTGTGGACCTCTTGACCTTCTGTCCAGAACTTATCTCCCTCAGACCAACACTTCAGTCCTTATCAACCTCTCATGATGACTGATAATGAGATTTCCATTTAATCTGCCAGGGATATCTCCCTAATTTATTGGGTAGACTTTTCTTAACTAAAGACTCTTCCTATTCATTTATATCCTCCTGACTTCCTTAACTGCCGTCTTGTGCCACCTCAGATCAAAATGTCATAGATGGATGACAAGAAATCACATCATCTGGGCAGATTTCCACCTTTGTGTCATGCAGGATAATTAAAGATCAAGCGTTTTTTTTTTTAAATTCACAAATTAAGTTCTTCTTAAACATTGTGACTTGTTCTTATGCATAAACTAAAGCACTACATGGGTGGTTTCTACTGTAAATTTAGTCTTACATCTTGGTTTGTGTAGACGTTTCTATTAGTGACGTGAGTGACTCTGTACTTTTCACTGCTTTACTAAGTTCCCTTGGGACCGAGGAAGGTCAGAGGTCGCTGCTGTGAAGTGAAACAACTGTGGGGACTCGCTGCAGACTTTGCTGCTCTGGAGTCATGAGGTGTTTGGACCTGGTAGTACTTAAGACCGGACAGCTAACAGGAAGCTCGTTGTGAAAAAAAAACAAATCGGCTGTGACGCAGTGATTTTGATAACACAGGCGTCACTTGTGTTTAGACAGGAAGACGAACCACTTGTGTCTCCTGGAGCAGCTGACGATCAGCTGACGTCTCAAGACACAGGACGTGTTTCAGTCGACTGTCTCACAAAACACCTTGTTTTTAATCAATCCAGCTGTCGTCACAGACTTTCTCCTTCTACTACTGTACCTGTAAAACATGTCTCTTTATTCAGTGTTATGTTGTCTGTATGGTCAGGTCAGGTTCAGGCAGATAAACAGTGATTCCAAACAGCTTTTGGGGATTTAAAGTGTCCATTTGTGATGTTATGATGTGAGATATTTACTGTCATAGAGGAAATGTTGCTTATATTTGTCTTTATATTCTATGTAGGGAATCTGATTGGACTTTCAGCCCCTCACTTTTTAAGATGGCTTCTCATGGTAACAAACTTTAATTTACCTGATGACAGGTCAAGTAGTGAGACAATTTGCTTGCCACTTTCAGGTTTGAGGTCATAAAAAAACACTTTGGGTTAGTAGAAGATCTCGTTTCGACTCTCCCTGTTACGTCTGAACATTTTCTTGATGTCTGAATAAAAACATCCAGCGGTTTCACACCTACGAGGTTAAAACTCCGTCTCCAACAGCGTTCTGTGGTTTGGCAGCCACCTCCGCATATTGTAAGAAAGCCGAAATGACTCGTAGTTTGTAAAACGTACAAATTTGAACCGGTCCATTTACTCAGTTTTCCACTCACTTAACACGAGTGGCGGCCGTCCAGTGAAGGTTACGTAGTCTCACTCTAAAGGTTGGATATCTTGTTGATCAGCCTCTTGTGAGCCACCTTATATGGCCGTGCTTCACGTCTCGTGTGAAACACAATCATTATGAGCCAAAACACTCCTTACATGTACATGTTGACTCAAAGCGTGTGAGTCTTCATGCCGGAGCAGAGCAGAACACAGCGTCCAAGGCAAACTTACGTAAAAAGATATTTTAACAAGACAACAAATAGCAAACACTTATCAAACTCAGGAACATGTCACTTTATTAAACCTGCTGCCAAAACCTGAGCATGTGTGTGAATACGAGAGCCGTGAGGTCACGATAAGAACTTTCTCCTCGACGTCGGTGTTTTTGTCCTCGCCGTGCCAGCTCGGCTCTAGAGCGCCGATCGTTCGAGGAACTCGAGATCTTTCCTGGCGTGATTCCTCCGGTCCGGCCCTCGAGGGTCCTCTCTGAAGAGGCCCGCAGAACTTGTTAGTGCCATGATAACCTCTAACTCTGGATGTGATCTGAGACCTCCCGCGGACGCCTATGCATTCAAGTGTGAGGCCAAACAAAGCTCATTGGAAGTGGCGCTGACAGCGTCCCGCTGCGCCGCCTGTGCATTTATCCGAAAGCGGACGAGGATTTGAGGCTTTTTTTTCGGTGTTATCGCTCTCGACTTGGTTTGCAGTTCTGCCGGTGCCACGAGTGATTTGTTGGATTTGTGTGAATTTTATTTATTCTAGGCAACGTTCAGAAGCGATGCATATCTAGTTTTTCTGGAGAGCAGGAGAGGAACTCTTCAGGAAATGATGAGATCTAATCATGAGAACAAAATCCCTGAAAGCATGTCGTCCTCGTCCTTCCCACAGAACATTTACGGGTTTGGGTTTCATCATTCTGGTCCAGGCGTCTGAGCCTCTGCCAACCCAGCGCGATATGGAACACGTGCTGTTTTCCCTTGGCAGCGACGAACGTTAGCTGTCTTTGATTAAACTTGTTTTATCCCGGCAGAATCAACGCTGTTGGCAGCGGCCGTCTTTGTTGCCTTTCCGCGGGGCTCGCAGCCATCTTTGTTCCACGTGTACCCTTTATTTTCATAGGCAGCTACATCACAACACGGCGGGAGAAAGCTCACAGATTTGTTTTCTTAAAAACGGAAAGCTTATCTCGAGGTCGGTTTCGGGGGAAATTCGCTGAAACTGAACTTTTATGAGTTGCTCGATATGGATTTGTTGTAAGATTTCAAAACACATAGCTGAAGCCAGGCCAGGAAAATCACGAGGTAATTGTGTTACGGCAATAATAAATCATTTATTTTACGCTCACAGTGTTTGGCAGAATACACGGAGACACCAAATCAAAACAGAGAACTACAGAAAGAGAGTAAGAGTACAGTATTTTTGACAGATGTGGCTTCATCAGACTCGTTTGTGTCGGACAGTCTTCTGTAGATTCAGAGACTCTCTCCCCGTATCGTTGGACACGTTCTCGCACAAAACAAATCACAAAATCACGTTGGAAATCTTTACGAGCAGCGTGCAGTTTGTTTTGGAGCCGAACCGTTTGTTTCCTTCACGTTGCCGTCTCGTCGTCTCAGAGCTCTGAGGCGCGTTCGCCGATAAAATCACCTCATAAAACCACACGGACGTCTTTGTTCTGTTTCATCGAGTCAAATTAAGCATTTGAGGATTTAAAGGTGGAAGGAGACGCAGTCATTTCAAAGTATTCTGCTGCATTCCAGCGTTCTTTAACTTTAATTCTGTATTCTTGGATTTCTTTCTAGACTTTCATTTAATGTGATTCATTTCATAAACACACTATTTTCAAGGGAAAACTGCACAAGTTCTCTGGTCTTGTAATTGTTGGAGAACTGTGCGAACTTTATTGGAGTGACTTGAGATATAAGTAGTCGAGTTCTGATGCACAAGATGTTTGTGTAGCTCATCGTCTCAGCTATATGATATATTCATATTATCAATAATTTGCACTGGATCATCAACACTTATTTAATATACAAATAACCATTGTTCAGGCTTGACTTGAACTCCTGGTCGATAATTTTCAGAGCAGAATGATGATCGTGGATCAAACTAAGCAAAGAGAAGAAATTGATAACAAGAGGTCGACACTAACAAAACAATTTCCTCAGTTTTATGTCCCAGAATGCAACATTTTCAAAAAATATCTAGATATAATGAGAATCTATCTATCTATCTATCTATCTATCTATCTATCTATCTATCTATCTATCTATCTATCTATCTATCTATCTATCTATCTATCTATCTATCTATCTATCTATCTATCTATCTATCTATCTATCTATCTATAGTAATATCTAGATAGATAGACAACTTTATTAATCCCTGAATGGAAATTAGGTAGCAGCAGGTACATTCAAATACAAATACCAGGGCAAATATAGAAACAATAAAACATCATATACAATATAAATCGTTAGAGATTTCTCTGTCATCCACTGCAGCTCTCAGAGAGTTTAAAGACCGAACCAAACCCTGACGACCGTCCTCCTCCTCCTCCTCTCACTGCTGCCGATGGTTTTGTGAAAGAGAAGGTTTTTTTTCTTCTTCTTCTTCCCCTCTCTTCACTTTCTGGATGACTGAGTAATTTCCTCCCTGGGATCCACCTCACTGAGATGAAATGCATGTAGAGTTAGAGAGAGCGAGGGGGGGATGGAGGGGGAGGAGAGGAAGGAGAGGCTGGAATGCCTGGGGTGCATTTTTCCCCCCAAATGAAAAGCAGGTGACTGTTCATTGTGAGACAGTTGGGTTAGCGGGAAGCTGAGAGCGGAAGGGATGGTTGAAAAAAGAAAAAGAAAAGAGACCTCTCTGCTTTCTGGTATTTCGCCGTGAATCGCTGCCCGCTGCACTTGTCCTGCAGGCTGCTTACAATTAGGGGATTCCCAGACGCTTCCTCCTCCTCCTCCTCCTCCTTCTTCTTCTTCTTCAGCTGGATGTATTGTAACATGTCATTCAGGATAAGTTGGCTTTTAATTGGGACCAGGCTCGCTCGTAGTCGAGTCATTCGTATCGGCCCTCCGTTCTGTCCTGATGGAGAAGTCGCTGCGCCGCCTGGATGACTTATCTGGGGGGGGATTTTTCCATTCCATTGAATAATAACCACAACAAATTGAGATTGAATGCATCTCAAGCGGGGGAATAATACCGATGCAAACAGTGTTTAGACCTGCACGGATAAAACAGCTAATACGTATCAGATGTGATGGAGTCAGGAGGATCAGCGGAGAGTTCGAGCGTAGGCGTTTGTGTTTGTCGAAGGACAAAGACGCCGCTGAATCCGTCTTTTGTTGCTCGAAGCTCGTGTTTCCCACAGTCATGAAGCTCTCCTGTCCTTTCTTGTCGCTGCGGGGTGAATAATTCAGTCGATTCATTGTAAAGCGAAATGACTCACATGTTTTTGATTTCGCTCGCGGGCGGCGAGGTTAGAAATCTCCGTGTGTGGTTCGGTGTCGGTTCTCTCAACCGTGTCGCAGGAATAAACGTTAAAGCCACGGATAAGTTCAAAACAAACGCCGCTGTTTGCTGCAACTTCTCGTTTATTTGAGGTCACATCTCTCTTGTTCATGCCAACGATTACCTGCTTTGGTCGCCATAGAAACGCCTGGAGACAGTCCACCTTCCTGTGAAACACAGCCGACGTGTCCCTGCAGACCGCTTTATTATAATATTGCAGCATGACATCCAGGTCATGTCCATGTTGCGAGCATCAGATTTATGAGGGTGTATCTTGTTTTCTGAATGGATTTTGCAAATGATGGCATTCTGATTTACGGGACTGACATTTAACCTGACGCTGAATGAACAGTGTGAAACATATACGCATGATAAAATAGTATATCTACACACACATGGAGCATCTGAGAAAGAAAATGAAGTTGTGATACCTGACTCCATTTAATCCTGACATGTAGTTTATGTCATGTGTCACAAACCCTTTAACTCCCGTCCGCCTCGTCCTATCTGCTGGTGTGTGATCTAATGGGATGCAGGTGGCTCCACAAACAGGCTTCAGTCCGCTCGTCAGGATTATAATCAGCCTGTGAAAACAGTGAAAGTCTTCTGGGGGATGTTGAGGAGCTCTGAAAAAAAGTTTGAAGGGTAACCCTGATGATGTCATCAGGGTTAGCTGGCAGAAAGCCTGCGTGAAAAGATAAAGAGAGAAGAGAAAGTGTGGATTTACTGTCTGATATGAGAGGCTGCTGATTATCTACAGTGGCTCTCAGTAGAGTGCATACCTCCGCCTAGGCACAACAGTCCCCTTTAGACTCAATCCAGTATCCTGTTTGTTACTGAACAGCAGCTGGAAAAAGACGTCCCTCTGTGAAAACAGAAGGAAATCACTCGATTTGTATTTTAATGTGGATTTGCATCAAATTATACTCTCTTTACACTTTACTGAAAATGATGAAAATGATAATGGATCCGTCCTTTTCTCTGTCCGTCACATCGTCCGTCCGAGTTCAACTGAAATCTGTTCAGTAGTTTTTTGTGTAATCCTGCAGACAAACCAACAAACGTACACAACCTGCTTGTTGGAGGCAACAAGAATTAAACTGGCATTGATTTAGTTGACAGTCACTTCCCATCCCTCTCAGTATCGTCTGCACCGACACTGAGATGATAACTTCTCTGTTTGTGTTCTCTGATGTGCGTCTCATCGATCAGCAGCAGGTTTTCTCTCCCTTTCCTTCTCTTTCCATCTCAGCCAACATCCTTCATCTCACTTTCATTTTATTGTTGCTGTCGACTAAAATAACATCGCCGAGTAAAATCTGAGTAAATCTTTTTGTTTTTGTAAAGAAATGAATAATATGGGAAATGACGCTCTGATCACTTGATAGAGCGCAGATTAAAGTTTATTCTGATAAAGGACAGTTTTGTTGCATGATTCTTCAGATCTGAACGGTTCATATTTCCAAAGCTGGAGAGTTTCAACACTATAAAACAAAGCAGCAGTAAGTCACCAGCATTTGACCTCAGTATTTTTATAAACCGGAGTCTTTCTCCTGCTGCATCCACCTCCTCTGAGCCTCCATGTCTCCAGCCAGCTCTGTGTGTGTCTCTTGTGTGTGTCTTTGTGTTGCTCCTGTAACTGGATCGTACGTCTCCAAACGAAGCACTGTGATTCAACGCTGATCATTACAAGGGATTTAATTGATTTCCTTGTAGTTTAAAGTGACGAAACTTGTTCCTGGTTCTTCATCGTCACGTGACCAGACGGAGGGGAAGTGTGGAGGACGACCGGGAGAGGTGGAGGATGAGCCGGATTTACAGCTGAAGCTCGGTGGAGTAGATGAGAGCACAGTGTGAAGGAAGGAGGTCAGGCGGAGGGGAAGAAGGGAAGTGGAGGGAGGTCAGAGGTCGGCTGGCTCTTGCCGGCTCCTGTTTAGCTGAGAAAGATGAAGAATGGCGGCCTTGTGAAAAGGGAACGAGCTCAGTGGGAGGCTGGACCGAACAGAACAGAGGACGAGAGGATCTCTGGACTTCTGTCCAAATATGGGAAACACGAGTCCTCAGAGTGAGTCTTTACTCGCCCGAGCACTCGGTCACAGATGGACACATGGGAGGATCACCCCAGCGCGTCCTGCTGCATGTCCATCCATGCATATGGTGTCCCATATGAGAGACGGCGGCGCGCTAACTCGCTGATTAACCCAGTCGACTGGAGAGGTCCCGCTCAGTCTTCTGGCTGCAGCGGGACGAACAATAGCCTCTGATTGGTGGGGGCGAGGATGCAGCGCCGTCCTGAGTCTCGCTGACTTCATGCAGACTGTAGGAAACGCTGCGACACAGAGAGAGAGAGGCCAGACTCGTCTGTCTGTCTGTCTGTCTGTCTGTGTTGTTGTCTGACAGCTCACATTGACCCACTTCTGACTTTTTTCCCACATGTAACCTGTTAAAAACTCAAAACAACAACTCACTTACTCACTTCAGTAACACAAAGTCCTGGTATCGGGTAGAAAAGTGTGATCAGGATCACGTGGTGTGTTCTGGTGTTTTGGTCTGAGTACGGCTTTAATTACACTCGGTGGTGTGATGATCACATTCTGAGGCCCGTCGTTAAAGGTGCCCTGCAGAGTTTTCCTTGTTTGCATCCTCCAGGTTTTGAGAGCATTTCCTTCCTCATAAAACATTTGCAAAGCTGATTTTATGAAGTCTATAAGCTTGTGTGTTATTCGTGTCTTCTTCTCCTTTTCTTGTCTTCAGCTCTGTCTGTAATAAACCCCGACACTCTCAGTGTTACGTTGTTAATCAGGAAATAAAATAATTAGATTTTGGCCACATTAGGATGGATAAAGGACGTACTGTTTAGTAAACATGTCTGCCATTTATGTTGTTGTCTTTTGGCTGGATCGTTCTAAAAATCTTCAGAAAGGGAGACTTTTTAATTTTTTATTTTTACGTTTTATGGCTTTATTTGATGGTGCAGCTTGAAGAGTGACAGGAAACAGGATACGAGAGGTTGGGAATGGAATATGATGAAATGCTTTGACCATTGTTACTGTACGAGCACCAACCTGCCTGACATAATTCTGTTTTTATGCCACCTGGCAAAACACAATTTCCTCTTGTGGGACTCTGAACTGAATAGACAGAACTTTTTTTCAATCTGATTGCAGATAAATTCATTTAAAAATTAACTTTTTTGTAGCATGCAATCTGCAGAGTAATTAGTAACTTGGTTATCAAATAAATACAGCGAGTAAAAGCTCAGTTAACTCAAGTAAATCTTGATTTAAAGTGATATATTTTGTTTGTGTGTGTCTTCTCCTCGTGGCTGAGATTTTACATCCTGAAACAGAAATGAACAATCACTAAAACATCAGCTACAAGCTGCAGCTCAGACTGGAAAGTATCAGACGTTACCTGGACCGTCTGTGCTTTCCACTCTCATACGCACCCTGGGATTTATATTGACGTGTGTGTGTGTGTGTGTGTGTGTGTGTGTGTGTGTGTGTGTGTGTGTGTGTGTAAACACGGGTCCGTGTGTCTGTGAGGTAATGAAGTGCTGAAAGTGAGTGCCGGTGTAATCAGAGGTGAAATCAGTGTCTCTGCATGAGTCACTCGCTGGACGAGGTCGAGGCAACAGCTCCGGGTTTTTAAAGCTGAGGAGAAAAACAGCCTGCCGGTTACCTTCTTCTGCAGGAATGTCTGTCGCACAGCGCAGTCTGGAAGGATTTATCTCCGTACTGTAACGTTACCCAACACACGCAAGGCTGCTCACTGTCAGCAGATCCAGTCTGCAACAACAGACATCCATCAGGAGATAAACACTGATGCCAGATTTACAGATGTATTTAGCATTTCATTAATATGCTGTAAAAAAAAAAAAGTATCATTCGTCACCATTGGTATTAAATTCTGGAGTGAATTAAATTCAGAATGAAGACATCCGTCAGTGACATGAGGTCTTTCCTCCGTCTGTCTGTGCCAGTCGCTCATCTTTTCTTTCCTGTCTGCATGTTTTCCTGCCGGTCTTTACTTTGGCAGAGTCTCCTGACATCCAGCTCTGCTGTTCCCGTCCTCCCAGAGACACTGGATCATACAGTATATCATCAGCTGTTCTGGGCTGAGACCCGTCCTCCATCCAGGTCCAGCTGAAAGCTGTTCAGAAGTGTTTCTGTAATCCACCTGACAAACCAGCCTGACTCTGCTGCTCTGTGCAGCCAGAAGAGCCTTTCTCCTCCTCTACTTCAATCTAGAGAAGCATAGTTAATCAAAATATTATCGTATTGAAATATGGCCGATGCAAAATTTTAAAAAAACAACAGGATTATAAAGCAGCACTGTGGAGATGCTCCTGGTCTTGTTCCCAAAAACTTAAAAAGGTTTTAACAGTTGGAAATCCAAAAATGATCCATCTCACTAATTGGGAATCATTTTACAATAATAACATCTGTCAAAAATAATTGCAATAAGATTTTTATTACTGTATCGTGCAGCTCTACTTCAGCCTCATTTATTGTTGCAGCAGGCAGCAGTTAAAAAAAAAAAGGACTGTTACTTAACCTGCTCAACACGACACAGTCACAGTTAGCAGCTAAAGAGCCAGATATTCTCATCAGGAGTCTCTGGAAACCAAAACAGAGAACAATATTTCACTTGCAATCATCAGATGGACAGAAACATGACTCCTAATTAATGAGAACGTTGCTCTCTGTGTGCTGGATTTCTAAATAAGCAATTTTGTTCTGAAGACATTTTACCAATAAAAGAAGAAGAAGGTGAGCAGCTCTGACTCGTGAGCTGAGCTGCACAGAAACATCCCTGTGAGATGTAAAGTGCAGAGGTCGCGGCTGAAGGTAAGGCAGAGTAACTCTGCACCTCCCCGAGAGTTCCTCGAATTCCTGCGAAATTAAAAATGACAAGGCAGAAATGCTCCTGATAATTAGGAGAAGCTCTGCAGGCCGGGCCGGCTGGTGGACGGGCCCACCCAAACACAACCGGGATAAAAAGCGACAACACACAGGCGGCATTTTAACAAACAATCAGGGAAAATAAATCTGTGACGGAGCGACTGAAGAAGATGCTTTTCTCTGTTAAATGTAAAATGAGTGTGAGATATGTGAGATGGCTCGGCATGTGTGTGTGTGTGTGCCCTTTTTTTCTGCCCGTGTGTGCTAATGAGTGTGAGGCAGGAGATTATGCGTGCGTCTCTAAGGGAACCGGAGTCTGTTCCCAGGAGCTGCAGGGCCCGAGCTGAGGGGGGTATGTGTACACCGTGACCCCGGCTTTCGGGGGTCCCGGTGGCCTGTCTGAAACCATTTCCTTCCTTTGTGGCCCATTTGAGAGCCCGAAGTGTGACGCGCATGTGAAGGACCGAGGCCATTTGCATTGGTCCCCGCGACACGTTGGAAACAGAACAGAATCAGCGCCACGTCTCTGAAAGTTTTCTTTTTCCTTTAACTCTTTAATTCCCGGGCTCCCCACCCCCCACGCCTCTCCTCGTCACCCATCTCTTCCCCCAAGCGACTCGCCGAACGCTCCATCCATCCATCCATCCCCCAAACAACAAACAAACTGTGAGCGGCGGCTGCATTGCTAATGATGGGAAACAATTAAGGGCTCACAAAAGGGAGCATCCCGCTATATTACTCTGCGCCGTATTTACACAGTATTCTGAGGTTAAACGACTGAAGCCTGGATTTCTGCAGAGGGCAAGAGGACTAAAATAGACCCGGCCCTGCTGAAGAGATCGGCCTTTTGTTTGTCTTTGTGAAGACGGATGTGTCGGCCTGTGAAACACTCCTCCACTGATATCGGGAATTAAACCCCTCGAAGCTGAAGGAATTCCAATTTTGCGCACATTACACCCCTCGAGCCTCGTTTCACTCCACTCTGCGCCCAAAATAAGAGGGTGACAAACGTGTAAACAGGACAGAAGTGGCGTACCGGTGGATGGCCGGACCCCCCCGGCGTTCGTCCTGCCGGATAAGCGGCGGCGTGTGAATGGGTCGAGGCTGCAGAGAGTGTGAGAAGGCTCAAGAGTGGTCAAAGAGCCCGCTGAATAATAGACTGCTAGATTGAGACATTCTGCCTGGTTAATACAGGAGTGTATAGGTGTGTGTGTGTGTGTGTGTGAGAGAGAGAAAGAGGCAGAAAGCTTAAGTTAAGTTTTAAACCCTTTACAGACACAGAAGCTAAGTCGCTGCTGGCTGTTAAAGTGACGGATTCTCGTCATTCACGTCGAGGTTTCTGTCATGTAAATGTTTCTCAGGGCTTCATTCAGACTCGACTGTACTGTGAGAAGAATAAATGTGCAGCTTTTAGTTTCCTAAGTTTACTTTTTTTTTTACTTGATATATGAAACATTTATTTTATTTTTTGTACTGTTTTACATGTTAGAAATAAAGATATATCCATCAATATATAGGCACAAAAACCACTTGATAAGGTGTTGAACAGATGTTTTTTTACCTGCTTCTGTCGTTACGAACAAGTATCAGCATATATGTTGTCCAATTTGCGCTGATATATTTATTGTAAACGTAATAATACATAAAAGGATGCTTGGGGGGCTAATTTATAATTTGTCCAAGTGAAGTTTTTTTTTATTTGATTTGTCCAAGTTGTGATTGTAAAATATCCGGCCTCTGTTTCATATCTTTGTCACAATTGTTTGATGACCACATTGGAGGGATCATTGGAAAAAAATGTGTATTTCAGACGATATATATATCAATACCGGAACTTTTCACTCGCTAATATCTGTGTCGTCCTAAAATCCAGTATCATTCAGGCTCTAGTTTCACACTTACAAATGTACTTGACGTGAGTGAAAATTGAAACTATGAGAGTCTTGCTTGCGAACAAAAAATGCAATAAAATGAAATAAGCTCCCAGTGTGTAGTGTGCAAACCATCAGTGTTTTGTGGTTTAATTAACTGCTGTTCATTTAAAGCATTAACATAATTAATGTCCCTGCTGTTACAGTAAAAAAGCTCGACTACATTAAAACTGTGGGTGTATTAAGCCTTTCAGACAGCATTTAATTCTGACATGCTGTGTTAGAAGAGGTATGGAGAAGTGATAATGGGCTTTGGAGGATTGCTGTTGTGACGGCGTAATAAAAAAGAACAAAAACTCAAATGTACTTATTTAAACCCAATTTTTTTATTAAAAAAGGACATTTTTCAGTGAAATTAACAGGGATTAAGCTGAGGGACGGAGAGACTAAAATGCATCCACAGTGGAAAAAAAAAACATTGCTTATTGCCATGGCAACGCGGGCTGATTAAAGTGGTCCACTCCACGTTGCAGAAGTAATTTGATTTGGAATCTGGAAAATGTGTTTCAGGCGTAAACCATCGGACAGAAAACAGTCAGTACGAGACGGCATGAACGCCTGTCAGTCAGTCAGTCGAGTCTTTGATTCTTATTTACAGAATGAACAGTCGGTTAATGTCCTCGCTTTAAAACATCCGTGTGGTAATCGCCTCCACAACACATTACTTCACTGCAGACGCAAACTTTCATTCCTGTGGACTTAATGAGTGTTTTGGATGATGCGGTTGGAGCGATTAAAGAGGGTGATTCTCTCGGGTCGTATTCACCCTGCTGACAGCTCCGACTCCTTTCATGTTGACAGTCGGTGCTTAAACAGCCTGGAAGTGAAACCGGAGGACTGTATTTTGCTCAAAACACAGCGAGCGAGCACCAGAGGTATCGATTCCCCGCAGAGGTCGGTGTCATTTTGA
The DNA here is from genome assembly GCA_039737535.1 of Lagodon rhomboides. Taxonomy (NCBI): domain Eukaryota; kingdom Metazoa; phylum Chordata; class Actinopteri; order Spariformes; family Sparidae; genus Lagodon; species Lagodon rhomboides. The sequence continues at coordinate 29,169,025 of CM077790.1, read as the reverse complement.
CGTGGCCTTAAACCCCCCAAAATGCAGTCTGACTGACAGACACACACACTCGGAGCACCATTAAACCCACTTATCGCCCCTTCTCGATCCCCTGAATCCATATCAAGGCTCCAAACCCAGCAGGTGCCGGCCGGAGCTTTGGCACGGCGGCGCCGCGGATAACGCTGATGCCAGGCAGAGACCTCCAGCCCGCCCCAGCAAAGCCCCCTTGCCAACATGGCGCGGCCTGCACAGCCACGGTCATTATTTCAGCCTAACCAGATTAAGCTAATCACGTTATGTAGTGGTAAGGCGTAGCCGGGAGATGGAACGAAGGGTCGGCTGTGCTGCTGTTGCCATGTGGCTGTAAAATACAAACAGTGAACTGTCACATTGAGCTTGATAAACATGAGGGATCATAACCGTCTGTTCGAGTTTAAAATCTTCAAATAAGCTCATGAATTATGGAAAGGCACCAATTTAGAGAATCCTCAATGAATAATTAATATGTAATTATACTGTATAGATTATTCACAGCACAATGTTATTGCAGAAAGTGTTTTTCAAAACATTTTAGAGTTTTTCTACTGAGATATTTGTTCATCAACTTTTCCTCTAGCGCCACCATGAGGTTGACATTTTTTCATACTTCTCGAAATTTTTAATTTGTCCAGTAATTCATGACTAAATGCCTGCAAAATTGAAAAGTATCCCACATCCTCCCTCCAGAGCCTCTGACTGACTACAGACTGCAAACACAAGCAAAAGAGCCGTCACAAACGTACCTCTGTCCAATAAAGTGCGACAGTTACTCTGTGTGTATGCTTTATGAGTGTGTTGCTGCTGCAGTGGGTCTTTTGTTGGGCTCAGGGGCAGTGTGCTTTGTGGTACTCGGTTACCAGCTGAGAGACAGTCTGTCAGTGCTGCTTATCACTCATTCTTTGGCTCAGGGGCTGTTTGCTTTGTGCTACATGGTTAGCAGTTAAACAGCAGTCCGTTGCTCTTGCAGCGGGTCTTTTGTTGGGCTCAGGGGCAGTGTGCTTTGTGGTACTCGGTTACCAGCTGAACGACAGTCTGTCAGTGCTGCTGCTGCCTGCTGCTCACTCATTTTTTGGCTCAGGGGCTGTTTGCTTTGTGCTACATGGTTAGCAGTTGAACAGCAGTCCGTCACTGTTGCTGCCGCTCACTTGTTCTTTTGGTCAGGGGCTGTGTGCTTCGTGCTACTGAGTTAGCAAGCTGCTAAAGAGCAGGCTCAGAGCAGAGCACATTGTTGTCATCGCTTATCACATCCAACTATATCCAAGAAAACACCTAATGTTATCATAATGAACGTAAACAATGAACATGACTGGTGTTAGCACTTTTTCTCTGCACTTTCTCTGCCATTCTTGTGAAACTAGCTCGCTAAAAAGTATAGCAATGCATCCACCTAGCCAAACAGCTGATGCCTGGTTGCAAACGTGGCAACTCTTTTCAAGAGTTGTGTAGAGCCCTCTCCTACACTTTTCATGATGCAGCTCCAGAGTGTCTTTTCTCAGAACACTAGCATCTTTGAAACTCCATCACCCTCTGTAATACAGTCAATCTGTTCAAAATATCTTAACGTCAGCAGATTTTGCAGAGTCTCACACTTGAAAAATCTCCTTTTAAGTTGACGTTACACAGCTGTGTTCCCAGGCTGAGCAGAACTTCCCATAACTGCTAAACTTTATTGTTCTGCATAGATTTACAGTGTAATTAGATGTAGAATATAACAAAACGTGATGAGTAATGACACATCTGCACTGCCTGGAAATGAGGCATCATGGGAAACAGACGAGGGGCTTTCCTTTAATTCTGCTCAGTCAGTTCCTTCTGCTAATAACAGGACAGTCAGTGACTTGAGGAGTGAGGACGGTCCAACAGATACTCTGTCTGGTTTATCATTCAAGTGTCGGGACTGTACTTTGAGTACACACACTAAGCCGCTTTTCCAACACGTCGCCTTTTAGGATTGACGCGAAGGGAAAAGAAGTTGGTCATTAATGGTTATACGGTTACTGTGGTTGGCAGACGGGGAATCTTTCAGAGTTTATTCTCTGCCATGCTCTGAGATGGTCTTCACATATGAGAATTCCTGAGAGAAGTTCCCCAATATGCCAACCACATGGCCACTTTCAGCCCCTGTCCAGCATGCACACTTAATGGGAGCCTCATGTCTGGACGCCACGCTAAACTGGCACTTCCTGCCTTGAAAACACACACGTTTTCTCTTTAAGCCCCGCTCAGAACACATTACCTAACGGGCATTTAGGTACCTTAAAGATGTTCATGTGTTGGAGGACTTTATAATGTCGCTGTCTCTTCTGGTGTTTGATTATGTATTGATTGATGAGCTAAAACAGATGTTTTTCAGATGTCAAGTAACATTTCTATTCTTTGTCTCACTGATACTGTTAATGTGATCTGTGACATTTCTACAGAAGCTCAGAGGGGCAAGTGAGTTTTTCTTTTTTCTGGTGATCCGTTTTCTAAGTCTTTTTAAATGTTTTTTATTTTTTAAATGTCCTCCTTTGGGCAAACAAATGTCACTTGGTTCAACATATGAAAGAAAAAAAATCTGCACAAACAGGTGAAAAAAACATTTAATGTTCAGGAGAAAATAACTTTTTAGGAGTGAACATTTTCATTTCCTAAAATTGTTTTTCCTGAGGAAAACAAAATACTTGGTAAAACACATGAATTTTTATTTTCTCTCTTCCTCCTGGAAGAAAAAAAAATTATGTATGTGGTTCGAGTGCATGAAAAAAAAATCCTCTTGCAATTCTTTTTTTCACGTGTTGTCAAGGATAAATAAATAAAGATGTTTGAAAGATCATCCCAACAAATCCTATATGTATCACCTGATCTCAAGTCATAAACACAAAAGAGAAACTAATTTAGATCAGATTTAGAAAATGGGCAGAAGACAAAAAAAGATTTCTCTCGCCCCTCCGGGCTTCCGTAGGACTTCCACTTTATCTGATGCAATATAAAACTCTGTGGCTCAGAACTTTACTACATAATAACTATGATATAAACATTTTTGGTAAGCCAGCTGACGGGGGGGATTGATTGGATCACTGCTCCCATCGGGCCGAACTTTAAAGTAAAAACGGGGCCCAGCTGAGCAAACGAACCACAAAGAATGATGTCACATTTCCTCACAGCCCGTCATTAGGGGGGTGAATGGAAACACGATGCAGGTTTTGCCAAAAAGACGCCGCAGGAAGCTCGACTTTTCTGGTTTGCTCTCCACCGAGCTTACAAAGCCGGCAGGAACAGGACTGATGGGTTCACAGCGGAGGACGAACAGCAGGCTGCAGACGGACCCAGACGGATGTTTAACTGGGAGGTTAGAGTTTCTGCAGAGTTACATAACACACCTGCGAGGAGGGGAAGGAGATGACAGGACAAAAGAGGGAGGACGAGGGCGAAAGAAAGAAGGAAAACAACAGTGATTCTCCTTTTTTCCCCCTAGTTTTGTTTTGCTTCTGCCAACGATTTAACATTTTATGTGGTGTTCTGAGCTGCAGAACTGTAATGATCTGGACAAAGGGTCAAATCTGAGAGAAGTGTGAGCACGAGTTTATGTCATTTATGTGAGTAGCCAGGTGTTGATTTTATAAACTGCAGGTGAACTAAGAATGTTTTCTCTTTGCGATAAACACCTGCACCTGCAAAAAAAAATCCCCCGATGACTCACAGCACCTGGACTCACTGAAGTCCCGTCAGGTCACAACATCTTAACACCTCCTTTGTCTCTTGTTGTTGTTTTCCTCTCCGCAGCCGGAGGAGTTGGAGGCTCTTCATTCCCACACATTCCGGGTGAAGACGTTCAAGAAGGCGAAGCACTGCAGCGTTTGTAAACAGACCATCATCCAGGACGGACTCATCTGCCGAGGTCAGTCACCTGTCACCTGTCCCTGCAGCTCTCACACCTCCAGCTTTCTTCTTCTGCAGCTGTTTTCAGATTCCTTTTGAAGATCTGTCTCTGCTGTAGCGGGTTTAAATGTTCGCCGTGCTGCGCTGATGTTCACGTGTGCTCCATCGCTGTCGGGTGTAGCTACAGGTTGTAAACTTTTTACTATGGACGGAGCTTCTAGGTCTGAAAAGTGAAGCTGATGCTGAATTCCTCTGGTTTCATAAAGAAGTCTGATCTTATGTAAGCTTATGAGGAAATGACCCTACTTCTCACTTGATTTATTACCTCAGTGAAGAGTTTCCAAATGAGTTTATGGTCTCAATCATTGTCAAAAGTCTTCTACAACACAGCATAATGGTAATTTAGTGTGATCATTAGCCCATTTAGAGTAAAATACACGATGCTTTGGGGCATGGCTACCTTCTGATGAACTCGTAGCTTCTGATACTGACATTGGGGAGTGAAAAAGTTTCGATATAACCATCTTAGAGCCATAGACGACATTACACAACTGTTTCTAAAGGCTGTGTTGTTCTTCCCAGAACAAGTGAACTGGTCTTAATGTGTCCAAACTCTCAACTGCAGTTACTTCAACTTCTTTACACTTCTGCACGTCTGCAGCCTTCGACCCTGGCGCTCCATTTTGCTAGTTGCATCTAGTTTTGACCAAAATGTGGGTTTAATAAATCATAAGACAGAGAAAGAGACAGAGAGAGAGAGAGTGGTGGTTGATGTCTGCTGTAGACGTCTGCTGCTCATTTCAAATCACTCATGCACATGAGCTAACCCAGACGTGGCGAGGAGCGGGGAGAGCCAATCAAACGGAGGTAAATTTGATCAGAATGGACTGAAACGCAGCCTTGTCACGACGGTTTATTTCTCTTATGAATCATACAGACGAAGGTCCCAGGTGCTGTTGTTTTATGAGAGAGCTTCGGTAACCGTCTGAACACAACTGAGCAGCGTTCATCCAGAACACGTTGATGGGAAACATGCCTGGAATAAACAACAATCAGTCCAAAATCGAAACCAGTCGTTTAAAAGGGGAAGAAATGTTGACCTGAGTCGATTTCTCATTACTTTAATAACACAGCGGTTGTTTTATCACAGTGTCAAATCAAACAGAACAACACAAGAACAAAATGTCAAACAGCTTTAGGGTCCAAAAGATACCAACATACTGAGAATGCTTCTTGTTTTTCGACGCTGTGCCCTTCAAACGTCTACCCGTCCCGTGTCAGGTGGTTCTGGTTGGAAGCAGTAAGCTGAATATTCCCCCCTTCGTGTGCCAAACCAAACATCCAGCCCATTTCCGCACGGCTTCGTTTGACGTTATCAGTCTGAAAACAGACATTTCCACTACAACATGACGTGTTGAGAGGAACCGCGGGTCGTTTTATTCTTTCGATTTCGCTTGAACCCACTTGGAGCCGCAGATGCGGAGGGTTACGGCAAAGTCGGTCATTGAATCTCAGCTACTTTTCCTGCAATTGTTTGTTGCTTCACGTTATAATAATTGAAGCTCACCGGGAAAAACAGTAGAGGCATGAAACCCTGCTTCGTTTTCCATCAATATTCTGTTAATGTTTACTGAATCAGTCGAACAACGCAAATCACTCGTCCTCATCAGTCATCCACATTCCCTCTTTAGTGAACACCATTAAGGAAATTGAGAAGCTGTTAACCCTTAGCCTTTCTGAGGCTTCTCTCGCCCTCCTCTGTCATTTAACTGACCGATCCCTGACACAAAGACGACCCCGGCTGACCTCAGCTGACCTCTCGTTCAGCCCACTGATGGATGTTGCGACAGATCCTCGTCCCAGCAAGTCTCAAGCCGTTAGTACACATTCCCTCCGTGGGCCTTCAGCTGTAATTTAAGTAATCAGACAAGAGTTTTATCCCGCAGAGTTTCCCGAAATGCAAATTATGTTGCTTGTTTTGGTTTCGAAGCGGTGATTACATTTTCGAACGTCGGCCCGAGCCAGTTGGGACTTTATTTGAGCGTTCGGGGCCTTGAACACAGTTTCCCTCGACCGAAAAAAGGAAAGGATGTGATAAGATCTTGTGTCTACAGAACAACAGCCAGCTCCAGAGAGAAAGCGGCTTGTGGTAGAAGATAAAAGATTACTGTCGAGTGTTGCAGCCTCTCTGGACTCACGCTGGTCTGATATTTCATCAGTTTTTAGAACAAACTGAGACTTTCTTGACTTGGAAAGTTTGCTTTTTAAATTGACAAACATCATGATGTGTAGTTCCTGGCTCAGTTCAGGTCAGACCTCTCTCTATTCGCTACCATACAAACTTTTTCTGAAATAAGGTCCCTGGAGGGAAACAGGACTGCAGCTAAAAGGTTACTGTCGAGTGTTACAGCCTCCCTCAAGTCATATTTTATATATAAGCTCACAGAGGCAACACCAGAGTCACACTGCATGTTGAAGAGCGGCTGTAGCAGTCGGGAAAATACGATTCTGCATCCAAACTCTACAGTACATGAAGCAGCGAGGGAGCAGGATCCAGCCTCTCCCTCCGTCCTGCAGCACTTCCCCTCCGCCGCTCTTGTTTACTAACACAGCGCGGTCACATGGCCTCGTAATGACACCGGCTCGTGGACTTCCTCCCTCTTCAGCGGTTGCCAGGATACAAGGTGTTAGCTGCCTCCACAATGGCGTGTTGACGCAGGTCAGGGCCGCAGTTTTCCAGTTTAAAAAAAACAAAAAAAAAACAGCCTCTCTGTTGAAGGGTATTTTTGGAGAAGTTGGCCCGAGGGGCAGGAACTGGCTTTTATATCCATTCAGTGTGGCGCAGTTCAGGTTAAATAGATGGTTTGTGTGCAGGCGGGCGGGTCAGCAGAGAGTCTGCTCACACATGATTTAGTACTTGATAGAGTTCATAACCGAGTGAAGGAAGACACTAACATGTGTTGTCTTCTACTTCCCACAGCTGCTGTGTTTAGCTTTTGTAAAGGAGTCAAACAAAGTCGTTCAAAATTCAAATCACCTTCAAACAAATCCGCAAAAAATCAGTTGGAAGTGTTTTTAATGTGGAGGGTGGAGCTCCTGCTCTCCGTCCTTGTTCTGGAGGCGACCACACTGTAAACACAGACCTTCAAAGACTGGCTGGAGACACACCACAGTGACAGGCGCGTGTGTGTGTGTGTGTGTGTGTGTGTGTGTGTGAAGGTTATCACGGCTCTGTTCTTGACTGCTGAGCTCATACAGCTGGTATGCAACAAAGCACAATCAGGGTTAAAACACAATCGCACATGCAGGACCGGCTGCTGATAGCGTTTTAGCTCCATGCACTAATATCAGAGAGACAGTTCGCCCTGAAATCAAACACACATATTTTTTCTTGTGGAGCTCAAAGCGCCTGGTCAAGATAATCCACAGAGCAGCTTCATGTAGGAACTAGTTTCTTTGTACTGGACCTTTCAACCACATCACAGTGCAGAAGAAGAAACGTGCATCTACTCTGGGATGAGAGGCATCGATGCTGTCCTCCTCAGGTGAGCTGTAACAACAGTCATCGCGGTTAGCTAGCCTCTCGTCCATGAGTAGCATAGATCTGAACAATTAAAGATGGTGGAGCCCCAAAACTTGACTTCCTGGGTTTAAACCCGGATTATAACCCAGATCTTCTGTGCTGTGGGGCCCACAGAGCGTAGAGACTTCCACCGACCAACTTCTAACTTCTGATTTAGCTTCTTCCAGACTTTCCAAATGTTACTGGATGGCGTTGATCAAATTAAGAGTCATTTCATTATGAAAGTTGGCTTCGACGCTTGGCAGGAGGCTTGATGAGTAGATGCACGCTTCCGTCTGTGCAACGACACGGAAAGAAAATAGTTCAAGGCCTGTGGATTATCTCGAGGAACCAGGTTGTGATTTCTGGAAAGAGCTGCTGTTGTTTGGTGCTCTGAACAACCCAACCTGTGTCATCCAGCTCCATTATACTGAAGAGTTGTGAAATCATTGTGTTACTACAGAATATAAGAGCAGGTTGACTACTCGTCTGTGTAGTCAGCAGATAATCACACGTGCAGACACACATATATCTAATAAAAGCAGCAGTTGGTCCACATCACTGTTTCGTCTGCCTCCTCCCTTCAGCAGAAGTCATTAGTGTAATAGGTGGAGCAGATGGATGAAGATGACCACTGGTTTTCTGTGGATGATGGATGGTGACTGTCTCCACGTCTAATATCATTAAACTAATCCACTAAACTGACCAGACGATGACTTTCCATGAACACTGCCGGATGACAGAGGCTCACTGTGCTCTGTCGCTGTGGATGGAACACAGATCTGTGCTGATTTCGAGAAATCTTCATGCACGTGAACTTTCCTGCACCCTCATCCGCCTGCATGTCAGTTTGAGTGTCAGATAATCTGCACACATCTGTGTCACACACATCAAATTAAACCATGACTGTGAATCTGACAGTATCAACACCGGCAGCTCCAGAGCAGTGGATGCAGTTAGGGAGCCCCCTGCTGGATGAGCTGAAACACTGCACTGAACTGTAGGTAAAACTCTGATAAACTTGGGGCTGATTGAGTTGAATTGGATCAATAGTGCAGCAGATTTAGGTGTCTTTCTTAGAGAAACATCAACACTCAGCCCCATATTGTTTTAGAGAAATAAGACGGCTTACATGGTGACTGCTATGCATCAAATCAAGAAAATGGATGCATAAACCTTTTAAAAGCTCACACAGCTACAAATAAGTAGAGATAAAATGAACTCTGTCCACCCTGTGATCGTTTTCTATCTTTCTTTAAATAACACAAATATTCTTTACAGACTTGTACATGTGGTTAATCTTTTAGGTTTACATTTTTTTCTTGATCTTGCAAAAAGCATAAGAAATTGCTTATCTATGTACTTTTTTTTTTTTATTGCCTTATAAACACTGAAAAAGAGAGTAAACTGCTGTCATTGGGCTACCATACTTAAATCAAGGTTGAATTAATGAACATCATAGTTTTTTTTATCATAAGAATATCTTTGTTAATCATCTATGAACGTATTCAAACATCTAGAAGTCCTGGGAAAACTCTGAACTCATAAGACAGCTACCAGTGTAATAATTAATAGTAAATAAGTAGTGAAACTGACTAGATCACACTTTATACTTAGCAGATCAGTGCTAATGTATGTTTCCAATTCTCAATTTATTTTCAAGAAATACTTTTCTGTCTTTCTGTGCTACATGATGGTGTTTTGAGCCAATCAGTCAGGATTGGAAACCATCGGTGTAGCGCTTCTTTCAGCCACCAGGGGGCAGCAGAGTCCTTTGTTTCTGATGGCATACCTCCATCCAGCTGTGCAGCCACATCTGCTGCCGACCTCCAGCGCAGATTTCCCAAAGTTTTCATCAAAAACCTCAAAGCTGAACTTGTTAGTGCACATTGCGGACGTTCCTGTCACACACGCTCTCGCTGTGCTCGCGGGCTAATTTGCCGTGTTTTCTGTGGCTGCAGCCTGAATCAAAGGAAACAGCTGCCTCGACCAAACAAAAGTCAGACTAATCCTCACAGACACTAAAAACAGACGGGGAAGTAAACAAACAGAAGTCCTGTTTTGTCAGGCCGGAGCAAACACATGACACACACACACACACCAGTCCATGGGAACCCTCGCTCAGGATTCATTCTGCGGTGTTTCCGGGGAAAGTGTTAGGAAATCCTCGGCAGCTGGATGAAGGTGGGGCTTCACCCACAGAAACCCAACGCTGGCAGGGAAAGATGTGTGGGCTGAATGATGACACCCCCGTATGAGTCAGGAGACAGATAGCGTTGTCAGTAAGTACTACTGTTAAAACTACAGTCATCAGATGTTTGCAGCCTCTTTTGTGCAGCTCTAACACCTGTTTCAGAGGATATAGTACTCGAGCTGGAGGCATGTGGCACTACTGTTCCTTCAACACACAAGAGATCTGCCTACCAACGACAACAACTGGAGCTCAAGACGTCCTGAGAGTCGGTACACAGCGGTGACGTACAGTCAGTACTCTGTACGTACACGTGTCGCCGCTCACGTGTTTGTGATTGTGCCCGAGGAGGAGAGGGATGCAGAGAGTGAGAGTGAGGAGGAGGAGGAGGAGGAGGAAGAGGAAACTCTCCAGCCCTGCCCTCTGATTGTGTTGTAAGGGGGTCCAGCCCAGCCCGGTGGGACTACACACTCGTGGACTCCGAGGGGACCGGGGGGAAGGAAATCACCCAGCCTCGGTCACACACCCACCTCTATCATTTTCTCCCCTCCTCCCTCCCTCCGTCTGATGTCGCACAGCAAAACCACAGACTCAGAGTCAGATAGCAACTGGTGCTCCACAGTCCTCATCATCTCCTCATCATCCTGACCGACTCCCCTCCCAGCTGTCCTCTCATTTACTCACTGATCGCACCCCTGCTCTATTACTCATCCTTTTCCATATAGATGTCTTCCCCCTTTTCTCTCCCCATCTTCCATCCCCTTCTTACTCCTCTCCCGCCTTTTTCTTCCTTCCCCTCCACCAGGAACATTTCTGCTCTGTTTACTCTCCAAAGCTCCGACTTCCTAACAAGGTAAAGCCTAACCCGACTTCTCCGGCCTCGGCGCTTTCACACCCAATATGGAAGTCCTGCTTCTTCCCATGTGGCCCAGGAGTGTTGTTTACAGGGGACTCACGTGCTGCGAGCGCCGTCCTGACGGACACGCACATGGCTTTTATGCTTATCCAGCAAACGGCCGAGTATGTTTTGAATTTCACGACTATGAGAGCATTCCATGTGACTTCTGTCACATCTAGCATGACTGAAACATGCAGTGTGAGCTCAGCGGACTCTGTCTCTTGGGAATTATACAAGAAAACATGGAAAATATGATCGCAGCTAAAGACTGTTTTCATGCTGCTGATCATTTCACAGTTTTTGTGCTCATTACAGTCCAAAGTGACGTTTTCAAATTGCTTCTTTTGTCCAAACAACAAACCAAAAACCAAAAACTCTTCATTCAAGATCATAAATGACAAAGAAAAAGCAGCAAATGTTTGACGTTTTTCTTCTTGAAGAATGACTTAAACGATTAATCCCTCGTCAGAATAGTTGGTCACTGCAGCCGTAGTGGAAAATATCGAGACTAAACCATCGGGCTCAACATTTTTTGAATTAAATAATCATTCGAGTGTTTATCAAGCACTGATGCCAAAGTTCCAGTTACCCAAATGTGAGTTTTTTTTCTTTTTCATTCAGTTTTATATGACTGCTAACTTGACTGGGACTTCTTTGAGTTTTGGACTGACGATCAGACAAACAAGCGTCAAAATGGGCACTTGGAAATTTTGATGGCCATGTTATTTGAAACAGAGATGCACCAATTGACCGGAACTGGCTGGTTTAAGACACGACCAGCTGGTTGGTGTCGGATATATCTGATTCTGAAGGAGAGAAACCAAATATTTCACGTAATCTACCTAGTTTATGTGCCCTCCACAGAGTCTTTACTGCATTCTGCCATCGTTTACAGCTGTCTGAGACCTCGCTCGTCTCCTCTGCTGCCGGTGTGTTTCACTGCAGGAGTCGACACGAACGTGAAGCGGAGCAGAGACAGGGACGTTACTCGAGTAGATGACGGGATGTGTTGTGATCTGAACCTTGTAGATGACGGTTAGGGAAAATCTCTATTGTCTGAACCAGGTTGGCCAACTTTTAACTATCAGAGACAGACTGTTTCCGTTTTCAACCAGTATGACGATGCACAAATTATCAATCAAGAATATTGCAATTGGTGCATCTCTAATTTTAAAGGCTGAACGGTTAAGCACCTTCCAGTGGTCCAAAAACAACGAGCCAAACATGGGAAACTAAGATGGAAAAGAAGAGTTACAGCCCGAATGGAACGGTTCTACACTCTTAGAAATTAGGGTTCCAAAAGGGTTCTTCTACAAGGGCTGAGGTTCCCTTGAACCCTTGGAAAACCCTTTCCTGAATAAAGGGTTTTCAAAGGGTTCTTGGTAACACTAACGGTTCCAGTAAGAACCATTTTGATCCAGAGAACCCTTTAAAAACCCTTTCCTGAATAAAGGGTTTTAAAAGGGTTCTTGGTAACACTAACGGTTCCAGTAAGAACCATTTTGATCCAGAGAACCCTTTTTTGGAGAAAGAGTTCTTCAGGGATTGTTGAAAGCATGGGTATAAGATCCTGTATGGGTTCTTTGTAGAACCTCTCATGGGGGGTTCTGGGTGGAACCTTACACACACAGTTCTAGGTATAACCCTTTATGTTGGGTTCTAGGTAGGACCCTCCAAAAGTTGGTCACAACTGAGTGTAATGTAATGTGTCTCCTTCTCTGTCGGCCTCTGGACTCGGCACCCTGTCATACACTATGTGGGTCATGTTGTATATAGAAGAGCTCCTTTAGGTTTGACCCTGGGAACTCGAGTACGTCTTTGGTAGTCTTGGAAATGTGTATCCCGGTAGGATTTCACGGTGCCACCCACATTTTGAAGGTCTCTAATTAAGAAGTCAAACTGACTCTCAAACGTTACCCCCTCCCGAGTGCAAATATAGTCCCGCGTGTGCCTAAATAGAAACTAACTACACCATGATGTAATTATACATTTGGCTCTGGAGGGGAAGCTTCTCACTTTCCCCACTTTCAGTATGTAAACTGTACACTCCTCATATACTGGCTGACTGAAGGAGAATTAAGAATATGCATCTTAAAGATTTCTCTGCTGATTCAACACCTTATAGCTGTTGTTTGTCCCTCAGCTGCTCTGAACACTTAACCTTTGACCCTGAACCAGACTGAAGGCTATTTATGGGTTTTATGACGCTACAGACGTGCAGTGAAGTTTATTGAAAATGTTAAAAGAGCGTAATCATAAACACCAAGTCCATGACAGGCTGTAGTCCAGAGACAAGTGTTGATAATGATTTAACAAACCTAATAAACTCATCAGAGCGCTCAGTCTGATGTCTGGGAGCCTTGGACAGATCTAATCTCAACTCCTGCCTTCAATAAACGGTTAATTCATGAAACTCTTTCAATTGGTTGTAAATTTTTGTTTATGAATTAGTCATGTTAACACTTTGTGCACCTCAAAGCGAGCCTGTTTTCTCCTGCAGGCCTTTTATTTAAACAGTTTGCACCAAGCAGTCAGTCAGAGTATCCGAATATGTGACAACATCTTATTGATTCAGATGTTTTTTCTGCAAATCATGAATAAAAAATCATGTTTTGGCTGACGTAGTTTTGTCGTCACAAGCTAACACGGCTAGCAATCAGCCAATAAACATGTAATCTGAACATGATATGACGTTTATTGTAGAAATGTTGATATGACACGTAAGACACGTACAAATGTATCTTATCTGTGGTTTGCAGAAATGTACAGCGCCAACAAAAGTGAATTATAAAGGTGTGCTTCGTGTTTATTCTCCCCAAGCAGCCAGTAAACTGACTGTACAGGCGTTAGCATCAAGCTAAGCTCATGTCAAGCCTGGTATCACTAGAAAAACACAACCGTAGAGGTCGACTTTACAAACTGCTTATGACCCATATTTGTTTACTGTGAGGAGGCGACCTCTAGTGGCCTTGGTACTTATGACAGCAGCAAAGGAGGAAGTCAGGTGATGTAGTGTAAGGACGAGGTTTGGGAGACTTTTTGTGTGCCTTGTGAGACCAAAAGTCTTATTTTAACGTAAATACTTATGTTACGTCCATAACTTATGTTATGTACACAAGTTAACATACTTATTTTAACCCAAACCATGACCTTCTCCTAAATCTAACAAGTAGTTTTCACCTAAAATGCATTATTTCATCACCTCAGGTTCTGTCAGGACACGACTGAACCCGAGTTGAATGGATTTATATAAACTACACACTGCAGCAAAGAGTTTCAGGTCTTTGTTTGGAGGAAATATACTGTGTGATTAAAGGTCAAACATCAGAGAGAACAAAGTGTTTAAGGAGCAGACTGTATATCTGAGGTAAGAGAGACTACAGGAAGTGTAGGGTTAAGAAAACAGTCTAACGCAGACGTGATCTCCACTCTCACACAATGTGAGGACTGGCCACCTCCCAACTTCATATCAATGACTTAAAACCAATCACAATAGATATTACACTTGCTTTGAAAAATGTGGCTCGAGACAGGAAGAATAACTCATTACATAAGGTGTAGCGTGTTCCAGTAAAAGCATACAGTCTTCTCCTTTATTTGGAAAGCTCGCGCCTCCGCACACCGAGCTCTGTTTTCATTCTCCGTCCTTCGAGGGGATCTGACGATTTATGAGCGGCGGGTCCAGGTGCTCTCCCCTATTGACCCTTATTTGTAGACCCGGGGGGAGTCCGGAGACGGAGCTCGTGGGCTGCGAAAAAATGTGATTAAATTCAAAGTCAGAATGATTAATTTTATCTTGTTTGACTGTGTGATGGAGTTTTATGAATTCCTTTAAACTCCCACATGGTGTGACCTCTTGTCAACACACTTTTTTTTTAAAGATGTCATATATTTAAAGTGGCTATAAACAATATTTTCATATCAGTAATGGATAACAAATCCACTTGTGTGTGACAAGGGTCAGTCGTAGAGTTTCACAAAGCTTTATAGAGTCTTTTGGAACACAACTTCATCATTCTGGTTTATTTCCAGCCAAAGCAAACAGCTGGTTTGTGCAGACAGACATTTAGCAACTAGCTGGTGAACCTAGCTGAGCATTTATCAGCTAAAGAGCCAGATATTTGTCTCAGAAGTCCAAAACAGAGCTAACAGGTGAGCAACTGTACTAACATTCTCAACAAGATTTCAAATTTGATGCTAATGTTGTGCTTATATAACTCAGTGTTCGCCAAAATGACTCTAAAAGGTGATAATACGCAGCATCAGTGTTGTGTTACAGCTCGTTTCTTCACCTACAAGTGTCCCAAAAAACACGTTATTGAAGGTTTAAATCCTGTAAAGTGCTCCTGACTCCATTAGGCCAGAGTTTCGTACTTTCCCAGTCAAATATCTCCATATATACGTTAGCATCATGGCACAATATTTGGTTTAGACACAGAGAATGTGTCCTCCCAAATGTCTTGACATCTTTGGTCTTGAGTAAAATGTCACAATAACTAAGCTCTTACCATGCAATTTGGTTTTAAGGTCAACATTTTAACTTGAAGACATTCCCACCAGCCTCGGCCGATATTTTCATTTTGCTAATTAGCGAACGTTAGCGTGCTAAAAAGCTCAGCTAAGATGTGCCGTTGTGAATGTGTGTGAGAGAGAGAAAGACAAAATATCTTGAATTGTCCACTGGAGTGAAAGTTGTTTAGTCTGGAAAACGGCGTTCTGTGAAAGAGACGTAATGGCTTTATTATGTGCAGTCGAGTTTTGTCTATATCGTGTTGATAAGCATCTGAACATCTGTGCAGCTGCGTAAAGCTCCGCTGTGGTGAATGAAGAGGTTTATATAGAAAGACCAACGCGTTTTTATTGGTTTAGTTTAATATGCGATGTGTTTAATGTAAAGCTTAAACACACTGGATCTTTCAAAGTGCATCACGTCTTTCAGAACAGTGAATTAAGTCTCTGATAGCGAACGCCGGGCAGCATCAGGCCGCTAACAGCAGATGATATTTGACTTCGACCACAGAACAAACACTCTGCGGAATCTGAATGAACCTCTCGCTTTATTTCATACCTCCTCGACAAAATGTCATGATTCACGCCGGACCGCAGTGTTTGGATTTCTCCACGATGTTTGGGAGATTTTTATGAAGTGTGAAGTTAATATTTCTCTTGTTTTTTTCTTCTTCTGTTTTCTCCAGTGTGCCGGATAGCCTGCCACAAGAAATGTGAAGTCAAGGTAAGAGTCGAAACATCTTACGTAGACGTTTTTCTGTTGGTTCTGTGCATCAGAGAAACACGTGAAAGGCTCCTAAACTATCTAAACTCGAGCTTATCAGGAGGAAATATAATGCTGGAGGTGGAGTCAGCAGCTCCTCCTCTGTATGTGAGTGTGTGTGTGTGTGTGACTGTACATACATGCAGATGTTGGAGTGGGTGGAGTTTGGGCCGTTTATGTTCTGCAAAAAAAAAAAAAAAAGAAATCTTAAGAATGTCTAAACAAGTGCTCTATGTACCAGAATGTGTTTATGTTGGATAAACCCTCGCGTCTCGGAGAGATCTCGCCCCGTGTCTAAAAATAAGAGACCTCTGGATGGAGCCACCGCCTGATTCATCTTGTTTTGGAAAGTCAAGAGAGCACGTAGAAGAAAAAACGGGAGGGAAAACAGATGAAGTTCCTGCAGGGTTGTTGTTAGAGGAGAAGCTTGTGTGTTTTGTGTGTGTAAAGGTACATTTTTACTGCACGTAAACACACACACACGTATGTACTACGCATGCACACCTATGTATATACACACACCCCTCATCTGGAAGCCATTATTGAAATGGGTGCTGCCTGCCAGCTTTGCCCAATCCCTCCTTTACTCTCAGGAAATGCCAGGGGTGCAGGGCAGACAGGCCGCGTTAAGTATGAGGTGGGGGCTTTGGCCAGCTCTGCAGGACCGGCCTCTGGCGGGAAGCTATCAAACAAAATGTCTACAATGATAAGACCAGCCCCGTCCGCCCAACTCATTTGTCTTTGCATTACAATATTTCAACTTTCGGCTGTGAATTTGGAAGGTTTGCCATGAACCGGTTTGCCAAAATGAGATGTTTCTCTCAAGACTTCTCAGATAATTAATATTTTGTTTTTAATGCACAAAGCAGAGAAAAATAAAGATACGTCCACAGTTCCATCAGAATCAAACAGAGGTGGCAAAGGTCCACACAATCTTTACTCCAGTAGAAGTACAGATAATAAGACTGGTTAAAGTTAAAGGAAGAATCAGTAGGATTTTGTCCCAGCTGTTCCTGAACGCACCACACAGACAGCTGATTGTTGAGTCTCATTCCCAGGACGTCAAATAGACACATGTTGGGTTGTAAAGCGTCCCGAGCAGCAACAAAGAGAGAAAATCAGAAACTCTCTGCAGATACGAGACACTAACACGCCTTTTCTCCACATTCCAGCCTCCCTCTCTGTCTGTTTACGTCTTCTTACGTTGTTTCGTCTCTTCTACGTCTGGGGTTGAAATAAATCTTGTGATATTGGGAAAAATATTCCATAATTCCTCTCAAATGCGTTCAAAGTAAAGTAACAAGCCTGTTTTGAAGAGAAAGTTCAGATATCTGTGTTCAGATGTCGGGAGGAAAAGTCAAAAGTTGTCCCAAAAATAACAGCGACCAAACTACAGCTGTTTGTTTGGTATCTAGCTCCACAAAGTCAACATGACACTTGAGATCATTCTGGAGATGATTAGAGATCAGCTCACCCTGTAGAGCCGCTGTTATCTGTAAAGCACAGTTACGAAAGATTATTCCAGCCAGAGGTTTTGCCACAGGTTGGTACCCGTCTGTGTGAATGTGTGTCACCACATGCAGAAGTTGCGGGTAACTGATTTATGCACGAAGACCTCAGTACGACATCCTGTGTGAATAAGACTTACTGAGAATAAATACGCAGTCATAACACAACGTGCAAAATGTCTTTCGTCCTCTTTGTTCTCAGCTGCCCACTCGTTTTATTTTAACGCCGCCGCACTGAAGAACAAAGTGTGATGTATGACTGCGAGCGCGCTTGTTGATAACATTTGAATTTCAGGAAGTCAGAGGTCAGATTGGCGGGCGGAGACGTTAAAGGAGCCCAGAACACACTCCCAACGTCTATATATACAAAACTGAAAACTTTCCATCTCCAAAAATCACAGCAGCATTTCCTTTTCTAAACATTTCAACTAAAAATGTCGTAGCTTTGGCAGGAAGCAATTTGCTGACAAGCCTGAGATGAAAAACAAGGGAGTGACCACGACGGGGTCAAGGCCGATCGCTATCTGCACTCAGCCGGGCCCGCGAGAGTGTCGGCTACATTTTTTATGACTTCTTTATTTTACAAAAAGAAAAAACAAACAAATAAAGCTCTTTTCTCTGTCCTGTCAGTCATCTGTGATCGTACACGTGAGGAATCTAAACTCTATTACAAGTACACACTGCAGTTATAAATCTCTGCCTCGTGATGAGACTGATACGTGGACCGTATTTAACCTGGCGACTGCAAACAAATGGTCAAACCGAACCCCTCACCCTCGTGTTTGCTCACACCTGGCTGTGAAAAATGCTTTAAATCTTGTCCGTAAGATTTCACTCCTGGGTGACGACAGGAAGGAGCCACGGAGAGGCTGTCGGATCACCGTGGAAACTGAGACGGGAGCGATTTCAGGGGTCACATTTTTCCAAATTCTTGCACATTTGCACCAAATACCCGACCTGTCGCTTCTCCCTGAATCTCTCACACGTCTTCTTCTTTTCTCAAACTTGAGAAAAATGATGTCTGGGAGTTTCCCACTGTACCGCCGTAAGAGCTTAAAGGTAAAAAGGTTAAACCTTTGACCGCTTAAGAGCTCACGGTCGGCTCACGCGAATTTCAATCGAAGACATAATACGGTCGACGCTCCCACCTACGGTTCAATAACTCAAATCTCCGGCACGCTCTTCCTGCTTGGTGCAGTTGAAACACTTCTCCTCTGTGCTGGAAATGAAACTCAGCAAATTTCCCTTTAAGTCTGACATACAGCATAAACATACAGTAAAAATAATATGCCTCTCAGTTGTGGTCTGCGGTCTCGGTTGTTTATGGCAGCAACACTAACTCTTCTCTCTGAATCAGCTTTTACTCTCTTTATTTACAGGCTTTTAGGTGGGGCCACCCTTTAACTGTATGAAATATGGACGGAGCTTCTGGGTCTAAAAAGTGAAGCCGATGGGGAAGTTTTTGTTTTTGGCCAGCAGGGGGCGACTCCCCTGGTTTCAAAGTCAGAAGTCAGAAAATGACCCTAGTTCTCACTTGACTTCTCACCTCAGTAAACAGTTTCATTATGAGATTATGGTCTCAGCCGCTTGTTACAAGACTTCTGCAACACAGCTGTAACCTCGATTTCTCAATCAGACCCTCCACAGATCCACACTCTCGTCCAAATATGGTCACTTCTCGCTCCAAAAAAACAAGATGGCAACGAGTAATGCCAAACTCGAGGCTTACAAACCAGTGGGTGACGTCACGATGGGTTTACGCTTCTGTCCACCCGTACTTTGTTGTTTTATTGATTTCAAATGTGTAATTGAAGACAAACAGCTCCTGTGATACTTTTGATTCAGATGGCTGACCTGATCATTTTGGAAATTCACTGGTGTTGCTGAGAGCCTGACTGACACTGAATTGAAATGCCGATACTGATATTTGAACGACAATATAGCAGTGGGGGCGTGGCTTCAGTGCTCTGGCTTTCGTGGCTGTGCATGTGATCTCATGGGGAAGCAGACCTAAACAAATGGAGATTAGAGTGCTGCAACAACTTGCTGTAGTCAAAAAAACAAAATCATGAGGTCGAACCAGTCTGGATGAGTGAGAAGACCCGGTCAACAGATTTTAAGTTTCTGTCGACAGTATTATGCTAGCAAGCGTTAGCATCAAGGGGCTAGAGGGTTTACCTAAACTGAACAGTAAACATTTAACTGAAGCAGCTATAGTGTAGAAAGCCTGATCACTAATTGACTCTTAATATTACTGTCCCAATGATCTTTAATTTACTGGCACCCTTCTGTGATATACGTACTGCTATTTGTTTGACTTATTAGCCGACACCTTTACTGTATTTATTAGATGTCTGATGAGGTAAAACCAGCTCGAACATCAGTCCCACTGATGCTCCTCTCAGGCTCTAATGGGTCAGCAGCACTTAAAGTCAGGACTAAGCTGAGGTGCTGAGTCCAACCTATTGGATTTCACTGATCCTTCGTTGCCTGTCGAGTGTGTTTTGAGAAGGAAACTACCGTGTTCCTCCGTTAATGAGGAAGGAGCTCTGAGAAAGCAACACTCTCACTCACTGGAGCTTCAGGCTCCGAAATGATGAAGCATTTGTTTTCATTTTTCCGGCTCCTGAATTTCTCAGAATGCAGAATGTTTTTTCAAAGTCCAGGAGAAATAATCACGTGTTTCTTTGTGCCGGCTGCTCTCCACCGTGTGTTTTTGTTATTTCAGATTGGTTGTTTGTGACCCCTGTAGTTCCTGTCATTGAGCACAACATGCTTCAGGCGGAGATGTGTTGCTTGCAGCTTGATGATGGACACATCCTCGGTTTGCTCTTCGTGTTTGCCAAGTGAAAAGCTGCAAATTGCTCCTTTTGTATGTTGGAATAATCTGACTAACATCGGCTCTGAGAGTAGATTTTAATGAAGAGTGATTGTTTAAAAGGATAATTACTAGTTGAGGATACTCCTGAACATTTGTGATCGATTGCATAAACCGCCTTCTTACCTTGAAGTTTCTGGATAAACAAGCAGGCATTCTGGCGCGGTGTGCCTGTCGGTGGCAACCGCTCCCCGACATTTTTAACATTTCTCAGCGAATATCTGGAGATTAAAAGTCCTCGCCGTGGCTGAGAATCAGACGGACCATCCATCTCTCGTTATTTATTGCCTCCGAGTCTTCGACACATCCAAACACCTGATTCCACACATGTGAGGATTGTTTTGAGAGGGAACATCAGGTCTGCAGCTGGCTTTCTCTTCACCTGTGGAGCCACGGCTTTGATTTATAACTGTGGATGGTTGTAGTAGCTGTCTGGTCAAGAGGAGCCCGGTGGAGTCAAACTTTAAAGAGACCTCGCTTCAACTGTAGGACTCAGGTTAAAGTCCAAATGACAGAAACTGTACTATACGTTCAGTTTAGGTTCTTAAACAGAATATGTAATCCCCACCAGCAACAACAGTTCTGCTCAGCTCTCTTGAAAAATGCCCATTTTAATCTCTTAGGTCCCAAGAAGATGCCTTGAAATTGCTGGTTTTGTATGATCAACAGTCCAGAACCTAAGTTAGTCAACTGGGAATGACCGTGTGTTGGTCCACTACTTTGGACCAACAAGGCTGAAATACATCGACAACTATGCCATGAAATCATCATTTCATTGGTGATTCTCTGCCCTACTTTTCTTCTCGTACCACCATGAGGTCGACATTTGTGGTCCTGAGTGAAATTTCTAAACAATTATTGGATGCATTGCCACGAAATGTGGTGTCGTACAAGCCTACGAGTGGAATTTTAAGAAACTTTCCATCAGGCGTTTATTCAGCCCAGTAACTTCTTTGGTTTATGATCAGTCTCAGCTGTCCTTTGATTTCTGCAGATTAACATGTTAGCATGCTAACAAGCTCTAAAATGTTAAGTGACTCCTTTCACCCTCAAAAATGTGATTCAGTTGGTCTGATAACATTTGGAAAGTCTAGTAAGGCCACGCAATTAAATTGTTTGAACCTCTTTCAAGTTAGCTGAGGGCTAAACCGGAAGCTAGCAGTTACAACCAGGAACTTTTTTGTCTTCCGGCAACACTGAGCAGCTTTCATAGGAATATATATCGTATCCAGATTGTCTCTTTTTAGATCCGTGGTCAAATTTCAAGGAAAAAGTTTGTGATTTTGGATGCGTATACCTTCTAAACATCAGCATGTTAGCCTTGTCACCGTGAGCCTGTTAGCATGCTGCCATTAGCACTGTGACAGTTAGCATGGCTGTAGACTCATGGATAACTAAAATAATAATTTCAATGCTTTAAACTTTGGTTAACTTTTGGTTCCTTCGACTTAATTTACAGTTCAATCTCACAGTTTTTGACCCAAGAAGTCTTTTTACCCTCAGACTCCACTTTGTCTCATTTCCTTCAGCAGCAGCTGTCAAGATCATTCGGCATGATGAACCTCATCCTCTGTTCCAATGACTTCCTTTAGATACCACTCGTCCCCAGAGGGCCGATTCATCACGCTGGCATTAATTGGAGGCTTCGGTATGCTGTGTCACCGCTGCAGAGATCCAGCCAAGCTTTTTCTCAAGATCACACAGACTTTAGTGAGACCAGGCATGAGGGATTTCAGTGTTTTGCTTACAGTAGAGTCCTGTTTTAACTTTAATTTCTCTTCGGTGCTCATGCAACTCCTCTCAGACTAAATTCATTTTCTGTTTATTTCTCAGTCTCTCCGTAATTACATTTCGGGGACTTTAATCTAATCACGGAGCTAACTCCCTGATAGAGTGAGATAAACAGGCCATTAATAGAAAGACGCAGCACATTGTTCTTTTGACAGTGAGTACAGGAGGCATTACACAACCCCGAGCGAGGCTTCAAAGATGTCAGCATGGTATCGAATCCCAGTAACAACATTAACAACTTCCTTCCTCCTCCATGCGGCGGCGGCGACGGCTCTGCACGCAGTGAGAAATGGGAGCTACAGTAGGAAGGGGAGCCGTGGGGAGGGGAGCAAGGGGGAACTCCTTGTAAGAAAACACGCAAGAAGCTGTGTCAAAGTCATACCGCTGTGACAGAGTGAGGGCAGGAACCAGCGAGGGCGAACGCTGGAATGGATGAGGCGGGGTGATAATCAAAATACTCCCTCGGGTCGGTGTCTTCGTATCTTTCTGCGCTGTCTGATCAAACGGAGAGCCAGCTAACAGCTCTGAAGCTAATTGAATTAGCGGTCACAGGACAGAACACATGCTCGCCGCTCCGCCTTCCTCCTTATGACACGGAGCGTTTGCGGGGGAACACGACAACAACAGGAGCACGTGACGAATCACACGGCCTCTAATTCGAGTTAGAAATCATGTTTCTGATTTTAGTTTCATCGGGACTTTCAATTAGTTTTAGTCGAGTATGAATATGTGCAGTCAAATGAGAAGTTGAAGGTCCTGTGAGGACAGTTCGACGACTTTAGAGCTGCATTAACTGATTTTTTTGGTGCTTTGGTGGCAGCGTTAGCAAACAGTTTGTCTTGGAGTTGTTTCTGGTCATCTGGGGGTTTAAAGAACAGAGCCACTGAACCAAAACAGTAAAGTTGTAGGCATTCTTGCTAACTTGGCCATTTTCTGACTAGATTTAGTGACTTTTCGTCTCCTCTTAAAGGGATATTCCGGTGTAAGTTTAATCCATGGTCTAACACACCTTGACACCGAGTAAGACTCCCCCTCGAGAGGTCAAGTTAGCTGACCGCTAGCTTAGCTAGTTTTAGCAACCTCAGAAAAGACCGCACGATAACAATACACTGCCGCTTATGTCTCCAACTAGAAACCGCCATCAAAAAGCCACAATTAATGGTGAGAACAGCACCAAACTTCAGCAACAGTACATGTACAGTCCCAGCACACAGTACGAAGCATCAAACATCTGCTAGCTTTGCTGGATTTGTATTAAAAACACAGCTCAACTCACCCTCTCCTCCAGCAGCCTGCCTGTGTGGGGAAGCCCTGACGAGTCGATTACCGAGTGCAGTAGATTTCCGCAGCTCATGGATAAAAATTTATGATTATTACTCCATGCAATGCTCAGTTCTTATTATCACATTTTCATCGGCCATACGTGAGCAGATTGTAGCGTGACGTCTTCTGCATGAGGGGAAGGACTTCCTCTCTACTCATGCTAACGCAGAGCAACAGCTACTGCTAACAGAAACAACACAGATGTCCCACAGAGCCCCTCTGAGGCCATATCTCTCAGCACGACGACAAATATTGCGACTTAGTCTGACCATCAGGGAAAAGAGGAAGTTCTGTTGTGGTGAGCTCATATGGTTGTGGTCGTTTGAAGCTTTCTCTGTATTGGAGTTTCCAAACATGCTAATAGTTTATTTGAGCTTCTCTCTCTCACTCTTCTTCTCTCCATAGCTTGTAAATATGCAAATACTTCGCTTGATCTTCTCCCTTCCTTTGTGGATTGTTGGATCTTGGTGCTGGCTACTTTCATTGGAAAAGAGTTAGTAAAACACTGAGCGGATCGATGCTAAAAATGCTGTGTGGCGTGAAGAGGAGCTGTGGAGTTGATGGTAATTCTCTGTGGACATGCTGTTGTCAGACATCAGGCTGATACTGATGTCTTACTTACTGATCTGTTGGGCCTCATGAAAAACAAAAACAAGGGTCTGTCAGCTCTCCTCGTTCCAGTCCACGAGTGAACGTATTACACAAGGAACAGTGGCTCGCTGCCATGTATTTAGTAACTGCATGGTAGCGACATGTGCATAGATACAGCAGAGAAAACAAACAGGAACGCCCAACCTTTAACATGATGGAGTAATCAAGAGCTGCTGGAAAGAATGTCAACAACGGGCCAAGTGCATGCAGGAGACAGCGGTGGAAGGAATAAGTGAGGGGAAGGACTTCCTCGAGCGTACAGATGCATAAATTACACGCGATTTAATTTCATTGCCCAACAAAACTTCATTTTTCTGTGCCGAGCGTGCAGCCTCCTTTTTTTCCGGCATCGCTAAGCTTCTCTGACCGCCACAACAGCTGCTGGAGGACACGTCCTCTTTCTTTACATGCTGAAGGAGCTCGGAGGCTCTTTTCATTCACGTTCCCCCCCCGCCCGTCTGTATCCTGGCAGGCTTCTGATTCTAAGTGACAGCTTTTCCATCTCATGCCTGCCTCCACTGTGTCTCAGCCCCCGCTGTCTAATCATGACCATCCAGGAGAAAAATCCATGTTAAATCTGGTCTGTCCGCTGTATGGGCGTTGGTGAAACGTTCCACCGGGCGCTGGGGGACGGCGATCTAGTCAGTCATGGGAAAGCCTGAGTCAGACCCATGAAACTGGACCTCACCCAGGCAGCTCTCTCTCTTTCTTTCTGCCTTATTCTCCGTTTAACTTCTAGTTTAACAGTTCCTCTGGTGGGTTTTTCTTCTTCTGTGCTCGTTCTCTGTTCAGGTTCGCTGAAGAGCCGCCGTGTTTCGTTCACGATTGGAACGCCCGACCGACGAACAGCGACAGCTCGGTGATATGTGTGTTTGTCCAGTCACAGACAGGAAGGATTCAGGATTCATACTTCCCACACTGTAATAACACTGAGATAGCTGATGAAGATGAGTCCTCGGTTATCTCTGAGCTCTCCTCCCGTCAGTAATCTGTTTATTCCTCAGGCCTGGCTCGGCTTCTGACATCCTCCAGAAGTTTTATGTTTTGTTTTGACAGGGAGCGGCAGCGGAAACTACATATCGTACATTTGAAGGATCAGTTGATTGCTGAGTCTCATTTCCAACTCGTCAGATATCTGACGACGAGTTGGGAGTGAGACTGAACAATCTTGAACTCCTGTCTTTATCAGACTAATACGAATAAACCTTGGCCTCACTAGAACAAAATCAACCGTGTGATGGTCGTGGCGTGGTCGTCTGATGGCTGGTGTTTCTCAGGAAACCGACCAGACCTGTGGAAACACATCAGGCTGATAACTTTCCCACGCTTTACGATCCCGAACATACAAACATGTAACTCTTGGTTCGTGTAATTTGCATTGCAGCGACACAGACGGCAACAAAACCAGGGGGTTTCCCAGCTCCCGTCAGCTCGGCCCGGCCCCGACATTAAAGGTGTGCATCACAAACAAGCGTGTTGTTGTGTTACTGTAAACCACATGTCTCCTCTCCGGCAGCCCTCCCTTTCCTTCCTGGCTCCTTTGTCATTAATAGCGAATTAAATAACGCTTACCGAGCCGACATCTGGCGAACAGCTAAAGGTGTTACTTTCGGAGCGACCTTCCATGTAATTGCCTCCGAGAAACATCAAAGGCGGCGGCCATTCTTTCCGTGTTGCGGCATCACACTTAATGTGCCGCAAATTTGTACCCAGCATTCTTCGGTAATGTCCCTTTTGTTGGCTACTGGATAATAGCCTGGCGAGGGTGTGGAGGCGAATTAAAATGCCAGAGTGCTGACTTTAAGACTTCCTCCAGGTGAGATTAAAGCCAGGCCTTTGTAAGCTGCTAATCAATATCTTTATTGGCACTTTTACTGATTTGATTCAGCGTCACTTTCAGCAGTGGGAGCTTAAAGTATCACAGAAGCTTTGTGTTTGTTTTTTATTTTATGACTCAATGTTTGATGACGTTATTACGTATCGCTCTCGAGTTCTGTTCACAGGTTCACGGACGGTGATTTGTTTTCTGACCAATAAACAATTACCAGTTTTTAAAAGGCGTCCACATGTTGGTGAGCTCATGAGTCTTTTGAGCCAATTTCTGAGTCCTTTAGTTAGTTATTTCTCAGCAGGATCACACAAAAACCTGGATGGATCTCAGCCCAGAATAGACCCCATTAACTTCTGGTCCAGATCCAGGTAAAGAGACGGATCCAGGTTTTTTTTTTTCTTCCAGTTTCTTTAAAATCAAGCAGTTATAGGTGGTTTGAAATTTAGAGCGATACAGGGCCGTCGAGTTCGATATTGGATCAGGCTTGATGTTCAGTCAAGGGGACGGTTGGACTTTGGTGTTTTGAGTTTGAACTTGACAGAACCATCACCAGAACTTCAGAGGGAACTTTACAAAGCTAGTCAAGATCTTTTATAAAAAGCTTGATGGAGCTTATTAGGTTTCATGAATGTATGTATATGCATAGAACAGCTGCTTTAAATGTCAGAAAGTGAGGCATTTTATCTGTATTCATGGTATAAAGTACAAATTTAAAGCTGCGACGAAAGATTGTTTTCATCACCAAATAATCTGTCCATCACTTTCTGATGGATTGATGAGTTATGTTGGTCCATAAAAGGATCAAAAAATGATGATTAGTGTTCAACAAAGCTGAAGCCTAAACTTAAAAACAAGAAGGAGCAAACTAGGTGTTTCTTCAAATAACCAGGCGGAGAATCCAACAAGGTCACATTCCCCAATACAGATACAGAAAATCAGCAATGACAGCCACAATTCCACTGCACAAAATTATAAACTACATTACTATTTTGTAAAAGATAATGAGATACAGAAAATAATTGTACCAGAATACAGAATCAGGCTGATCTGATCACAGAGCTGCAGAAGACTAGATATACTATAATATATCATTAATATATAACAGTACAAAGTACCTATGGGGCTGTCAGAGAGGAAGAAAGAAACCAGGACATTTTTTCAGTTTTTCCTTCAGAAATGACTCAAAGCGATAAATTTAGTTATATAAATATTTAATGATTAATTTGATAGTTAATAATAATTTGATTAATCGTTGCAGCTCTATAGAATTTAAAGGGAAACCTTCCTGCAGGCAGAGCTGTATTCAACAAATCAGGACAGTCGTCAGTGATCAGCAGTTTCTTGGACTTCCTTACTGTCACTGTACTTTACAGTGTTGTGTTGCGTGTTTCCAGCCCATAATCTCAAGTCCACATGCGTATCTCATCACATCAGCCTATCAGGACGCAGTCTGAGGATTTATTGGCGTTGCGAGTTGAAAGACGCACCGAGCTGCTGACTGATGAGTGTGTGTCTCCACGCTGCTGCTGACACTGTGTTTGACTTTGGAGTTTGCCGTGAAGTCAATGGATTCATTCATGGTTAGCCGTCCGTCTCCCTGCAGCTGTAGAGGGAGTGTGTGAGTATTAGTGTGTGTGTGCCTGTGTGTGTGTGTGTGTGTGTGTGTGTGTGAGAGAGAGAAAGTCAGGGAAAGAGACGGGTGGACGAGAGAGAGAGAGAGAGAGAGAGCGACTCATATTTAACCTGTAACTTGAGAAGCTGATAACAAGGAGAGAATGAAGAATGAGCTCGTGAGGACGGAGTGTGTGTGTGTGTGTGTGTGTGTGTGTGTGTGTGTGTGTGTGTAAAGAGAAAGAAAAGATCCGTGCTTTCTGTTTCACCGATCTCACGTCCTGTCCTCCTCCCCTCCTCCTCCTCCTCCTCCTCCTGATCTCCCTGGGAAATTCACTTCAATATTTTTCCCCCTTTTTTCTCGTTACTCGTGTGTCTCCCTTTCGTTCGGGAGGAGGGTGAAAACGCTCTGAAACAAGAGGGGAGGAGGAAAAAAGAGAGGGAAACGGCTATAGCTCGTAAGCCAGACTTTGCCTTTGCTTATTCAGCGCCGAGTGCTGCAGTGCGCCGTTTCCAGTCGCGGGGATGTTCGGATTTGCCTTTGGCTGCACTTCTCCCCACACATAAAGACTCTTTAGACATTTTTATGCTCATTTTCTTGGAGGAGGAGGAGGAGGAGGAGGAGTGAGGGAGGGAGAGACCAGCCAGACCTATTAGCCTGGAGCCTGAAACACACACACCAACTCTCTCTCTCTCTCTCTGACACACACACACACACACACTTGTACACTCCTCCAGCTCTGCGCTGCACCAAGGTAACAGCGAGTGGATTTTTTTTCTGTAGCTGTAGCCATCTGGACGGGAGCGCAGAGGAAAAGCCTCTCTGCTGCTCGGAGAGAGGGGGGAAGAGGGAAAGGACGATGCAGCACTAACAACAAAAAAAAAATACAACACAGAGAAAAACCAAAGAGTGGAAGAGAAGAACGACACACACACACACACACACACTGAGACAGGATGGCCACCGCAGTGTTTCAGGTAAGGAGTGTGTGCTGTCCCAAGTGTTGGCTGGCTAAACCCTCCGCAGTGAGGACTGGATTTATCTGGAGGGACGTGGAGGAAGATTAAACATCCTCAGATGTGTGTTTCCTCTGGCGGAGGTGTGCTGCTTCATGTTTGTGAGCGATTCTGTTCTGTCTGCGTTCACACAGTAGACGTACAGTTTGTATGTGCGTTTTCTGTGCACTCTGACTCCGGTGTGTGTCGGCTCTTTGGCTCCGGTGGACGACAGGAATGTGTGGAGAAGGAGCATGTCAGAGCGATGGATGGGATATTTGTGATTGTTGGATTAGTGCGGAGTTTGTGTGTGTTTATGCACATGAAGCGCCGCTTGTTTCTGGAAGTGCTCGCGTCTGTGTGTGGTCTCCTCGGATAACCATGTTCTGTGGCTGGTGGCCGATGGTCACGGCTGGAATGACAGCGGTGGCGTATGTCTCCTCTTGTTTTCAGCCTTCTCTTCTCTTCTCTTCTCTTCTCTTCTCTTCTCTTCTCTTCTCTTCTCTTCTCTTCTCTTCTCTTCTCTTCTCAGGAGACGTTTGTGTTATAATGTCTTATATTTCTCATGTGAGCCTGAAAGTGTGTGTGTGTTAGCTTTTCCCCCACACTGATGTCAGCGCTGGTGTGTCTGCAGCCGCAGTGTGTTTCACAATAGGACCTTTGCAAAAAAAAAAAAAAGTTGTTGCACAGAGATCATCGCCCCGGGCGTGAGAAAACCCGACAGCACTTTGGGAATTTTTGGCACGCAGGCCGAGTTACAACTGCCTCCAATTTGCTGCAAATTGAGGAGAAAAGGAATAAGTGCAGAGTGTGAAAACATAGAAGGTATTCTTTAACAGATTAGCAGAGCAGCACTGTACGCTCACAGCTGTGATTATCCCCGTTAACCCTGTCCGTGTGGGTGTCTGGATTCTTATTGGATTTATTTTCTTTTAGCAGGATGTGGAGCTGCCAGGACCACATTACACCCTGTTTACTCCTTCGAATATGGCTCTAATGAACACATTAATGTACTGTAGTTCAGTTCTGCTGTTGTGTACGGCATGGACCCTGTAACCTCTCAGTGTGAATAGACTATACTGTACATGGGAACTTCATTAGATGGACCAGAAGCCAACCAGGACTCCTCTAGTGGGGCTGGTTTGTTGGTAATTTGATTAAAGATGATTTGACCCCGTGTGAGCAGGGTTAGGGCTACTTATTCAGGATGTTTGTTTGACGAGTGGCCAAACTTTGTGTCTATGAAATGACAGACCTGCATCAGTGGATTGATCGGTGATTGATGGCCTCTTGAGGGCAGCACAACAAGCTGTAATCACAACACTGATCAATCTCGAGGGAAACGTTATACCTCAACAACTGAATAGGTCGGTTACCAGAGAATCTTATAAGTGACAGCCATACCAGACCTTTGTCATACGGTCGCAGTTTGGTTGCAACCTCTTTGAGTCCATTTTTAAAGATTTGATGAATACAAAAGGTAGACATAAGTATTTATACATTAGAAGGATTGACCCCAACAACTGTAGCTGACGTCCGTAGACGAGCTGTAAAGTGACATTGCACTACAGTCGTGATGCTAGCTCCTTGTCAAGGCTAGCCTGGTTTAGACAGATTAGCATCTGCTAACACTCTCATGGTAATAAACTGAAAAGGGTCGCAGTTTGGTTGCAACCTCTTTGAGTCCATTTTTAAAGATTTGATGGATACAAAAGGTTTTTGTATCAACTAAAACATTTTGTAAATCAAAATCGTCAGCCCTGTTTCTTTCCTTGTTGCTCAAACGTCCAATAAAATGGAACAGAAGTTCCTGGTGACCTCCCACGCCCACTCAAACCCCCCCGTCGGTCCTCCCACCCCAGTTTGAAAACCGCTGCTGTATTGTGTAATAGTTGACATCAGTCTCATCGTGACTGGTGAGATGTGTGACCCACACATTCCTTGGACGCGCTCCTTATCCAGCACAAATGTAACACAGCACTGTCCTGCCCCGGACAGCCGCATTACCCACGAGTCCCGGTTGTGTGGGAATGGCGTACATCCACTGGCAGCGTGCCGGCGGCGGACTGGATTTCAGAGGAGACATTTTTCATCATTACCATCTGCCCGGCGAAACAGTGCTCCAGTCAACCTCCGTCCCTGCTTCAGGCAACGCTTGATAGATGCCTGACCACAGTCACACACAACCACACATGCAGCCAGGACAGCCACATAGAAAGGTTTGGGGAGAGTGTGTGTGTGTGTGTGTGTGTGTGCGTTCCTGGGATTAGGGATAAGGCAGTGGTCCATGACCATATAAAACCACCAGCATGAATTCTCATGCTTCTCTGCTGATGTAATCCTTTCTCGGAGTGTGTGCGTCTGTGTTTCAGACACAGTTTAACCTCCCGCCTTACTGTGTAATGTAAAAGAGAGTGTTTTACTGTTTTTCTCACTGAAACAAAACACACCGCGACCGTGCAAAGTGCTTGTGTTTGATGGATGTCGGTCTTAAAAACTCGATATAAAACTGGAAGCTTTGTTTCACTTCACAACGCCACAGACACCACCGTCTCTTTTCTTGTTTCCCCTCTCATTTAAATATGGATGTACGGATTGTGAACACCAGTTTTAAAGATGATGAGATGATGAGATATTCATCAGTGATGCTTAATGTGTGGAAAGTGCTCGATCTGTATTGTCAGATATTCCCTGCATTCATTTAAACAAGACAAATGTGTAGAAGGTTGGTTCATTGTTTCGTACACGCCAGTAGTTATGTTAGCTCCTTGTCAAGGCGAGGTTGATTCACCCAAGGTAGTCGTCAAGACTAGCTTGGTTTAGCTCAATGATACGATGCTGGGGCTTCATGTAGTTGCCCTTCCAGCATATCAGTCTGTACAACCACATGTCTAGTCGTCGTCTGAAATCTAACTTCTACTACTCTCTGCTGCTGTATGGAATTGTAGAGATAAGTATTTATACTTTAGCAGGATTGACCCCAACAACTGTAGCTGACGTCCATAGACGAGCTGTAAAGTGACATTGCACTACAGTTGTGATGCTAGCTCATTGTCAAGGCTAGCCTGGTTTAGACAGATTTATTTCTAGGTTTAGTTGCCCTTTCCAGCAGATTTCAGTCCGTATAACCGTATCTAGTTGTCTAGCAACCTCATGTCAGCCTGTGATCAGGCTAACCTGTTTTTAAGGTATGTTTGAAATCTGACTCCTGGGGGAATTTCTTCCAAATTTGGCACAAATGGCCGCTTGGACTCAAGGATGAACCAGTTAAGAGCACGAGTGGTCAAAGGTGAAGTTCACTGCCGTAAAACACCTCGTAAACAACACATTACATACAATAATCAAAACAAAGTCTTACACAAATGTCTGATGGGATAAAATGATGAAGTTATGACATTTTATATCCAAAAGAACTTCACTTTGACACTCCGGACATTGTTCAACGTCATAGCTCAAGAAAAGCAACTTGACTGGTGCACGGAGGCGTTCAACAAGGCGGTAGTTCTATTAAATGTAATAAATGGGTTTTTAAATGGGTCTGTTTTAAAGTAGCATAACAAGGAGAGGGCAATGGATGGATGGACTGAGATAGATGGATGGATGGATGGATGGATGGATGGATGGATGGATGGATGGATGGATGGATGGATGGATGGATGGATGGATGGATGGATAGATAGATAGATAGATAGATAGATAGATAGATAGATAGATAGATAGATAGATAGACAGACAGACAGACAGACAGACAGACAGACAGACAGACAGACAGACAGACAGACAGACAGACAGACAGATAGATAGATAGATAGATGTGTGCATCGTTTGAATTTCTTGTATCCTCACAAAACGCCCTGCAGGACTGAATTGTGTGCACAGCAGTTTGTTTATACCCTTTGTCCTCTGGACTGAATGCTGGCACATGCTGTGAACCTGCAATACATTAGCAACATAAATAACCTATAGCCGTGCCAAAGCATCATGCCTTACAGTCGGGCTTTTAGTATAATTAATAGCATCCAATGAGGGCACAGTAAAAGCTTCGCATTTTTCAAGGGCGTCTCATAATGCCTCACTTATGGTGGTTACTTAGCAGGTCGTCTGGCACACATGAGAAACTGCTGTCATAGACCCAGAGGAAGGCGTTTAAAGAGTGTATGAAGGAACATATCCGGAGACTAATGTTGTCGTTAAAACGAACACTGGACCTCTTTTAGAATTTACTGCTTTCAGGCTGTAAGTTCTCAGCACCGTCGAGACACCACAAAGCCCACCGACTTGGACCAAAACGCGCCCGATGGTTCGCTCAGAACTGATGTAATGTTTTTCGGTTTAATTGTTCGGTTTCTCTTTTGCGCCACAAATCAAACTCGCTCCGACCAAAGTTGAGCGCCGAATCGGGGTTTTGTATTTCAGACTTTCTGGGTAAGAGAGTTGTGATCGCTCAAGCTCAACTCTGAGCGAAACCACTTCACCGCAATCTCTGTTTGTCCTTCAGCGGTGCCAGCACGCTCAGACGAGGGCTTTCTGCAGACCCTCACAGTCTAATACCCCTTAAATAGAGAAAGTCTTTATAATGCCCCTCAAAAGAGGAACATTATACTGCAACATTTAATGACGGCTAATCTTTTAAATGACTCCATGCAATCAAGCTTGAAGCCTGGTATAATGGCTCTCTAAGTCGAGGAACGTATTTAGAAAGAGGGAGAAAAAAAACTCTCCCAGGCTTTGACGGAGCTTTAAAGTTTGGCGGCTTTACATTTTTGATCGCCAGACGACATTGTTCTCCGTTTGCGGAGACAACACCAAGATGGCTGCCCAAACAACTGGCTCCGCTGTCTGCTCGTTAGAGATGGGCGATATGGACTAAAATATTTATCCCGATAATTTCTGGTATTTATCACGGTAACGATAAAAATGGCGATAAATAAACACCAATTCAGCCTAATCATTTTGACTATAAATCTATCACCAAAATAATAATAAAGGCTACTAAACTACATCAATTAAGTTCAAGCAGTACACCTGTACTGCAAAAATGTTTGTTGTTTTTCATTCGTTCATTTGTTAGGGCTGTCATTTTTTATTCGAAATTTCGTTCGAAAGTGGGGGGGAAGTTCTTATTCGAATGTAATGACCTGTTCGAAATCAAAATGTACAGTCTATTAGACCGTTTGAAGTAGTTTGCCTTGTGATCCAGCAGAGGGCGCTCTAAAACTTCACTATCAGCTTGACCTACTGCACGCGCTATTGACCCTTGACCTATCAATTCAGCTAGCGTTAGCTTATGTTGTTTGCTACGAAAATGCGACACAAGCGAGCAAAGCCGTCCTGAGCGGCGAACGACAACAAATCTGACCTCACCTGCTAGCTTGCCACCCACGTGAGGCAGCGGAGACTGAGATTGAAAAAAAAAAAAAAAAAGAGGCAGCGGAGATTAAGGCAACACAGACGAGCGGAGCTGCCGAGCAAAGTCAAGTGTACAACCTCGTCTGTGTGCTGCATGAATGTGATGTTAGACGGACTGTGAAGTTAATAAAATAATGAAAATAATGTCGTGCGGTGTCCAGATAATGGAGGTGGAGCCTTGTTGAGGAACGCGCTCCTCGCTGCCCGGCGTATCTGCTCCGCCTTCCGCCATTGGTGTCAATATTCCATACGTGTTGGGCTGCGAGTGTGTCGCGCGCTTACATACGGGAATTTATCGTTTTTTATCGTGGGGTGACATATTCTCACCGTGGGGAATGTTTTTGACGATATATCGTAAACGATAACATATCGCACATTCCTACTGCTCGTCACATGTTCTAGCTGTAGTAGAGGACGCAGTCGTGTTGAAGACGGCCTTACTTGACCCTTGCACGGCTCCGTCTCAGGAACACAGACCTGGTTGTGCTTCAAAGCAACGTGATGCTTATTGAATGTGGCTCCTCCAATGAAACTCAGCTGAAGTTTTGTTATGTTTTTAAGCCATGTGGAAGTTTTCAGTGCACAGATCTATAGATTTATTCAGCTTTTGTTGCCCCGATGCCCTCAGATAGACGGGCTGTTGGTGAGGAGCCTTTTTCTGGTTAAATCTCAGCGTCTTTTGGAGATAAGTGCCCCTCCAACTGCTGAAACTTAACGTCACGCGGACATTAATCTTTGTTTTAGATAGATGTGTGCTGTGTGGACATTCTTGTATCAGTTTGGTACCAACAGTAAAGGATAAAAACAAGGTTGATGGTTTGAATTTTCCAACAATTTGAGTCTGTTTTCAATTTCAGTCATTAAACCATCTAAGGGATAATTTTGCCTTGTAAGTGGTTAGAGGATGATTGAGCCTGTTTTACCATCTGAGTAGCTTGGGGGAAGAGTCGGTCTCTCCCTCTTCTAGAGCTGCTGGGTATCACCACTCATTTGTTTAAAGAGTTTAACACACCAAACAGAAAATCTACCTGGATTAGTGGTTGGTCGGTGCTACTTTCGGACCCTGTATCCACTGAAAAATGTTGAATCGGTCAGCGTGTGAACATGTGGTCAGGTCGTTAATGGGTCAGTGGTAGAGTTTTTTGGTTTCCTGGAAATGCCCATGTGCTAAAATAGGGCACTACATTCCTGTGACTGCGTGCAACAACTTAGGAATGAGTTGAATTTGGTGAAACCCCCGTAAACACTCACCGAAGACGTAAGAGGAAACAGTTTGGTGTAAAGTGACGCCCTCTGGGGATGGACTTAACGTTGGCTACAGCCAAGACTTCACCGTCTTGACCGATGCTGTAACTTCATCACTCACTCAGTCAGTCAGGGACAAATGTGCTTGTAGGACCGGTCACGCTGTTGCCATCCAGTCCAAAAATGATGTCACACAAAAGAGACATAAGTTTGCGTTGAAATGAACATTAAATTAAATGTCAGGTCTGCAGGACGATGGAGGAAGACACTATTTGTCAAGACTTTTTGGCGTCATAGGAAATCCATTACTTTGCCGTAGCTAGATCGGAAAAAGACAGAAAACTGAGGATGTTTTAGTTTGGTGGTTTTCACCCCTGTGAGCTGACCTGCTCCACGACCCGGCTCCCAGTTTTGACTGTGTTCAGTGTGTTTGTTCAGGAGGCAGCAGAGAGACGACGGTTTCGTGATGTCAGATCTCAGGACTTCACCTCCGACACCACACAAGTCTGTTTCTATCCCGCCTCATTTACTTTGGATTTCGGTTGTTGATCTTAATTCGTCGATGTGAATCTGATGGACTCTGACGAGCGGCCATCACTTTGAACCTCCGCGGTCACGTATTACATCACTGCACACAGCTACTTTGGAGATTTATGGCAGATTTTGAGGGGAGCAGCTCCTGGCTGTTCTCTAAAGGCCTCAACTTAGAAAGTTATTGGAAAACAGTGGAACAGCCACCGGGAAGGAATGGAGTGGGTGGGGGCTTTTTTCCGCCCTGTTTTTTCCCCTCAGGTTTCCTGAACTAACAGGTTTTTAGACTTTCTTTCATCATTGCATCTGATAACATCTCCATGACTTTGATATAATAACCATTTACCGTGTAACTCTGGTTTCCTGAACACCGTAAACCGTCCAGTCCCATAGTGTTTATGCAAGGGATTGGTATGTTTTGTCTTCAATCCTGTCCATAGATGAGTTTGAACATATTGTTTTTTTATGAATTATGAAATAAAATGTACTTTTTTTTACTGTAAACATGGAAAATATTAAGACTTTGTGTGATGCATCTATTGAAATCAGTAGGCTTTGATTCAGCTTCACTTCAATCAGTTTAAAAACAGCTGAAACTGCAGTTTCCATATGATTGAGCATCCATGTGAACGCTATGTGAAATATGTGCTGTGTGTGTGTTGGTGTGTGTGTGTGTGTGTGCCAGCAGTCGACCGAGAGGGGTGGAGAGGTTATTTTCTTTTTTTTTTTCCTTCTTCTTATCAAGGCTTCATGTCTCTCAGAGGAATGTTTATAGAAAGCAGACCCGTTTCCTCAGAT
This sequence comes from Lagodon rhomboides, assembly GCA_039737535.1. NCBI lineage: Eukaryota > Metazoa > Chordata > Actinopteri > Spariformes > Sparidae > Lagodon > Lagodon rhomboides. Next base: position 29,132,648 of record CM077790.1, on the reverse strand, counting down.
TGGCCAGCGAGCCCTCATATTGTTGTTTGCCTTCCTCGGCTGATTGATGGGGAAGGGGGGCTTGGTCTCGATCAGAAAGACAGGAAACATCGGTGCCAGGTTCCCAAATCTTTACAAGCAGCTGCGAGTCGAGGACCAGCACGCTAAAAGATGAGGAGACGTTTGTCTGGAACAACATATATGATGCGTTTAGCTTCCCGTGTTTTGGATGACGTGACTTTTTCTGTAAATTATCATGTTCTCTGTCAAAAGAAGACTGTGAAGACTTATTTTAACTGCTGTTTAAATGCTGCAAATCAAAATTTAACGGTCCGGCTTGTTTATGACCTGCTAATGGCAGTGTTGATTTTTTCCTTTCAGGACATTTTATTAATATTTATTGTAGTAATATTTGTGCTGGAAACCCCGGTGCAGCCGTGATGAATGCCTGCAGGAGTCTGCTTGTGCAGATCTGAGAGCGTATCAATATATCGGAACTCCTGAGCGACCGCGTACGAAACAATACGACGCAAAGAGAGAATCTCACAAATAATCCTTACGTAATCTCTTTTCCCGTAATCGACCCGATGCGTGCACGAGGAAAAACCATTTTGCGAGGAGTTGAAAGAAGATTATACAGGAGGCAGAGGAGAGACTTTGGCGGGATTAAACGTGAAACCCGAACCTGCTCATCCATCTGTCATTAGCTGCAGTAAAGTGTGTGGGTGTGAGGGCGGGTTGTTGTGGTTGTAAGATCCTCGCATGTTAACATAACGCTGTAATATTCTTCCCTCCGAGGGGCTTTTTCTTTTTCTCCCTCCAGAAGTTAACAGCTCATCTTGTCGTGGTGTGTTAAATGTCAGCGCAGGGCTCGTCTCAGCTTGTCCAATATCCCTCCGCACAACAACACGCCGAGACACTCCTCATGCAAATTCAATACAAAGTCCATTTCATGGTCTGTTCTGGAGCTTTCAGTCACGTCACATGATGCTCGTCCACAAATGGGAACCCGACTGCCAGAATAAATGTTGGAAATGTACAAGTTAGGTTCAGTTTTACCTTGTCACAATTCTGTGCTTATGAACTGGTTGGGTTTCGTAACAAAAAGCACTTGGTTAGGGTTAGTAAAGGATCATGTTTTTCGCTCTAAGTAGCTGGTTCTGGTGCCAAAAACTAGCGAGAATCGTCTCACCAAAATATTCAGTGGTTTCATGCTTACAAATGATGAAACGTCGGCTCGAACAGTGGTCTCTTGCTCGGCAGCGGTCTGACATCTTGTTAAATATATTCAGTGGTGTGACGCGTACAGATGTTGAAATGCTGTTTCCAATAGTGGTTAAAAATATTCAGTGGTTTCATGCTTACAAATGCTGAGATGCCTTCTCAAACGGCGGCCTCTCGGTATGCAGCCGTCTCCCGTCTTGTTAAAAACGTTCAGTGGTTTCACACTTACAAAAGTTGAACCTCCGTCTCAAACACTTGTGTCTCGCTCTGCAGCAATCTAACAACTTGTTAAAAATATTGAGTGGTTTAATTTCTACCAAAGCAGAAACGCTGTCTTGAACAGTGAAAATATGAAGTGGCATCATGCTGAAAAAATGTCAAACTCCATCTCGAACAATGGTTAGAAGTATCCAGTGTTTTCAGGTTTACAAACCTTGAAATGCCGTCCTGAACAGTGGTCTCTCACTCTGCAGCCGCCTGACGTTTGTTAAAAAATATCAAGTGGTTTCATGCTTACAGATGCTGAGATGCCTTCTCAAACGGTGGCCTCTCGGTATGCAGCCGTCTCCTGTTTTGTTAAAAATGTTCAGTGGTTTCATTTCTACCAAAGCAGAAATGCTGTCTTGAACAGTGATCTCTCGCTCAGATATCTCGTTAAAAATATGAAGTGGCTTCACGCTGATAAAATGTCAAACTCCATCTTGAACAATGGTTAGAGCTATCCAGTGTTTTCAGGTTCACAAACCTTGAAATGCCAACTTGAACAGTGGTCTCTCACTCTGTTTGTTAAAAAATATCAAGTGGTTTCATGCTTACAAATGCTGAGATGCCTTCTCAAACGGTGGCCTCTCAGTATGCAGCCTTCTCCTGTCTTGTTAAAAATGTTCAGTGGTTTCACACTTACAAAAGTTGAACCTTCGTCTCAAACAGTGGTCTCTCACTGTGCAGCCGCCTGACGTTTGTTAAAAAATATCAAGTGGTTTCATGCTTACAAATGTTGACATACCATCTCCAACAGTGATCAAAAATACCCTGTGATTTCGCACTTACAAAAGTTGAACATCTGTCTTAAACAGTTGTGTCTCGCTCTGCAGCAATCTAACAACTTGTTAAAAATATTCAGTGGTTTCATTTCTACCAAAGCAGAGACGCTGTCTTGAACAGTGATCTCTCGCTCGGATATCTCATTAAAAATATAAAGTGGTTTCACGCTGAAAGAAATGTCAAACTCCATCTCGAACAACTTCGTTAGATAGTTAGAACTATTCAGTGTTTTCAGGTTTACAAACCTTGAAATGCTGTCCTGAACAGTGGTCTCTCACTCTGCAGCTACCTGACATTTGTTAAAAAATATCAAGTGGTTTCATGCTTACAGATGCTGAGATGTCTTCTCAAACGGTGGCCTCTCTGTACGCAGCCGTCTCCTGTCTTGTTAAAAATGTTCGGTGGTTTCACGCTTACAAAAGTTGAACGTCTGTCTCAAACACTTGTGTGTCTCGCTCTGCAGCAATCTAGCAACTTGTTAAAAATAGTCAGTGGTTTCATTTCTACCAATGCAGAGATGCTGCCTTGAACAGTGATCTCTCACTCATTAAAGCTATGAAGTGGCTTCATGCTGATAAAATGTCAAACTCCATCTCGAACAATGGTTAGAAATATCCAGTGTTTTCAGGTTTACAAACCTTGAAATGCCGTCCTGAACAGTGGTCTCTCACTCTGCAGCCGCCTGACGTTTGTTAAAAAATATCAAGTGGTTTCATGCTTACAAATGCTGAGATGCCTTCTCAAAAGGTGGCCTCTCGGTATGCAGCCGTCTCCTGTCTTGTTAAAAATGTTCAGTGGTTTCACACTTACAAAAGTTGAACCTCCGTCCTGAACAGTGGTCTCTCACTCTGCAGCTTCCTGACGTTTGTTAAAAAATATAAAGTGGTTTCATGCTTACAAATGTTGACATGCGATCTCGAACAGTGATCAAAAATACCCAGTGATTTCGCACTTACAAAAGTTGAACATCTGTCTTAAACAGTTGTGTCTCGCTCTGCAGCAATCTAACAACTTGTTAAAAATAGTCAGTGGTTTCATTTTTTTACCAGTGCAGAAACAATGTCTTGAACAGTGATCTCTCGCTCGGATAACTCATTAAAAATATGAAGTGGCTTCACGCTGATAAAATGTCAAACTCCATCTCGAACAATGGTTAGAAGTATCCAGTGTTTTCAGGTTTACAAACCTTGAAATGCCGTCCTGAACAGTGGTCTCTCACTCTGCAGCCGCCTGACGTTTGTTAAAAAATATCAAGTGGTTTCATGCTTACAAATGTTGACATGCGATCTCGGACAGTGATCAAAAATATCCAGTGATTTTGCACTTGCAAATATTGAAACTCTGTCTTGAGCAGCGGTCTCTTGCTTTGCAGCCCTCTCATCCTTCATCCGTGCAGAAAAAGTAAAATGCCAACATTTGAGCGTTACACACAGTCCCGTGTCTTCTTTGTGACTCCGTCTGCTGATGAAGCTCATCTGATATGATTGAAAGCTCCAAACCGGCCACTAAACGGACCCTGCGGCGGGATTGCTTTTGTCAGCTACATCCCATTTCTCTCTGAGCGCGGCGCAGTGATATGAGATTATGGTTGAGACTGTGGTGAGTCCTGCCCTCGACAATGTTAACTATTAGTCACCACAATAACTGTGAGAGCCGCAGTATCATATCATGCGGTCATCCCTCTGTGTGTTTAAGGGCACGGTGGAAGGCATACATCAAAATGCTTCATACTTTTTGGGACGAGTTTCCGACCTGGCAGTCGGTCCTGTGGTTTAAGGGTAGAATAAACTTTACAGCCCCTCTCCGCTCAAATAATACGTCCTGCTTATTGTTGCTTCACTCGGACGTTTGACCGTAACTGTGGGCGTTTCCACTTTCGTCTGCTGAAAGGGGAAGTTTCTGTGTGCTGACCTTAAATCTCAGTTTAACACATGTTCGCACAAGATGAAAACTAGAACGATCGCATGATTTAAAACCCCGACAGACTTCTCAGGAGGAGACATCCACTCATGTTCAGCAGTGAAATAAACAATATTCGGATATGTGAGAGGGAAGCAGATGCTTTTTGAATAATTTTTAACGAGGCATTGGAAGTTTTATTGTGAAAGAACTATCAGACACAATTTATTATACCAATCATTTTAATGTAAAACATATCTGAAGAGCATCTTTAGTATTTTCCCTGATATACACCACTTCCTTTAGCGCGTCAGTCCTACAATCTTTTTCCGTTTAAGTCCGTCCTGTCCGACTTGTTCTGTCTGTCAGCGCACACCCCTTCCTAACATCTCCTGTGGGTGAGCAGATGTCCAATGACATCATGTGGAAAAATGTTTTCATCCTAACATTGTCACTAAGAAACAAAATGTGCAGATGCTGTGAGACTATTACTCACTCTCTGACAGGGCCTGAGGTTTCCCCCCTGTGTCTTCTCTCTTTTAGCGAAGCTAAGCTAAACACCTCGGAGACGTTTCTGCGTTCCGGCACGTGAGGAGATGAATTAGATATCGACCTTAAAGACCGCACACGAGCACTTTGCCCGAAAAATGTTGAGTTGCTTTAGTGCAGAAGGACTTTAAATGGGATTGGAAGTGAAAACACATTAAATCAGTTTGCTGCTCGTCAGAAACAGCACAGCAAGAAACCAGCTCTGTAAGGAGGACTTTCATTAGCGATGGAGAAAGTACCAGAAGTTTTAGATATCGTGTTAAAATATTACTTTGGTAAAAGTCATTTTCTGGCGATGAATGTGCTTTTATCAAAAGTAGAAATACATATATTAGGCTTTATTAGGAAGTTATAAAGAAGCAGTGGAAACAAACAAGTTCTTAGTGTCACTTAGATGATTACAAAACACTTCTTTTAACCTGGAAAGTACATTTACTCTGTACCATTACAAATTCAAGGTGCTTTACTTGAGTTTTTTTTGTATTTACGTGTATGTATTTACTGTTAACCTACTACTGGGCCTACTACTGCTATTAGATTTAGTGGTTTTAATAAATACATTTAAACATGTTGTACTTTAACTCAGTTGTCATATAAGTGTAGCAAAAAGTAAAATATCTGCCTGGACTGGAAGTATAAAGTAGCAGAAAGTAGAAATACTCAACTAAAGTACAAGTACCTCAAACTGTACTTAGTTACATTCCATCAGTGACTTTCACTGTGGGTGTCAGACGGCGTTCATCCCCCCGAGCCGTGCTCCTTCATGGCTGCCGTCTCCACCCTCCTCCTCGCCCTCCGCCTCTTGGCGCGGCGCCAGACAGTGAGAGCCGTGCCGAATGTGTAAATTAGCGTGCTGGTAAATACGGGCTGCGAGCTGAAAGCGCCCGGGAAGGGAACGTGACCCCCGCTGTAACTGTGGAACAAAAGAAACAAGCCGTAGCTTCTCCCCTCTCCACGCCAGTCAGGCCTGTCCAACAAAGGCCGGGTGAGAATGAACAGGCGCTCCGGGTCGGCTCAGGGGCCGCTGAGGCCCGGCCGTGGAGAGGAAACATGGCAGGGACGTGCAGTCGGATCCCTCCGGGGCTCAGCGTCTTCACACACAGGCTGAACTACATAATGTTCTTTATTCTGTCTTTATCTTCACATTTGTTTAATCTCTTTTTTTTTTATCTCTGCTCGGTTATTTGCTGCTGCGGTGACGTTGATCTTAATCTTTATAAAGTACACACAGGCTCGCTCCGTGACGCTGTCGTTAACAGTTCATGACCTGCACGTACAATTATTTTATTTTTCAAGATGATGAATGAGACTGTAACGTTTCTTCACACGTCTTTAAGTGTCTTGTTTTGTTTGACCAACAGTCAGAAACTTTGATATCAGAAAGAGAAAAGAAGCAGATGGGATGTAAACGTTGATATCGTCCTCCTCCGTAACGTGGTCATGATTTCTGGAAAGAGTCGTTGCTGTTGAGTTTTTTAAAATGAATTATGGTTAGCTAACTTTGCTAACTAACTAAGCTGTCACATCACAACCCTTCAGTCTATGAGTAGATGCATGTTTCCCTCAGCGTGGTGACACGGTTGGCTGAAAAAAGTTCCAACACAGTTCACAACGAGGTCTGTGGATTAATTGAGGGATGCGGTCATGATTTCTGGAGGGATAAAATGCTGTTTGACTTTTTAAAATGTATTTTTTTGGGAGTTCTGTCTGGTTCCATTACATTCGAGTGAAGACAGTCGTCTGCAAAACTCTACAACTCACACCAAAACAATCTAGATGGAAAGGGAAAATATGTATTCTTGATTTTGGGGTGAACTGTCCCTTTAAAGCAGCAGAAACCGGATGATGATGCAGATTAATGTTTTGTTGATTGACTAATTGTTAAATGTGCTAATTGATGCTGCTCTATGAAATAATGAGCTTATTGTATTCGCACAAAGACACGAAACGCGGAGCCGACGCTCGCGCCCTCGTTCCTCGAGCCTTCCTTCTGCTCTGAAACATAAATCAGCCGCAGTGAGACAAGTAACAGTGTTTGGAGGCTCCTGCTCTGTCTTGTGCATGTCCTGCAGTCCAATCTGCTCAATAAATCTGACATTTTCCACAACTTTCCCTGGAGGAAGAACAGAGGCCGTAACTTTAACTGAGACGGAGACAGACGGGCGAGAGTATCTGAACAAAACGTGACGTACGGGAGGCAGAAATGTTCGCATAATGAGAGATTCCCCGCGAGTGATCTCTCCGTCGATAGAACAAAATAGTCATAAATCGGCGATAGCGGATCGAGATAAGGCATGGGCACTTGGACCGGAGCTCTCCCATCATTCCTCTGTGCTTTGATAACATCCCAATAAGTCCATACGGAGCGGCTCTCTGGCACACTCCAGCATCACGGCGGCAGAGAGGCCTTCTGTTGCTGGTTACGGCTCACAAATTGAATTTGCACACTGAATAGTTCTGCTGGGATGTGCCAGATGCAAGGAGCTGGATAAACATAAAAGCACTCAGGGCAGCCGTGTGTTTATACGCCAGCATCGCAGCGAAAGGTTTTCTTCTTCAGCTGCGGCGTACGTTACGTTCCCCGGCGCTCTTTTCCACGGCTAACCTGCGTGGCAATCGTTTCAGCCGGAATGTGCTTCTCATCGCTCCGCTGTTTGAGAGTCCTGCAGGTAAACATAGCAGGGATTGGTTGTTTACTCGAATAATGAATCAATCCATCATTTATTTAAGGCTCCACACCGGTCCCGCCATCAGCGAGGGTCATTATCATATTCGGACCCGAGAGACTCGCGTAATTCCACTGTGTCTGGAGTGTGTCAGGAAGCGGACTGCATGTGAAACGCCGTCCGACCAGCCAGAGACGTCTGACACGGACTTTTGTCTGCAGGAAATGGGCCCTTGTTTACCGCCGTCAGGACGAGCATGTACGGAATGCAGCAACACAATTAGTCTTTATTATATTACACTCATTTGAATACTCCCGATAGCATCAACACACACTCGGGCCAGGCCTCCTCCCCACGCACAGCACAGCACAGCACAGCACAGCACAGCACAGCACGGACAGAGGCCGTGTGTAGGTTTCATCTCAATTCAAGCTGGATGCAATCATCCTCTGCATTTCTTACAAATGACTTTAATTCATTTAATCGGTTGTTTGATCCAGATGTAAAAATATTCATTTTTCATTGGTTTGCTCCGGTCTGGTCTCGTGACATATCTCACGTGAGCATTGCATTAAAAAACGACTAAACATATCCCTTTAATTGATGTATTCATGGAGGATATAAATGGCAAGACCAAGAATCTATAAACACACTCGACCCTGCATCACAAACAAACCATGTGTCCACCGTGTCACTGTCACATTTGGCCTCGCCCAACCGTGAAAACATCACGCTCCCATTCTGCAATCAAGTTCACAGTAATAAACACACAACATCCAGTTACATGTTCAAAATAAAGGCACCAGAACAACAAGGATTGGATCATGATTGAAACAGTCACCATGACTGTGCAGGACTGGAACCCTAGTCGCCTCTGTGATCGTCCTTGTCCTGGAATATCTGGCTTGTCTTTTGCTTTTGCTCATAGATTAACTGATAATACAAATAATTTTAAAGTAACTAGTTGAAGCCCAACAATCCATCCAATAGTTGTTGAGACATTTAACTCACACTACAAATGTAGCCCTCATGGTAAAGCATATCTGTACCAACTTTCACGGCGGTCTATCAGATACATGTTGAGACATTTCAGTCGGAGCTTCTAGCATTGATAAAAATCACATCATGACAACTATCTGTTTGGCTGGAAGCATGTCAGCATCGCTTCGTCTCTCCGTGCTTTCCTTTTTTTGTCCGGAGCATATTTCACCCGGTGGTTTCCCACTCCTTGACCTGTGGCTAGCCCCGCTGCTAAATGTTTGCCTGCATCTTCAGATAAATATTCCCAGTGGTTTCTGGGAGATCTTGGCTGCGACTGACTTCACCAGACAAGTTCCCCTCCAGCAGAAGGGTTAAGAGGCGACGACACAGCGTGAGGGAGAATGTGAGCTATTCTGTCGTGGGCAGACTACCTACAGCGCCCTCGCCATCTGACCTTTACGTCAGAGGCTTTATTACACTGGCGACACTGGCTAACTTGGCACTCACGTCGTCTCAAACAGTTAACTCTGTTTAGCACAAATCATAAGTATGAATTTTATTAGACGTGACATTCAGCTAAATGTCAGTGGCCGTAGCCTGTTTGATGTTTGGAGAGGAGACTTCGCTGGTGAAGTGGCTCTTTGTCTGATGTTTTGCCCTGTTGTTTGCTGGCACAGTGTCTCCAGAACGTCACATTACAAGATTCAATTTCACATTAATGCCTCACAGACGCGTTATCTGATGGCTGAATCTACGAAGGAAAGGTCTCAAGAGTGTATTGTACTCATCTGGACGGCTTCCTGTCGGACTTCAGACTGACTTTTTTGCGTGGTTTGGCTTCAGGATCCTCCAGAAACCTGACTGTAACTTGGCCTCTAGCGTGCATGGTCAGTGTTCTCCGACTGCAGGTGGACTGTCTGTCAGCGGCGTCAGGTGGAAACACTGACCAGGCCTGAGGAGTCGGTGCTGAGGCGGAGGCACCTGAAGGAGCCGGGGCCTCTGAGAAAGGAACGGCATGTCGCTGTGCGTGGAGTGATAAGGATGGTGGAGGAGGAAGGGGGGAGGGTTGGAATAACTTGTAATGGAGGTGATTCGAGCCAGACCGAGATACAGTATCCTGTCAACTCCAGACAGCCGTCACCATGCCAGACGAATTCTCAAAAACAGAGACACATTCCAGCGGGATGCTATCACTCGAGTCGTACAGACGACAAGGTGTTGGGCAACTGTGACAGACGGCGGTCACAGAAGAACATGTTGATCCCGAGAAATATGGAAAAAAGAGATTGCGTTGATTCCATGTGTGTGGAATTCAGGCACATATCAGTGTATCAGCCGCTAAAAGGAACGAAAACATGAGATCTGATAGAGGGTCATTTCCTGTTTAGAGGCAACATTCCTGTATTCCACATTGGGGAGCGGCTATAAAAGAGATGAAGAAAACTCTAATGACCCAAGGTGACTCACACATCCTCCACTTTATGAATCTAATCACCCATCCTAACATCGCAGTGGCAGTTTAGTTTGGTAGATAGTCCAACGTCCTGCACCTCAAAAGTACAGGAGATTGTTCGTCCGATCAAATTATGGCTTAACCGTCCGTAGTAGCTGTTGTGGGCTTTGTAGCTTCAGATTTCTCGGTTGGGGCTTGAATTAGAGCCTCATCGATCATATATATTAGCCCGACTGATGCTCGACCTTTGGGGCCAATGCCGATACCGACATCAGGGAGTCAGCACACCTAAAACATATATCTGTTCAAGTGTACACTATGTTTTGAACACGTATGATGCTTTACGTTGCTGTCAAGTCCGACCACAGCAGCTGATCTGTGGCGTAACACAGTGAGGGGCAGGTACAGCTGCGCTTGTGCGTAGGAATACGAATGTTATATGGTTGAGGTGATGTAGTGCCAAAGGACAAACTGTCTGAGGGCAATGTAAAGCACCAAAAATTTTCAAAATATAGCATGCACTTAAACAGATATGTCTGTTTTTAGGTGGCTGAGATGTGTCTAGCCGTCGGTTCTATTTAGCAGCACAATGCTCTGCGTCCCTGTCGATGTTATGTGACACAACACAGTTCGGAGATGAAAACAAATCACATTACGCTACGCGATATGATAATTTTCTTTTTCACTGAAGACATGAATAATTAAATCATGATGATGTGACATTTGGCGGAGTCTGAACCAAACAAAAATGTCTTTCTGCATCTGGAGAATAAGATTTGCAGGCCGGGACATCTCTGCGGCACTACAGTGCTTCATTATAACGCTGTCTGTCACACAATGTGCCTCGCAGCTTCTGGAATTTGAGTATTAGCCGACTACTATCAGAACATGGCTGTGATACGTTACGTATGTGTGTAGCTCGGCCTGATTACAAGTCTAATGAAAGGCAAAAAGGCAAAAACCACAAGACGTGTTCACGAGGGCCAGCGTTGGATTTTATTTTTGCGGGCAGACGGGGGGAATGTGCCTCCTTCAACAGTAACACAAAGCAGACCCCAACAGAGCAGAGGGCTTGTGTTCAAGCAATGACACAATTAGTCCTGGATAAGGAGAGCGGCGGAGCGGTGGCAAAGATGAAAGTTGCTTTCAGAGGTCAACGGTCGTGATAACCCCCGAGGCCTAATCTCTCAAAGCTAAAAGAGACAGAGTGGTGCGATGGTAATAAAAGAAGGATGAAGGATGCAAACAAGTCAAAGCCGACTGGAGTCGTGAAGCGGTCCCGTGTCTACAGACGAGATGTGTTCGTGGCTAACCAGTGAAAATCGAGTTTGTGGGGATTTTTTCCTCGTGTGCACCGTTCAGAAAAAAACGATGGTGAAACGGCACCAAAGTGACAGTTTACAGACGTGCACAGGAAGGAAACATCAGCGGTGACATCCTGTTTGTCTTCATCCTCATCGAGCTGGCATCTTTTTTTCTGGAGGCTCTTCATTCGAATCTTCTGTTCGGGGGCCATTATCATTATACTCTTCCTGTTTACTGGCCTCAGTCCTCATGCTCCCGCTCCGAGCTCGCAGGATGATTGTGGAAACTGTCGAATGGTAATCGGATTAGGCCGGCCACTTGACAGATCATGAGTTCTGTTGGAGCGGTCCCACCGCCGACCAACTTCTCTTGATTCAACAACAAGATCTTACAGCAGCAGAGTTCTAGTTGGAGATATGAACAGTTCATTCCTTCAACCAGGTTATTGTTGTGCTGACACGTTGTCTTTAAACGTGATGTAGTCGTTGGTGTGGAGATGGTTTACCAGCGCTGTTTTGAGCTGAACTTTCTGATAGTAAGAACATCATCTTATTTAAAACTGCCACTTGGGGGCAGCATAACAATCTGTTGTAGCATTTACCAGTCACACAGTTGCGAAGCTAGCTAGTTGCAAACTTTGTGTGTTTGGTTCGGGGGCGGTTTTGTACACTGGAACCACGTTTCTCGCACAGGAACTTTTCCCAGTGAACCGAGAACATTTGAACGAGTTCAGAAGGCCTTTATTAGGGACTGGGGTCTAAATTGAGTTCTGTGGACTTTATTCTACCACCCAAAAAGTTCTCAGTCCTGCTCAGAGGGTTGTTTTTTTCCAAAAGTACAGGAATTGTTGGACTGAAAATGTTTAATTGTTCTTGAGAACTTGCATCATTTCAGCCATTTGTTTTTTGCTCCTTGTGCTTCGACACATCAACATGCAGATACAGAAGAAAGCATATCATCTTATTCAAAACTGCCACTTGGGGGCAGCATAACAGTCTGTTGTAGCATTTACCAGTCACACAGTTGTGAAGCTAGCTAGTTGCGAACTTTGTGTGTTTGGTTCGGGGGTGGTTTTGTACACTGGAACAATGTTTCTCGCACAGGAACTGAAGGAAGTGAAGTGGGAACGGAGGGCCTTTATTAGGGACTGGGGTCTAAATTGAGTTCTATGGACGTTATTCTACCACCCATAAATTTCTTAGTCCTGCTCAGAGGGTCATTTTTTCCAAAAGTACAGGAACATTTTTAATTGTTCTTGAGAACTTGCATCATTTCAGCCGTTTGTTTTTTGCTCCTTGTGCTTCGACACATCAACATGCAGATACAGAAGAAAGCATATCGCAGTTATTATCATGGTCATTGTTGTTGCATGTCAGTGTGGCGTCACTTTCAAGATATGAAGCCATAAAGCCAAAATTAAATGTAATCAATGCAGGAATGTTACCAGTCAGTCGTTTTTGATTATGTTCCTGTTCGTGATAATATCACTGCCTATAAGCAACAACATGACTAACCAGTTCTATTTTTGCTTCTAGGTGTCTTCATCTTGTGTTCCAGCGACCAACTATGAGCTGGTAAGTAGCACTTTTTTTTCTCTTCTCATTTTAAGTAATTGCTTCCATGCTGTATGCACTCAGCAGGACTCATTGGGTCCTTCCTGCTGCAGAATTATTGCAAACAGGGTTGGAAAGTAACAGCCTCTATCAGCTCCACTAACAAGGCCGTTACTATTGCAGATAATGAGCCATTATCTGCAGCCCCCCTGAGACAAACTTGTGATTTGGGGCTGTATAAATAAACCAGACTATACATGACCTAACCGTTGTTTGGCAGCTGTGTATCTGTCCTGATAAATCTGTAAAAAAGAGAGTTTGAAGCTTTGGGTCCGTTGGTTGCTGAGGCACAAGAAGTCATCCAGATAAGAAAGGAAAATATAAGACTGCGTCCTTGAATCTGCTATATCATGATGACGTCTTTCCGTGGTTAAAATAACACCGAACAAAGCAGGACGTAGTCTGAGTATGAAGTGATTTTGCAAGGGCAATAAAAAATATGCTTGCTCTGTTGCCTTATTTGGTATTGGCATAAGAAGCCGTGTCAGACTTGGAGATTATTCACTCGCTCTCTTTCTCATATGTTGTGTGTTTAAATGGTTTTGGGTGCTTGTCAAACCAAAGCAAATATCCCCTGCACTTTTCTGCGCTCGCAGAGAAAATACTTCTCGAAAATGTCTTGTTTTTCTTTCATAACGGCTGCAGTAATCAAGCAGGAACATGTTATTATCCTCCGCAGATGCTTTCGCACTAGATGCTTTCTACATGAACACATCTGTTTGAGATGTGCAGCCGTTACGGGCTCAGCTCTCTTGGCATTTTAAAAAAGGCTGCTCTCGACCTGAGCTCACTGGGTTTCTGAGAAGAACACCTTTGGACACTTAGTGCAAAAATTCACCAGCCTCACACTATCTGTCGGATTCCACATGACGTAATCATTCACCTGTTTAACTGAACTCTCAGTCTGTTCATGCTGACAGCTCTGACAGTCTCCTGATGTCAAGCAACGTCAAGTTCAAGTTCAAGTACAGTGATGCAAAGTACATTTATTAAACTCCTTTCATTAAGTACAGTTTTGACACACTTGTACTCTACTTGATTTTTTTTTTTTTTCATGCCTCCGCGCCAGTGATAGCCATGACCGGAAGCATTACGTTTTAGGGTTTTCCATCCGTCCGTCCCATTCTTGTGAACCCGATATGTCAAGAACACCTTGAGGGAATTTCTTCAAATCTGTAAGAAAATGTCCACTTGGACTCCAAGATGAACTGATTAGATTTTGGTTCATTCTCTATGCTTAACTAACGCACAGTAGATCTGGTGATGTCTGTTTTCGGTGTATAAGCTGTAGTTTTGCGGGTAAACACACCGATCTCTTCAGCTTCTCTCCGGTCTCCTGCTGCTCCTTTGGGGTCATTCCTCCTCTGGCGCTACTGACAGGTGGACTTTAGCATGGGCTGACCTGCCGCTGCTCCGCCACCCAGCCCGTCCGCTCTACCAAACGAGCCCGAGCTGCGACCCCAGTCGGGGTGGTGTGTTTACCGGGACAACTACGGCTCACAGTCCACTACATCAGCTGCACCGCTGGCTGAAAGGCAGAAAAACAAGACCCACTCACACCAGACAGCTACTGAACACACAGTTAGGCAACATACAGCCCACGGCCTGTTGCCTGTTCTTGGCCCAGTTGTTCCTCCGTCACCTGGGGAAACAAGGCCTCTTCTTGTTTTGGTTGCATCAGACTTGATTTCTGTTTTGCCATAATTCAACCTTTGTTTTTGCGGGAACAGTTGAGCCCAGTTGCAACAGCACAGTAAAAACAAGCAAAAAAGTTGTCTATTGTAAGTTTAATTACATTAAACATTACGGTACATTTAACATGAGATACTTTTACTATCATTAGGGTGACTTTTACAACTGTTATAACTGCAGTGTGACTGCATCGTTCACAATACTGCAGAGGAACATTAATAGGCAGACCTATAATCATCTGTTTTTAATAACCACATTTGCAGTCAGACACAATACAGGTAAATATATGTTAGTGTAGCCGTTCAATCACAGACTATAAAACATTTTTGTTCTTCCCCGACAATTATCTGTTTTTTTGCATGAAAACCAGGCTGAAGGAAGTGGAAGCTTCGGGCCATCGCGCTGCATTTTATCTCCTTTTTCCCGCAGCCTGCCAACAGGAGCCTCCCCAGAGGCTTTTGAGCTGCATTAAAGGTGCTGATTGCTCCCATAAACGCTGACGAGCCGAGGTGTTAAACATTTGTTGATGCACTTTCACCACAGAGGAGGCTGCAGGCAGGCAGAATAAGAAACCGTCTCTGGCTTTCAGGAGTTCTGGTATCACAGATAGATGTTCAGACTGGTCACTGGGAGAATATGAAGCAGGAAGTAATCTCTGTTTATGTTGGTGCATATCACATAGATGAGTGCATCATTCTTCTTCTGCGTACAGTATGTGTCACCCGCCCCTGAATGACAGGAAGTGGATGATGCTGCTTGTGTTTGTGTGTGGACGTGCAGGCGTGCAGTACTCCAGCCGGAGGTGTGTGTGTGTGTGTGTGTGTGTGTGTGTGTGTGAGCCGTCTTCAGCCCCTTGTTTGGTGAATTCCTTTGGTCGCGGCCAGACAGTGACATGATTTACTGCCTCGCTCAGGTGGAGACTGATTGCAATATCGACCATATATTAACTTAGTCGGAGAAAAATGTTGGAAAGGCGGAGAATCCAGACATTCCACTGAGATGGGACGAGCTACAAAACATACAAGTTTATTACCGATAACTCTCCAGAAAGACTCGAGTGAGAATCTGATATTTTCATACAGCTGTTCCTCAGCAGCGGCTGCGGCTGCTACTGCTATCAGACTCAGATAAACGCAAGTGAAATAAACAAATGTGAATATTTATTGTATTTGTAAAAGTTCATTTGATTTCTTGTCTCCAAGTTGCTCAAAATCTTAACAACTAAACATCTTTTTGGTTTTGATAAAAATCAAACACAGCTGACTTAATCTCAGGACCATTTAATAGGTGTTGTGGGACCTTATCTCACAGGCTTTTTTGGGGCACTTTAGGGACTTGTTATCTGCTTAAAGTGGACATTCCACTATTTTTACACAGAAATTGCTGACATGTGTTAGCGAGTACGACTGCGTCGGTGGAAAAAGTGGGATAAAGCCACTTGTGGCTCCAGAAAAGAGCTGTGTGAAGTCTGAGAAGTTGACTCAGGTGATGTCACGTGAGTCAACTTTGGCTTGGGTGGAAATCTACGGGTTTGAAGAGAATCTCTGTAGCTCCTCATCTCTGACTGAGGCGAGGAACTCCAGGCAGCATTGTTATGGATCCAACTGCTTTTCTAGCTAAGATCCACCAAACTCTACCTCCGATTGGCTCACCCTGATAGAACCATAACCGATCCCACTCCTCATGGCGAGATCAAACCAACCCATTAACCAAGCAATCAGAGGCAGATTACGGAGGGGACTGGCTAGAAAGAAATGGGATCCATAATAACGGCTCCATTAGCAACTACTCGCCCAACGCACCCAAATCTCTGACAGAACTTTTAGACTTGGAGTTAAGTACAGGTTCTGAAAAAGACAAAGGATGTGTGGAACAGAAAGGACGATGTCTTGTTGACAGAGTTCCCATTTTCTGAGCACCTCAAGAGCTTCTTGTTCATTTTGGCTCGAAATCAAACATGTTGAAAGACCGTCGTAGCATCTGGTGCACCTGACAGTGAGGTAGAGACTCGGACCTGCTCGAGCTAGACGAGCTGCCACGACGAGCACAAGCTTGAATTCGGCGCTGACTCAGAGGTTTGTTTGACAGGCGGCGTGTAATGAATGTCATGTAGTGGAGCAGCGTCGTGTTACCAGACTCACAGATCTGAACTGAACTGAATCGATGCAAATAATCGTGCAGTAATTATTTTTACTTCACTCGGTTGTCACTTTGTGGATTCATGAACTCAACAATGACAGAAATAAAACACTAGAATTCCAACTGCAGTAAAATGTTGTAGTAAAATGTGTGTAATTGTGAAACTAGTGGCCTCATAGACATAGATTTAAATATAGCAACCCACTGGTTACTCACCGGGGATCTTCCAGAGCGAATGTGGACTGTGGGGAGGTGATGCCAACTGGCAGCCCGCTTATTGAAACCGATGATGTGTGGTTGGCTGATCCCCGCCAACAGAGATGATGACAGAAGTGAAAACCCCCCGCCGGACCCCCGCACTTGGACGTGCTGTGGAGCATGCTGGGAGCATTCCTCAGATGTGCCCTCATGTCGAGGCATCTCTGCCGGGAAGACGTTTTTATTTTGCTCAAACACAAAAGAGCCCGAGCGAGGACGGACGGACGGAGAGATATTGGGGGTGTTGTGGTGAGGTAGACTGCACACCTGAACACATGCACGCACATAAATAAAGCATGCGCTCACAAGCAAAGATATGCACACACACACACACTCAGAAAACCATAAACCAATCACACCTACGTCATCCAGCTTCTCTTTTTTATAGGTCTGCTGTAGTGGGGGAACGGGGCCAGGACATTGCTGAGTAATGAGTAACTGCGGGGCAAAGATGGTCTAGATGTGGTCCAATTAGCGCTGTGTTTAGAACCACACATATTTCCCCGATGTGTCCTGTATTACGCTCTGTATACAAGCAGCGAGCAGGCATCCTGTAACCATATACAGAAGGAGCGCGCTCCCCTGGGAACGCACGAACTCCACCGTAAAACGTACATGTTTAACGTCGAGCCGAGAGGAGGGAGTCGCGTGTTAGTGTTTCTGAAGTGAGCTGCGTGATAATCCAGAGGTCTGTTTAGATTACATGAAACCTACTGTACGGGTGCTTCCTCTGCAGGCAGCCACTTCAGCTGAGATGGAGAGACGATAGAATAAGAACTGAGCGATGTCTCAAACGTAGGAGTTAAAGGAGCAGTTCACCCAACAAGGAAAATTCAGTCATTATCTGCTCACCCTCATCCAAAGACTCTTCATTTACTCTCATAAATGACAAAGAAAAAGCAGAATATCCTCACATTTTAGGGAAAGTTTACCCCGGAAATGAACATTTTTATTATCTCCTCAACCTCGTGTTTTTGGAAACTCAGGTGTCACAAGTTTCTACAAAATGTTTCTGGAGCTTCACAGCAAAACGGCACTTCAGCATCCTCCAGAACGACTGAAGTAGCTGGAGAAACTGTTTTAAAACTTAAGAAAGAAAAAAAATCAATCAATCAATTTGGGATCTTGGAGCTTCCGGAGACTTACGTCGGTAGATTTTTTTGTTTTATTTTTGGGTGAACTGTTCCTTTAATTTCATGCATTTTTCTATCATGTTTGACACAATTTATGATCCAAATGTAAATAAAAGTTTTACGCTACCACCAAACTTTTGCTCCTCCATTAATGGACGAGGCTTTTATCACTCAATAACCTAAAAGAAGGGAATTTGGTCATGATTTCTTAACACCTTCATGGTTTTCTTGTCTTTAGACCTCTAGTTTGTGGAGTTTAAGTCCCTGATTTTATGCATTGTCTGTGTCCAAGGCTTCTATATGCAGTGCTATTGAATAGACTCATCTCCCTGCTAAGAAACACAAAGAACCTCATTGTTCATTTTTAATCAAAACACATGAATTGTGAACACACTTGTGCTCCGTGCGGTTAAAAATATCTCAGCCTGTCAGTTTACATTTCTGCATTACAAGTAAACAGTGGCCTGTAAACTGCAGCTGTATGAAGTCATCCCACCGAATCCAGTCCCGCTCGCTCCGACCCATTATCATAATGGACCAGTCTGCACGCTAAGCTGTAATTCAGCCTCTCCACTGTTCGGCAGCAGCGTATGAGGAGCAGTCGGTGCAGACTGTGGTCAGCCTCAGCTGCTTAGTTATGTCAGGCTTTCCCAAACTGGAGTAATCAGATGCCAACATCCTCCTTCTACTCATCAACCCTCGCATTTTGGTGTGGTTTCCTTTTTTTCTCGCTTAAGTTGTTTCTTTTAATAAAAAGTGCCGGAGGAGAAGAAAGTAGACGGCTGAGAGTTTTCACACTCGGATAGAATATATTTTTCCTCGGTTGCAAATTCCTGTCGTTGCCATGAAATTTCAGTCCAAACGTTGACGGTGCCTCGAGGCTGAATCTCAATGACTGATCGCCAAATCAGTCTTGACTAATCAGCAGTTTGACTTTGTTCATGGCGAGGAATGATGCGTGTTTAACGATGAGTTATCAAGGGCGGTTAAGCTCGTTTTAATTTGGCGTAGAGAGAAACTTGAGTCCTAGACGGATTATAGTTGTATTTTTCTGTTTTATAAGGAAAAACAGATGAAAGGAAGATTTCATTTCCTTATATTTTATGAGTCCATTTCCTTTATTTATTGGACTAAAGAAGCTGGAGGGTGTGGGAGGTATTAAGAAGAGACAGAGCCTCTTTCATTAGTTGTTTCCCTAGTGTCAGGTGAGCTGAACAAACTGGGTTACGTGGAAGAACAAGATCATAAATTAAATCCTTCCATACTTTTATGTGGTTTATACGAAATACCTGCAAATGCAAAAGTCTTATAATATGCAAAATAGGATCAAGAGCATGTTATGAAGGAGTGAAAAGATAAAATAAAGATGGCGAGCGTGGTCGTGATGGCGTTCACCGTTAGCTCAAAACCTCCCTGTGCCTCACGGACTCTTAAAGTTTGTATCACACATATGTTTACCTATCAGGATCTTAACCAGCCGATCAGAAGAGTGATTTCTGTAACGGCAGTTTGACTTACAACCTATTCGGTCATTTAACTCTATTAAACTCATAATTGACTGTTATTAAAATGAATTGATGATTGCATAATACACAGAACGTCTAATTTTTCACATGCACGAGTTCAGTCAGGCCAGAGAAATGAAAACAATAGTGACGTGATGAAGAACAGTCGACCTGATAAGGCTTGCACAATAGCTTTCTGTTTTTTTCATCATGTTTCTCTGTTATTGCCATATCAGGACATACACAGAGTTGTAGCTGATGATAAAAGACTTCAGTTCAACAGGTGTGTGTGTGTTAGTAGACCCTCTCCACACACACACACCCATAAGGAGTAAAGCTGCTGTCAGATGCCTTCAGCGGCTTCGCTCCTCTCTCACATGTTGGTTACATAACAGAGCGAGCGCTCGTATCAGTGGGAGCAGGACGAGGCGGGGTGAGAACCGCCGAGAAGTCAGAGGTGGTTTAGGGTCGCGGGCGGCTCAGGGGTTTTTCCCACAGCGAGGACCGTCCACTCTCCTCCGCTGCGGTCCTGAGGGATCCCTGGCATGTCAGAAGTCCCCCCTCCGCCCCGAGGGGGGTGGGAACGGGAATAAACGTCCACCCGAACCCTGGAAACACACACAGGCCCGAGCAGCCCCTCCATCGTCAGCGCCGTGTTTACATTTCTGGGACACGGCTGTGTGAACGCTGCAGATGAAGGAGCACGGAGCATGAGAGAGGAACAGCTGTGTGTGTGTGTGTGTGTGTGTGTGTGTGTGTGTGTGTGTTATTGAGGCTGATGGAGTGGTAGGGAGTGAATATTATTGTTTCGCAACTTCACGTGTACAGTTTTGTTCTGCATTTGACCACAAGGTGTGATTGATTTGACTGAACATTCAGCTGTCTATGATGAGAAATAATTTCAAAATAAGTTTGTTTCACACATTTATTACACATTTATCGTGTTATATCAATATCAGAAATCTATCTTACGGGCTCCAGTCCCTTAAGACACGGTGTTTCTCTCCTCTGGGAGGAGAACGTGTGGTTGTAAATACCTGAAAATGTCATCAATCATAAATTTTTTTTTGCTTGAGAGAGAAGAGGGTGTGAATGGTTGGATTGATGACACAGAAAACTACTGTGAACTAATTCAAACCTTTATTTAAACTGGAAGAACCGATGAGATTGCCCTTATTTACAATGATTTTCATGTGTGGTTTGTCCTGTTTTTCAGCTTGAAGCAGGGAGGTTGGTGATCATGGTATTAAATTGTCCGTAGGCTCGAACACCATCGATCATTCCAAGAGTTTGGGGCACTAATTATACTAAAAGCTTTTTCCAGGTGACAGCAATGATCGGCCCCGTTTGTCCTCTAATTTTTCGAGCATCACGTTTGCAGAATTGGCTCCGCGTCGGTTTCAGCTCCAGTGGAGCAGGATTGCCTTTTTAGGCAGCCAACAAGTGTGGAAAACATTTGTCAAGACTCTTGCCAAACAGCTGCGCTTTTACTTTGAAGGCAAACAAAAACACTCACAGTTTTCACCCACTTCCTAAACTGAAATGACTTTGTCACAGAGGGAATGGACCTCGTTTAGATTAGAGCCTTCAGCTGCGCAGAGGGACAAAATAGCTGAGATTTAAAATGATTTCACGAATTGTACTGTGTCAGACAAAACCTTCAGGTGAACCATCATTATGTCATGAAGTCTCTACGTCTGCAGTTTGTGTCTTTTGCCACTAGAAGGCGCTGTTGGACATGTGAGTTAGGAGCTGCTACAGGTGTCCTGAGTCACATCTGTCTGTGTCTGTTGTCCACTATGATGAGTTTGTTGAGGTTTTAATTCCTTTCCTCACGCTGCATTGTGTTGGGAGTGTTCACTGTGGCGTGACCGTACACTGTTGAAACGTGGAAATGTCTCTGGATGTGTTTTATTCTCTGCAGATTAGGCCCCTTTAATAATAATAATCTAGTGTGACACGGCTTTAAAATACATTTATCTTCTGATCTTTTCGTTTCATTACTGGTGAGGAATGCTGCATCATTTCTTATCATCAAGTACAATAAAAAGTTTTCTGCATCGTTCCAGCAGCTTATCTGAAACATAAGCACGTAAAGACTGAGCTCTCAGTGTGGGCTGATCTCCAGCCTGCAGTGTAAACACAGCAGAGCCGAGCTGGTGCGTCGCCACGTCGCTGCCACTCCAGATGATGGTGTGTTTTTATAAGGTTTAAGAAGGCAATTGTTCTTAAAATGTACAAGGCTGTCCGGGTAGAAGGAGGGGGGGAGGCACGGAGGGGAGGAATGGGTGAGTGGCACTCGGCACACACACCCTCGGTCTGACTCACACACACACACACACACACACACACACACACACATATATATATAGACTCAAGGATAAACACTGAGAACAACAGCAGGGTTCCCATGTGTGGTTAGTCACTTCACACTCGCTGCAGCCAAACTCCACATCACACGCACAGAATCTGAAATATATACAGTGAAACTATGACTGATACTTTAAATGTCTAGAGACTCAAAGACATTTGAGTTTATATTTAGGTTGTTGTAATGAGGGTTAGGTAATAGGTAATTAGGCCCTTATAAGATGCTTATTAAGATTGATATGCGTTAATAAGACATATGTTAACAATAATAACATCATAATACACATTTTCTTTTTAGATTATAAGGCAGTCAAACTTGTTTAGGAACATTAATGTTGCTTTATTACGATTAATTTCATACTTTATTATGCATAAAGCAACAGTCACCCAGTCAGGAGGGACAGCAGCAGCCGGATAGGTTGGTGTGTTTACTGGGGAAACTACAGGTCACAAGCACCGTTGCTGCAAGTTACATTTCTGGGGAGGTTCATGTCAGACTACGGTGTAGGGCATGTACCTATGCACAGGTGTAGATTCAACACAAAAGCATAAATCAAGCTCCAGTGAGAACAATTCCTCAGTAACGTTAAGAAATTATTTATTATACCTGGTCGTTTTCAAAGTTACCGGATCTACAGCGAAAATGATGCCTTATTACGGTTAATAACGTCTTTATAATGCCCATATTACTTTGTAACTATGCTTTACGATGCCTTAGTAAGGATGATAAATCCTTTTTCTTATGAATAATTCTCTCAGTTTCACACACACACAGTCAGTTATTGTCTGCTGAGCTCACAGACTGAACATAAACACTGAATCACTCCAACACTCACAGTCAATGCTGCTGTTTCCTCTCTCAGAGTAACACTCACTCGTCTCACACACCCAGAACACGGATCTGAACCGTTCTGCTGTCCACACTGAGCCGAGCTGAGCTAAACGGGCTGTGTCTCGCGCTCTAAAGATGCACGGCTGTATATTTAGCCCCGGGTCATTTCTCTGCTCTGGGCTACGTTTATCCTCACCACTCAAGGGGGAAACTCCCAGCGATGCTCGCTACCTCTGCTTTCCTAAAGGAGCGGGAGCTGTAATTTGGTAAATTGGTCAAAGGAGCCACTGTGCTCATGTGAAAGAAAAGCACATGGTACAGTGTTGGCAGAGATAAAGAGCTGCGGGTGAAAGTCACACTGATATGCTGTACTTAAAGCGGGCAGACACGTGGCCGCGTCCGTGCTGCCTCGTCCGCCGTGTGTTTTCATGTGACGGTTTCTATGAGGACACTCGAACAAAACAGAAGCACTTTAACTCAGATAATCAGTGCTCGTCAGTGGATAATCTGCGAGCTGTGTCCTGGAGGGGAAATTCCAGTTCGTTACTACCTTTATTATATAATGAAGTAATAATAACATCCAGTAACAGCTTCATCACATGGATCTGGGAACTCTGGTTACTTCACTGAGTCACATGGGGACAGAAAAACATGAGTGATGAGCTGTAAACAAACGTCCATGTTAGCAGGGAAGCGAAAACTGACCTACTGCACTTGCCGTAGTTGTGCGTATACGGTTGTCTCTCTTATCTCCACGTAAAGTTGCTTGGATCCGTTTTGGTAAAGTTCTTGAATAAGTATCTGTGTCGTGTCTTTCCACAATAACAGGAAACTGATTTTGAACTTATTTAGAGACATTACAGACTCAATAGTTATGTTCCTGCAGCTGCTAAATCAGCCAAGAGCCGTTGCCCTTGAGCAGCCTCCTGGTCCACATGGACGACATCAACATCAAAACAATCTGCGGTAAAGATGTGGAGCGTGTTTCTAACCTGACTTATCATGTTTGTTTCATTGAACAGATGTCTCCATCTTGTAAAATCTCATTGCTCACTTTGGTGACTTCGATAAAAATGACACAAATAACCACAAACACCCTGAAAACAAGAGCCAGGATCAGTTCGGATCAGTTAAACATTTACAGACGAGGCCGGTATCAGTTAATTTTGGCAGATCGCAGCTGCGAGCACCTGTTAAAGTTCTGAGCAGTGAGGCAGGAAACACTGAGTTTATTTTCCTTTCAACCATAAATTGGTCCGACTCTTTCTCTATTATTACATCTGTTACTATTTTGCTCCCCACGTCGGAGAACAACGGCCCGTTTTTAGCTCCTCTGAGCGAGAACAAAATGCAACGTGACGCTCAGCTGACTCGGCTCAAGGTGAAGGCGTCGCTCCGAGCTAGCGACGTGCTAACAGTCAGGAAATCAGTCCGCATGTTAGGAGAGGAGGTGAGGAACTATCAAGTGATCTGATTCATTTGAAAAGTTGTGACGTGATGAAGACAGAGTGATGTTTTATCATTTTCAACATCTTACATTCATCTTTTAGGACACAAGACGAGTCATTTATCAATCAAGGAAAACATAATTGATGTTTGGAAATGTAGGAGATGTGAATATGTGTTTATTTCACTTTACTTTGACTCAAGTACGACTTTTGTTCACCGGACTGACCCACACAGTTTCACAGTTTTAGTCTATATGTTGACGTTAGCGTGTCCGTTTGATTCGTCCGTCAGCTCTGTAAGCGCATCGCTGTCTCGTCTTCCTCACCAGAACACGAACACACACACATCCAGCTGCCCGTTCATCCGTTCAGACTCTGAACGCCGTCCCGAGCCCCGAGGACTGACCTTGAATCAGACTGTGATGCTGCAGATTCTGACTTGGCGTGGAGAGGCTGCTCTGTTCTTTTTTTCCTGAGTTTTAAAACATTTAACGGTTTGAGTCCGTGAAATGTAAAGTCTATAAAAGCCAAGGCTTTGAATTTTCAGCTTAGATAGAGATTTATTGTGCACGACTCGCAAGAATTGTCGTGATGAAATAAAAAAAGTCTTTGATAGTTTTCCTCAGTGTTCCCCTTCAGATGGTTCCTTTGAAGAGAAACTGCAAATACTTCCTCTGTGGACTATTTTGCTGATACACAACTTCCCAGGCTTTTCTCTCATGCTCTCTGAATTAGTCCCAACGACAATACACACACACACTGACACACACACACTGACACACACACACTGACACACACTCCGACCATCTGGCTGCAATTGCACGAAGCGGAAACACACATGTTAGAATATCTCACTCTGTCTGTGTGTGTTTTTCTCAGAAGACACACAATAGGGTCTATTTGTGTGAAAATGCCTGCGGCTGCAGATTCTGGCCTCCGAGCGAATCCACAGTGTGCGTTCGGAGTCGGACATCAGTCCGGTGCGTCCTCGGAGTAACTCTCTCTTCCACGTGTCTGACGTACGACAACAACACATCTAAGAAAGAGACTGATAGTTATGATCTGACATTAGGTTGAGTTTGTTGGTGTGTCGCTGGTCGGAGTGAGGCTGGAGTTCGGGGTGAAGCCGGGATGATTTCCTGCTCGGTGGTTTGCTCTGGGCGTTTGGAGTCTGGATTCTGGGGCCCGCTCAGACACACTATAATTTACTCTTTGCATTTACTGTTTATATTCCACCGAAGCTTTCGACAGACGCATCCCAGCTCTCTGTGTGGGACTGTCCACCGGTCGCTAACACGGAGGAGGCTTCCACTGCCAGCAGGGTTTCTGAATGACAATTTCCAACTTTTAACAGCATTAATCTGGGGAGTTTTTGAACGTTAAAGGATCTGGTCATGAAGAGATTAAACCAGCAATGTGTATCCAATGTGTGATATATCATAGAGAGCTGCAGGGATGACGTGTTTTTGTAGGATTAACCAGAAGCTAGCATCGCCGACGTCCATTTTGAATTATCGCTGAAAATAATCTCTGTGTCAAACACGAGTTTAAGACACTTACAGGTTTTGTTCAGTGAGATAATCTTCACAGATGAACACCAGAAGTTTTAAACTAATCTAATGTTAGGCTATAAACAGACGACATCACGGTCACATGACTTAAACGTCACCACCACCAAGCGTCAATAACTATACATGTTTTCTATAAACTGATCAATGTACAAGTTGTAAAGTCAGAGTCAGAATAGTTTGTAGCTCAAGTTGGCCTGTACAGACGGACTAGTGAGTAGACGAGTCTCCGTGTTCGCTGTGATGACGTTTAATGTCCCCGACGACCTCTGTAGTCTCAGTTAGACACTTGTTAGCAACCGCTGTTTTTAAGACACGTAAGAGATTTATAATGAAATTATGGGACATTTAACGACGTATTTTATGTGGTAGAACAAAACGTGTGAACACTTTCAGCCTGTCATCTCATGGGCCAAAACCCAAACTGATTTCCGGGTTTTAGGACTCTTTACTAGACCACCCTGTAAAGATCCATTGTTGTCCAGAACTATTAAAAACACTCTGCTGACATGTTCCTTCACTTTCACACATGAACACACAGACTGTAGTTGGTTTGACTTGATCTCAAATGCACCGTCCTGTTTCCTGAAAATAGATCCTAGTGAATGAACTATTTTCCACCTGTTTGACTGACATCTCAAAAAAACTACTGCTTCACTGGGCCTCAGACGTTAGAGCGGTCATCCACCAGTCGGAGGTTCGGTGGTTTGATTCCCGGCCTCTGCGGTCTATATGTCCAAATGTCCTCGACCAAGATATTGAACCCCATTTGCTCCCAGTGTCTCTCCCATCAGTGTGTGTGTGGTTGTCTCTCCTGATGAGCAGGTGTGTGTGAGTGTGTGTGAGCGCTGACTTGTGTTTCAAAGCGTTTTGCGTTCACTCCCTGCTACATACAGATCTGTCTGATGTCTTCTGCACCGCTCGCCTGAATATCTGAAGCTTCATTTAGTAACATCTGTGCGTGTGTGGTAGTCTGCGGCGAGCCCGGCCCACACGGGCTCATGACATCATCGACGTCTCTGATGTTTCCTTCTTCCTCTGAACTTCTCTTTACCTTCATCTTTACCCCCGAGCCTGCTCGTCCATCTGTCTCAGCTTTTCCCGGTTTCTGTCCCAACTGTCCCTCTCTTCCTCCGTCCTTTTATCTGTCCCCTTTCTTCTCTCCCTCCTCCTGTCTCTCTTGGCTGGATCCCGTCTCCCCCCTCCCCTCCCTCTCGCTCTCTCGCTCTGGTCATAGCTGTATATGGCGCTGAAAAGGAGCGCTCCACGGATGGACTCTCCGCTCTTGGCTAATGGAAGTAGTCCTGTCTCTCTGTGTAAATATTTGCACAGAGGGATTATAGATGGTCCCACGCATTCAAGGTGGAGCCCCGCGCTGCTCCGGGCCACATTAGGGCAAGGAATGGCGTGTAGCTTCCACACGGCGTGAGAGGAGATGATGCGAGGTGACACGACGCTGCGTAACGTGGCGTCGAGCTCCTGCAGGTGTGAAGTGTTGCAGGTATTAATCTCACCTTCTCTTCCTCTCTGTGTGTTTTCTCTGTGCAGGCGCCGAGCAGCGAGCTGCCTCTCAAACATGTAGACACCATGGTGAGTCTCTCTTCTTTTCTTACTTTACACACAGGTTCACTGAAGGAGTTGATCAATCTGCTGTGTGACAACTTAAAACAGCTGCAGCTTTTATCAATAAAATGCTTTAGAGAATAACTTCGGATGAAGGAGTCCTGCAGTGCGGGCGTCCACAGGAAGTCCTCTTTGTTTACTGTTGGCAGTTCTGACCGGTCTCATCCAGAATAAATCCAATTTACTGCCCAACTCCAAATAAATCCCACACATCAAGGATCACATGAAACACAGAGCACCAGCTTCTTGTTCTCCACGATGGCCGACTCAAACTGAAGTAAAGCACATAATAAGTGATAGTAATAAAACAAGAGGATCTGGAACAGCTGATTCTGCTCCCGTCGGACCGGAGACATGGAGGCATCACACCGTGTGATGAGCTGCTGATCTGCGAGCTGATGGGTCTGTCAGTGCGGCGTAACGCGATGCAGAGTTTCTGCCGGCGCCTCCTGCAGCGCACACGAGCGTGCAGGAAGGTTAAAGGTCGGAGGTCAGCGGCCGAGTGCAGAAGGTTCACAAGTGCAACAGAGTGAGCAGGTTTTAGTTTCTGACAGACACGACACTGAAGGCAAAGTGTGGCTTTTTACATGTGAAAATTACACCAGTAGTTTGGCTGGTTTACGTACGTAACGTAACCTTCTTAGTAAACTTAAATAACTTGAGCTTTTGTTTCACTCCGGACATGAGCAGCCGTCTCCTGTGTGTGTTTTCACCAAACCATCCATCTCCACCTCCTCCTGGATGATAGATGGTCTGACTCCATCCATCACTCCTGCTTTGGGTTTTTTTTTTTCACCGTGCACGTACTGGATCTGGGCCCAGACGCTGCAGGTTCTGATGGATAATGAGACGCGCCGGACTCATTCTGTGATATCAGCCTTCAGTCCGCATGTTTGTTTGAAGAAATACAGATGAAGCTTTAATAAAAAGTCCGTCGCTGCAGAGTAATAACTCTCTCCTCTCTCCGTGTGTGTGTGTGTGTGTGTGTGTGCACCGTGCACGTTTGCTTTGGACTCCGCGCTCGTCGTCTATGATGTAACTTCCTGTCGGTTGTATTTTGTCTGGGAAAGGAAGGATCGAGTAACCGATTTAGAGCTACCACCCAAAGCCAAGTACCCACTTTCTCCAGGAGGACCAAAATAAACACAATTGCACCAGTGTGTGTGTGTGTGTGTGTGTGTGTGTGTGTTTCTGCTTTTACTGGCGTTTCCTCTGTTATGCTTCAGTTTTCTGCCACAGTGTAGTACAGCAGAGCTCCGGCTGCTCGGCCTCTGTGGAGCTGTGCAGGAGTCTCAGTCTGCAGGTTAGCTAACGGGCCTGAGACTCACGCTGGTCATGAATGTGTTGGAGGGTAAATGCCCGAGCTTGTTGTCTGCCTGCGAGCGCAGCTGCTGCCGTCTGGTCACGGGCATTCGCCGTGTGGTTACGCCGTGACGTGCGCGGAGATGTTTGGAGGATTTGTCTCATGACTGCACGAGCCGCTCTCGCTTCACCGGATCGGTTTCTACGTCAGCGGGCTCAGTGTTCCTCCACCTCTTCACTTTGTTGACTGGTGTTTGTTTTACTTCTTGATGTAGACATTACGATTTTGGCGTTCAGAAGGTGGTTTTGTAAAGGATCAAAGTTACAGCGTTTTTAAAAAGTGCACATTTTGCAATGAACTTCCTGGAGGGGTTTGCTCAGATTCTTCTACTTCTTCAGAGAAAATGACAG
The DNA here is from genome assembly GCA_039737535.1 of Lagodon rhomboides. Classification (NCBI taxonomy): domain Eukaryota; kingdom Metazoa; phylum Chordata; class Actinopteri; order Spariformes; family Sparidae; genus Lagodon; species Lagodon rhomboides. Next base: position 29,103,654 of record CM077790.1, on the reverse strand, counting down.
GAAATAAATAAAGTTCCAACTACTTAATACTTACATTACATTCTGAACACAAAGAGCATTGAAGTGCAAAAGAAACAACCGTCCTCGTGTCAGAATGAGACTTTCAGAGGCGTTCCAGTCAGCTGATGAGTGTGTGAGTGTGTTTCTGTGGACATCAGACCCCACATGTTCGCCTCCGAGAGGCAGAAAGAGGAGGGAAAAAAGTTGAATATGAGGGGAGATAACGTGATGGGAGGCAGAGTGGAAGGAGGGGGGAGGGTGGCCACAGACGGAGAGAGGGAAGGAACAGAGAGCGGACAGACGAGCAGCGCTGTGGAGGAGTCCGGTCTGAGCCGGAGCATGAAGCGGCCCGCTGCAGCCAGCCGCCCGAAATAGAGCCCAGGGGTGTTTTCCTTTTTTCTTCTTCTTCGTCTTCTCCTCCTCCTCGGCTGACGGAGAAAAAAGGGAGAGGTTTTTCTCAGAGGGAAGTTTACTGCCGGACGGAGAGCAGAGAGAGGCTGAGGGAGCTTCTCCTGGAACGATGGACCGAGGAGGGTCTCTGAGGAGGCGGCTCTCCTCTCTGCGGGGGGCCTGGCGCTGGAGCACCGGCCACCTTTTCAGGAAGGTAGGACGCCACGGAGGGGACGGAGGGGGATCCCGTAGCTTCCACTTCTCTTTTTTTTTTCTTTGTTGTGGAATTGTTTCTCTCGTCTCCTTCGCGGACTTTTACCAGCCCCCAACGTCTCTCCCTCCTCCCTCCCTCCCTCCTCCCTCCCTCCCTCCCTCCCTCCCTCGCTCCCTCGCTCTTTCTCAGATGGTTAATTTGAATGGCCTGCTTGTAAAGTCAACCTCCACAGATGGTTTTCATCTGGAAACAGGCCCGCTGGACCCCCCACTCCAGTTCCCACCTCCTCCTCCTCCTCCTCCTCCTCCTCCTCCTCACCCGCTACTTCGCCTCCCTCCCTTTCCTTCCCAACACAAGCTTCTCCAAGGAGAGAAACAGGTCTTCGGTGTAGATCGTGTGATGTCTCAATGTCGTCTGATTTAAACACAATAACTTAGTTTTCTGTCGATCGTTCAGATCTTTTAGTTCTTCCTGCTCCGTTCACAGAGCCGCTTCACGACGTCTCTCACTTTCTCACTGACAGAAACGTGACCGCAGAGAAAGTCCTCGTCTTGTTACCGGCTTTGATTCCTCCCCACATGGTTGTTGCGCTTCATCTTAAATATCGCGGCCCATAAAACGCTCTGATCTCCGATTGAGACTAATTTGAAGCAAAAACTCTGAATTAGCTGCAGCACAATATAAACACCGTCTCCTCCCGACTCTCTGCTCTGTAATTTCAGATGTTTGTTTGCGTGCTGCCTGAGCCGGTGGCACCACGTAATGCGCGTCGGCGGCGTTTCTCGGACATGTTTACCTTCATCATCTCAGAGGTTTTTTTGTAACTTTGGTGCACATCACGTCTCTCAGCTCCGCTCAGACGAGGCGCTCTGTTCCCTCTTCCCGCTCTGCGTCTGCCTCTCTCAGGTCGTCCATCTCTGTCCTCCTCCGGCGACTCTCGGCTCTTTACCGCCTCTCGCAACATGCTGAAGCGTTTAGGCCGAAGCTCAGGCAGAAAATGGGGGGATTTTTTTTTTTTGCTTTGTGTCGCCTCGGTCGGTCGGTGCCGCAGACTCGTGTGAAGACTTTGGATGTTAGACGGAGCGAAGGAATGGTGCCTGTAATTTGTTGAGATAAAGTGCTGGGAAAGAAAAGAACACGAGGAAACTGTTTTATATCTGTGTTCGTGCTCGTGTGCGTACGAGCACCGCCGAGAGTCCGCAGAGCAGTTTGCAGAGCAGTTTGTGTTCAGAATATTGCAGGTCAGATTATAGGACTGGTAGGCCTCAGTGGCTAACGCTGCGTTCAGGTGCTCATCTGATGGTCCAGTTTTCCAGAGTTGTTCGTGTGCGTTGTGTCGAAAAGGTTGTTGTTTCCCATTTTATCACTCAGAGCATTTAAACAACACGTTGACAGAAACGACACAATGACTATACAATACAAATCTCTGGTAAAGGTTTTGGACCAACAACATCTCCCTCACCTTGTCCGCCATGTTTCAGCACATCCCTACTTGACGTAACATGAACACACCGAAGTTGGAAGAAGAAGTTCTGAACTCCGAGGAGATGCTCTCAGTCCTCTCTGATGCCTTATATGAACGAACCTCCCACCTGCTTGGAAACGCGCTCGGCAAAGAGCGTCAAGGTCAGGAAGTGACAGTCGGAACGCTGATGGAGCCCAAAAGACTCGATTACAGAAGTGCATGCATCTTTCTTTGCTAGTTGGCTAGCACTAGCGCAAGAGAAATGACCACATACGGGGCGAGAAATAGAAAAAGAAACACATTTTTGCTGTCACATTTTCTTTACATCTTCACTCACAGTGAGAACAAAATAAAAACATAATGCTCACATATTAGCGAGAGCTGCTGCAGATCGGGCTGTGATAACAAACTAAAGGAGGCCCACTCACATGTTGTACCACACACACACACACACACACACTGGGTGTTGCTGTGTGTGTTCACGCTGCAGACAGTCAGGCGGTCCTGCAGCAGAGCAGAGCCTGAACTCATCCCGCCGTGCTGGGGACGCCGGTGGTTCGCCGGCCGATCTGATCTAATGGCTGCTGATGGATCACAGCCCCCCTCCTGTGGTCATGTGACCCGACACATCAGGGGAGTGAGCGAGTCCACACGACCTCTGACCTCCCTCCCTCCCTCCCTCCCCCGAGCCGGTCTGAGGGGGAGGCGAGGCGGCCGAGGCAGAGTGGAGCCCAACACAGTCCGTCAGCTTCAGACACGTCTTCCTCTGCTGTGTGAGGACGCCATGTGATGCCGCCCCCCCAACATGGTGTATATACGAAACACCACCAAAAGGTGCATATAAGGGAACCTGAACTCACCGTCTGTCTTTGTGTTTTGCAGGGCTCAACAAAATCTTCAAAGAGCGTGGAGTCCCGGCGCAGACCGTCGAGGTAAGAGCTTCTTCTTCTTCTTCTTCTTCTTCTTCTTCTTCTTCTTGTTCTTGTCTGTTCTTCTTCTTCTTCTTCTTCTTCTTCTTCTTCTTCTTCTTCTTCCATTTACATTTAGAACATTTATCAGACGCTGTTGTCCAAAGCGACTTACAGTAATTCATACATTCACACACTGATGGTGGTGGCTGCCATGCAAGGTGCCGACCAGCACATCAGGAGCAGTTTGGGGTTCAGTATCTTGCTCAAGGACACTTCAACATGCAGACCAGGGGAATCGAACCAGCGACTTTTCAATAACAAGACACTAGCTGTACCCCTGAGCCCTCTTCTTCTTCTTCTTCTTCTTCTTCTTCTTCTTCTTCTTCTCCTTCGTTTTCTTCCTCCTCTTCTTCGTCTTCTTCTTCTTCTTCTTCTTCTTCCTCTTTATCTTCTTCGTCTTCAGACTCTGCCTCTTCTCTTTTCTTCTTCTTCTTCTCTTCCTTAAAAGACTCTCTTGGACTCTAACAGATAAAGAAGGAAGTGAAACAAACCCTCCTCCTTCCTCTGAAGCTCTTGAAATAAAAAAAGCGTGGCTGTAATCTGATATTTGCTGATTCGACCGGGGGAATTAGAGGAAAGCGGCGCGTCCTGCCGTTGAACCGACCTCACGCTGTTCTGCTGGACACAGAGATATTTGGTGTTGGGCCCCTCTCACCTCGGTCCTCAGGGAGGCACAGATGTTGTCAGTTGTGTAATTAATGTGTAAAACTCGACACCACAACACTTCACCGCCGAAGTCCTGAGCGAGGCCTGACTGACAGTTTGAGTCCCTCTCAGCCAATCAGAGAGCCGACACGGGGTTATGACAACAGCTGGGCCTCTGATAGGCCGGTACATGCAGAGAGTCATTTTACATCCAAATGAAACAGGAAAAAAATCTAAAGCTTTTCAAAAGTGCAGCACACTGTCATCATACGACAATCAAATGAACGCTCCAGACATGATCAGTTAGTACAGATCCTTTCTATCTGTTGATGTGATGCAGGATGCTGAAGACATGATGTCATTAACAATGTCTCTCAGAGGCAGTCATGTGATAAGTGTGTGTCATCAGCCCGATTCCAAAACAGTTGGGACACCTGTATTCACCTGAATACAGTGGAGAGAATGGCACTCAGTAGAGCGTATACCTCCACCGAGCCCCATCAGTCCCCCTTTGTCCTCACTCAGAGAACAACAGACACCAGTAACCTGAAGACAGGGAGAAAATAATTCAGGACATCTATCGATTCCTCACTAAAAGTTATTGGTGGAGTTGAATGATTAGTGGAGATCTGTTCAGTTTGTAATCCTGCAGACAAACCAACCAACCAACAATCAGGGATTTAGTATTATGTTAAGTTTCTTACATTTTGAAATGTAGTGCAGGTCATTCTTCAATTGTTCCTTTAAATTTACACGCCAATTCTGGAACTCTGTGAGTGGAAGAGCTGAGTACGTCTTACAGGTTACTGATGTCAGATGTTTACGTCTCATCACCTCCAAAATACATCTTCAAACTGAGAAATGCTGAAATGTGAAGCTGTTTTTTCATGTTAGTGGCTTCAAGTTGGTGCCTAGTTCTGATATTATTGATATAAAATCTTTGTGTTTGGCTGACAGATTTTTTTTAAAGCTGCATTTTCATCCACTACTACTGTGAAGCTGTTTAATGAGCTGTAAACATGTTTAGTAAGTAAAATTACCTTTGTCCAATATTCACATTTCTATTGGATCATTTCGTCCTCCGACACTCGGCTGACGTTTACGCTACAGTCGGCTCGTCGCTAACTTTGTCTCTGTCCCTCGACGCGCTGGACAGGAAGTGAACAGTGTGTTTTTTTTCTGAGCTTGTTGCCGTTGGAAACGCCAAAACATTGAGCTAAAATGACTCAACATTTGTGAGTTGTGAGGGTTTTCAGATTTGGTCGATAACTGTGCGGTTTTGAAGTATGAATGTGGAGTTAATCATGAGAAGAACAGGTCTGATATGTCTGATAGAGACTGATGGTCGACCTCGGAGACCGTGAGAAGCTGGAGGTGTGTGAAGGAGCGATGACACAATCTGTGGATGGAGGAGGGCTCGCGGTATTTTAAAATGGAAGACAGAAGTCCTCCTTGTTCACTTTTATTATCTTTCTCACGACAAAAAAATATCTGCAGAGATTCTTTACGGCTCCGTATCTCAGGTTCCCTGATAAAAACATTCCCGCTTCACAGTCGGTGTCGGTCCAAATGCGCAAATGAGATCACTGCAGCGCTGAAATTGAGCGTGTGGAGATAATGCGTCATCGCTCAAATGAGATGTGCAGACAAAAAAAAAAAAAAGCAATCGCTTCATCTCTGCAGCTGATGAGAAGCAGGTTGGCGCTGGGCCGGTCGGCGCATGCTGCTGGACCTGGACCAGAACCAAACCACAGGTCTGTATCGGGCCGGCTGCACCCAGAGGCCCGAGACAGACGAGGAGAGGAGAGAATGAGGGAGATGCAGATAAAAAGAAATGTCAAAACAAAAATGAGGAACATACAGAACTCGTGTGTAACATGTTCGCAGCGACACGTGAGAGAGAACATGTGTGACACATCAGCCTCTCCTGTATCGCTGCAGATGAATCGTTTCCAGTAAGCAGGTCCTGAGTGGCTCCAGATGTACGGCACAGAGCAGGTTACACTGTTTGTATGTCGAACCTCCTCTCTCCCAGACATATGAGCAATTTCCTCTGGGGCCACTCACAGCTGACAAATGTGGGAACTATGCTGCAGTCTGGGCGCCGAGGGGCCGGACAGCCGCCCTCCACCTCTTCATCCTCTGTGGACGTCTTTAAAAAGACAAGATCAGCTCAGGCACTTAAGGAGTTCTGATGAAAAATCAGCTATGACCTCTTTGTTTGAAAATCACAGCGATATTTCAGAGGCAACAATAGCAGCCGCTCTCCGCGGAGACGTATCGACCTCCAGGTGCTCTGGAAGTCAAAGTGATCGACCGAGGGAGAAGGAAGCACGCGGGCTGATATCAGACGCACTCGCACCGAGCCAAGAGTGGAGCTGAAAGGATTTTTCAGCCAGAAAAACATCATATAAAGGGAAAGCGCTTTTGGCGATATCGATCCAGTTTAATATACGGCGACAGCCAGCAGCTGGTTAGCCAATCCCATCAGCAGAGTTAATGTGAGACAGGATTCGTATACGTCGCAGCTTTACGTTCCTGTCACGACACTGAGCTCTGGTTCGGTTCAACCACGGAAACTAGAAACAGGAAAACATCATGGTTTGACTTAAAATACCTGATGTGGTCGCCACGGTAACGGACGGAGATCAACAAGCCGGAAATGTGTCCAGGTGTCCTTAAAGACATCCAGCGGTGGGACTCGAACGCCACACGGCCGTAAGAACCAAAGCCAGCCTGTCTCTCTGCTGCCTGTTGCACATTTACAGGACCAAAGGATCAAAAGGAGAATAAGATAAATGTTAGAATCAGGAAGAATAAGAAGCCTGAGACCAGATTCTAGATTCAACAAGAGGTTTTAACGTCGGGCAGATGAACAGTTAATAACAGATTTATTACAGTTTCTTCCTTCTCGTTTTCATCCGTCCCTTCTTTCCTTCTTTCAACACACAGACCAGACTTGGTTGAATAACATCTCAGCTAATTTCTATCCAAACTCTTTTCTCCACTGATGACCGTCACACACACACACACACACACACTGTAATCCTCGGTATGCTGCTGTATTTTCATAATCCGCCGTGTTTATCTACTAAATCAGTTCCTCCGAGCTCTGTTTT